>OY970773.1:15696411-16065971 GCA_963853795.1 Xestia rhomboidea
TTTCCTCGTCCTATTTGAGCAGGAAACCATTTAAAACTGTAATGTCTAACTAGCACACTTTTTAAAGTATAAGTGTGGTTTTAATCACTACAGCTAGTACAAAAAGACCAAATGTTCTTGGTCTTTAACGAAGGACCACCATCACTCACCCAATTAGGTACGTACAACATACATTTCTTTTTACAACTCGACCAACCAGTACAACACAACACTCTTCTTAGAAACAAATCCATAGAGTAGACTTGTCGCAACATGTTTTTGAACAAAAAAACGCCCCACATACAAGTACACGTATGAATATTATTTTTAAACATTTTATTTTTATTCCGATTAATCGAATGCTCGTTAATTAACGGGATCGATTACATTTATTCGATACGAAATGTCACCGGTACGACATGGCTATATAATTAGCAAGATAATTAGTTACAGATGTTTTCTTCGAGAACATTTCATGTCCTTTGCGTTAATATTCATAGTCTTCTGTAAAAAGTTTTTAATGTAATGTATACGAGGTTATTGTTAGTTTTTGTTGGACATTTTTATAGTACTTTGGCTCTTTGATTGTAATTTTAATTAATGAGACGGTTGACGAATTGGGTACCGTTATTTTATTGGCTGTTAAAGTGCGGTTGAATTTTGTTAATTAGATTTTTGTAGGTACAGCTGCAAAAGTTTTCCTTAACAAGCATGTGTTTTTTCAAGTTCCTTTTGGCAATTTGGATGTACCTTTTACGAGTTCATTGTTTTTTTTTTTAAATTAAATTATAACAAGTGTATAAAAATTACGACGGAGAGATAGTTCACTTCCTCTATGATCGTCTAGAAAATACTACCTATGAGGAAAAAAAATCAAAAAACCACCTCGTTTTTTTCCTGTTGCTTTTTCTCGGATCTCGCCACACTCTATAAATTTAAGATTTTCAAAGAAATCGTAGTCATACAACGTGCAGGCAATCAAGAAGATAGACGAAGATTCTTAGAAATCTACACTCAATTTCTCTTTGACGGGTCTATGAAGGGAATCGTTTCTAGGACTTACTATTACAATTTTTCGGAAACAAAACTGTGAAACACATTACATTTTGTTCTTGAAAGTGTTGAATGAGTACTAGAATAAATTTAGAAAAAAATGTTGGAATACTAAAACGGTCTTTAATGCACATTCGTAGTAGTCCATGCGAAATCGGATTTCGGTCCCATAGTAAAAACTATATAATTATATAGGATTCCGCATGCCCTAATTCGTAGTGAGTAAACCAAATATTAATATTCTATTCAATTAATGATACCTATATAAAAAAATGAATCGATTCTGAATTGGCTGGTCATTGAAAACCAACCCTGTATATAAAAATACTGAATGCTGGCCACACATCTACAACCACTGACAATTAAACGATGATGGATGAAATACCCACTTTGAAACTCACCAGGCAAATAAAGCAAAGCACTTTGAAGAGCGGCAACGTCGCGTGGATCAGATATTTTTATGGCCAACAGATATGTCTTCCGGCCTAGATGATTGTGCGTGTGATTTGTGCGCAATGACATCCATGACATAAGTATCCTGGTAAGACGCCATGTTTTGTGCGTTCATTTGTTTTAATTGCGCTCTGTGGTGTTGTCATTGACCGAGGCTGTTGAAAATAGGTGGTGTAACTAGGTTTTTTTAGGAATTATGTAGGTGTCATGATCACAACTGTTTTATAAAGTAACTTGTAAACAAATGGATGTAAAAGTAGATATCCTTAAAAAAACTGAAAGGCGCCTGTTGTCTCCGTCTTTGCTATATTTTTTTTTGTTCTAGAACTTTTTTTTAAATACAAGTTTTTGATGTTATATTTTTACTTGAAATACCTCTACGACCAGCACTATTAAATGTATCCATCAGCACAATGTTTTGAGTCCGTTACATTGAGTCCCACCGTAAAACGTGATTTTTTACCCTAAAAAAAAGTCGTTTCCCCGCAATAATTTTTAGCGTAGAATTACTTAGTTAATGTACAGAATGCTTTATAAGCTAGGTAGCTAAGGCTTCGTGAAGGGTTCGTTTACAACCGTTATATTCCGGTAAATTTCTCATTAGCCATCCATCAGCCTCTTTGTCAACTTATGTGGCGTTTGCGCAGCATGTCTTCTTTCAGATATCTTTTTACGCCGTCTTCTTTGTAGTTAGTGGCAAGATCTCTTCTAACCACTTTTTATACTGCTGTCTTGATTTTAATTTCGAAAAGCTACCGACACCACTACTACCTCTACTTAGCACCTCAAATATGCAGTTTTTTTTTATATTACCGCTGACATTAACACACAGCGCCATCTAATGCCACACTAAGCAACGAGGCTTGTGTCGTGGACACCAAATAGTTGAGATACTACATAAATATTGTTATGTGTTGTGTTTGATGTTTGTAAATATATACTTATTATACATATAAACATCCATGACTCGGAAACAAATGTCCATGCTCATCACACAAACATTTGCTCCAACCGGGATTCGAACCCGGGACCCTAAGAACGTAAGGCAGCCTCACTACCGCAGCGCCATTCGGGTCGTCTTCTTCTACTTCTACGGTCGTCTTCGTCTTCTTCTACTTCTGCTCCTAGTTTTTGTTTCATTTATTTATTAAGTCTGCAGAGGACTGAAAAAAAAATACGTGACCACGAATACTAAATCCAGATCAGTTCAGAAAAGTCCGATACAATTTTCAACTATGTTTAATCTAAATTCAGAATCGCACGATCTAACCAAATGCGTCTGATCTCCATACCACAATTTTACGAGACCCTACAACTCTAAATTTAATTATAATTAGTATAACAGTGACGTTGGAAGGTCGCGTCAATTGCGCCGGCGCCGGTCGTTGATGTCACGCGGTAATTATGCCACCGAGCCGGACGGATTAATTGTAAGGGGTACCGGACATGTGGCGGACATTTGATACTAAGATTGGCTACGAGACTTGATGATAGAGAAATTATGGTGACATGGGGAGTTGGTGACGTGAAAATTGGTTTGGTTATCAAGATAAGAGCTTCAATTAGTTAAGGTACTAATAATGTTACCTATGACATCCCACAGCTGGGCACAGTCACCATACCGCAGGCGCAAAAGGTGGCGCAGTTAATTTATGATTGAAATTAATGGGTACTTTTTATGCAATTCTACGAGGGTCTTGGTTTCTTTTATTTGGTCATAATTCAAACTTCAATCCGCGAATTTAGATACATTTTTAGGGTTCCGTACCTCAAAGGAAAAAACGGAAACCATAAAAGATCACTTTCTTGTCCGTCTGTCACCACCGATTTTCAGAAACGGGTGGACTTTTAAAATTTATACCATACACTGAGGTCTATAGTCCCTATTAGATGTATAAAAATCAAGGTCCTGAGTGGGCGACCTGGCCTCGCACATGTATGATGTCGTCCATGCCGAGCTCGGTCACGAAGGGCGTGAGGCTCTGTCGCACGTAGTCGATGTTGTTGATGATAAACATGATAAAAAGATATGGGCAAATTTCGATTTTGCGAAAACTTGTAAGTACCAAAATGTACCTTAATCTTCAACATTTTTTATTTTTTGGACATTTCCCTTTGCTATAAGATCTTGCTTTTAACCAAAATTGATAATTCTAGATCAACCGGAAGTACCCTATAATAATAGGTTTTGGGTCGAAAACGTATATAGTAGTTCCCGTTGACCTAGAATCACGAAATTTAGCAAAAAGCAAGGTCTTACAGCACATGTAAAGGGAAAAGTCTGAAAACCGTAAATATGTAGTTTATTTGCGGTTGGAGCAATAGCCGTTTCTAGGGATCGAACAGCAAAGTTAAGTTTGTCCTTTAAAAAGTTTGTACGGAACCCTCGGTGCGCAAGTCCGACTCGCTCTTGGCCGGTGTTTTTACTCTGATCTAGGAGTACAATAACAAAGAGTATGATGTTATTTTGTGACTCAACAAGATTACTGCTGAGATGAGTATCATTGTTTTCGGTTTTTCATAGATCGACGAAAGCAAAAACGCATCCTTAAACCAAAGTCTTACACTACGCTGTCTCTTCAGCGAACCAAATCGTCACGGAATCGCTCTCAAGACTCCGCCATCCCCTTCAAACTTACAGTGGCAATTACTTTCAAAGTGTAGTATTTCCACTACGACTTGCAACTGGACAGAAAATATTTTCGATAACTGTCAGTCCAATAATTATATTTCTAACTTTTCCATCATCTTTATTGCAAATAGAATATCACTTTGCAACCAAGACCAAAGACCCTCAATATGACGTCACGGTTGGCGTAGTGCCTGACCGTTTAGCTGCTACGCTATGTGGCGCGAGTTTGATCCCCTCACGTAATAAATATTTGTATGACCTACAGGTAGTTTTTCCAGGTTTGGCTGTTTGTGTGCGAGTTTAAATGTCTGTAAGTAAACGTACCTAGAACACAGGAGAAATTCGTAGTGGGGGCAACAAAAGTATCGACACAAAAGCCATCCTCGTTTCCCGAAACAAATGACATACAATAGAACACAAGTGTCCTGAAAAAATCTAATTAGTCCGTCAGTTAGATTATCAAAAAATATTTGACACGTATTTTTTCTTTTGTTACGTAAACCAAAATTGACGAAGATACGACGCTTTTAAAATTCTCAATACGTCACGCCGTGCTATAATTTTTAGTATGTTGTGACGTCACAACCCCCCACTCTCGAGTTTTGATGCGTTTTATCTTTGTCAATATTCATCGATTTACAAAAATAAAAAATACGTGTCCATTATTTTCCAAGACTCTAACTGACGGACTAAATAGATTTGCAATTCATTGATGATGGAAACTAGCCTATAATTTACCGTCACATTGTCAGTCCACTGCACGTCAGCCCTGAGTTTCTCTGAAGTGAATTGTACTAATCCAGTGTTGATGACCTCATACAAATTGCACGGAGCCAAATGAGCAGTTGTTACTTATATACCAACTTATTTCTACCACCACCAAATACAGACACATAGTAATTTAAACTTTAGACTCACAACTATAAGGGAGCGTCAAGGGGTCTTCGACGGAAACATAATCTTGGTCCTGTCTTACGCGGGGCATCATGTTAGTAGCACCAATAGGTTTATGTTGATGCGATGTCAAATGACAGGAGCTGATATTTATATGGAAGACTTTGTAATGAGGATGGGACTTATGGCCATCATCCTGTTTGGATTAGGGAAAAGAGTTCTCGTAAAACATGGAAAACAAGCTGGTTTTGTTGTTGTTTTGGAGATCAACGATCTTATTAACGAGTTTTTATTATCAGTAGTTGCACTAGTGTAAGAAAGTTAAGTAGACGGTATTATCAAACATTAGAATCAAAATGTATTTCTTTGCTTACAGATTGTTTGGAGAGTTAAACCTACTAACGGCGATTAATATTGGATAATAATATTATGTATTTCAGAATTGTCTTTCGATTCGGGAGTCAGCTCCCGGATTGAAGGACGAAAAACTAGACCAAAAAGAAAGAGAAATGGCTTTGGCTGTCTTGTACTTTCTGTCCTGAATTACCCATAAATCAGGTTTGTTGATTATCATGCACTACAATAATTAGTCTTGAAAATCCTTGCTTATTTTCAAAGATAATTTTTGGCGCGTCACTATTTTGAATCATCGCATTTCCGAACTTACCCGACTAAAGACACAATAATCAGAGTAACATCATACGACTTGACTGCCCATTCCTTCCAAATATAGCCATAAAAAACAAAGATGTTAGTCTTAGTGATTTTTTTAATGATACGGGTCCACTTGCAGCTCTGTAACGGCCAATTTCTGGCCCCTATAATAAAGTTTGACCCGCCGTCTGGTGTCCTAATCGTCGTAATGGCTTGCGTCCACTTGACCCCGACTTAAATCCATTTAGGGCGTAGATAAGTGGCATAGAAAGGTACTAAGTGCTGGTGGGGAAGCCAAAAGTGGCGACGTTTGTTTGTGACCTGAGGGAGATATGTTTGAAGATGGATGGTGTTGGGCTTGGTGAAAGTTTTGGGTAAGATCTTGATAGAGAACTGCCTGAACTGTGCAAATTAACAACAAGACGCGTTCAGTGTATAAGACATTATTGCCAGTGTAGAGAACAAGACATAGCTGAGAAAAGGCAAGGCAGATTCCGGTAATGATTATTAAAACATTGCTGACTTCTACCTACGTTACTCAGACCTTAAATAAATCTTTGTATGTACCAACTATATTGACATTGATTACTTTAACGGTATTCTTGATGTTTAAGTAGATATTCAGCGGGTTGTCTGTTTTTGTCTCAAAAGGTTTCCTTATAGTTTTGAATAAGACAAGACTCAAGACGAAAGTCTATGACCAGTGTGTGTTGCCAGTGATTACATGATACGGGACCGAAACGTGGTCGCTCACAATGAGCCTCATCAGAAGGCTTAAAGTCACCCAAAGGGCATGTGCATGGCTATGCTCGGAGTTTCCTTGCGCGATCGAATCAGAAATGAAGGCATCCGCAAGAGAACCACGGTTACCGACGTAGCCCGAAAAATTGCCAAACTTAAGTGGCAGTGAGCAGGGCACATTGCTCGCAGAACGGATGGCCGATGGCGCCGAAAAAGTCTGGAGTGGCAACCGCGAACCGGAAGACGTTGCGTTGGAAGGCCTCCCACTAGGTGGACCGATGACCTGGTGAAGGTTGCGGGAATCCGCTGGATGCGAGTCGCACGGAATCGCTCAATGTGGCGACACTTGGGGGAGACCTATGTCCAGCAGTGGACGTCTTTCGGCTGAAATGATGATGATGATAGTTTTGAATCAACCTTTAGCAGACCTAATACTTAAGAATTTGGTGCATGAAGTAATATCATGTTGTTATCACACACCACTGTCTGCATTTCTTTTTCCTTTCGCAGGCTGCTGGTAGAAATTTCTTTTGAAATCAGCTGTGCCTTTGTACTGTAAGTTATGTTAT
The DNA here is from genome assembly GCA_963853795.1 of Xestia rhomboidea. Taxonomy (NCBI): domain Eukaryota; kingdom Metazoa; phylum Arthropoda; class Insecta; order Lepidoptera; family Noctuidae; genus Xestia; species Xestia rhomboidea. The sequence continues at coordinate 15,703,387 of OY970773.1, forward strand.
GATGTTTCCTTATATAAATTATAAAATAAATAATTTATGTCTTCATTGTCTTATAAATGTTGAAACCTCCAAATCTAAACTCATTTGTTTTTTTCTGTTATTCCGTTTACTACACCGAGTACCTACGATGCCCTTGTTTTTTTTTAGATTAAAACAATTGCAGGAAGTACCAACACGTAGTTGATAGACTGTCTCAATTGAGATTGATTGCCACTATTTTTGATGCCAACGAATTAATTCTGCTATTTTCTGTTACGTCAATTGAACCAATTGTTACGTCGTTGTTGGGATATTAACTGCGTACGTGAAGTTTTGTTGTTTCGTAATAGTTTTTAGGGTTATCCGAGGGCCTTTTGTGTGGCGAAATGGGTACCTACTGCGCATTTGGATGTACGGTCTGCCAAGCTATTTAGTTTACATTTTAACATGCAAATTACATTGATAAATGTAAACCGAATAGCTTGGTCGACCGTACAGTTACTTCGACACATCATCAGTCTTCCTGTCCTTGTCCCACGTTATTAGGGATCAGACATTTTCGTCCTCTTCACCTGTTTTCTTTGTACTACGACACATTTTGCATAAATAATTGGTTTATTAAGATTTTTTCAAATCAAGCAATACAAGGAAAATGTATCATAGATTTTTTCCAATAAAATATTAAATTTAAAAAATGCAAAATCTTTTTTGTTAAGAAATTTGTTTCAAACTAAAAAAAAACCGTCCGCAAAAATCGTGTTAGCCGAATATGCATGACATAAATATAATTTAAAAACTATAGCACTCACAATTAATGTAGCTTTCTGCTAATTTTTGAAACTCGATCATTAGTTCCGAAGATTACCCCCTGCATACAAACTTACAAACATTTACATCAATATTGTAAAAGAGTCTACACTATATAGGTACATCACGAAGCCACGAATAGCACCTGCAGGGCTATTACGTATCTTTCTGATATCCAGTGACCATCAAGCTTCGGTTGTACACCGAAATTTGATGACAACCGTGAATGTCATAATATTGGTATTACGTATCACACTGAGTGGATATCACTTTACGGTGACTAACAGGGTCATACATAATACGAAACTAACCTTTTTACAATTAATTGATGGACACTGAGCCCAGTTACTATCATATCAAGCTGTCAATAGAGAAACGTAATAGCTCTACTGAATCAGATAAAGACAAAAATAGGTAGGAGTAGGAAAGCCATACAACGTTTAAATAGTGTTTACTCATGACAACTACTCTATTATCAGATACATTGAGAAAAGTATGGGTACAGGCATATAATCATGGTTTGACAAATAAGCAAAGCCATTAATTGAGACATTAAAATAATATCCACTAGACTAAAAAAAAAAAAACGACGCCTGATATTCTCGTCACTATTAATGACAATCTTTTAGCTCGAGGACTTTAAAAGCGTAATGTCTACTTAGGTACTAGTTTACATATTTACGTGCAAGTACAAAGTTGTTTCTTGTTGATTCAACCATCAATTTATATTATTCTGCTGTCTTCTTGTACTTTTTAAATCCAGACTGCGCAAGCGTCTCTTAAATTATAGCTAGTTATTTGTCACTGCTCCCAGCTATTTTAGACGGCAACCCAGGATCGACAATGTTGCTAGATTAAATAATTATATCTGAAATGACCGTTGTAAGTGGCTCGTTGACTAGAATTATGATCTGACTAATAAGTTTGTCTGGATAGTCTATTTGGTATGTTGTGAAGGTGAATAGATGTGACATGAGTATTTCTTGCTCGTAGTCGAGGTGTTTAAATTTTGGATGTGGTAGTTGAATAATCGTACATACTACATAATAACTGCAGTTCGGGACGATCTTTTGGTGGGTAGGTCGGTGACCACCCATTACATACCGAGTTTCCTCCGTGCCTCGGAAAGCACGCTTAGCCGTTGGTTCCGGCTTTCACTTGTAGAGCTTTGCGATCGTTACAGTAGTCAGTAGCCCGAAAGTCTGACAACCAGTCTTACTAAAGTTTTCGCATTACCCAGTACTAACTGGGTCGTGAAGGTCAGATAGGCAGCCGCTCCATGTAAAATTGTGGTATTCAGTTGCATCTGGTTAGATGGGAAGCCGACTCCAACATGCATAGTTGGGAAAAGGCTAGGCAGATGCTGATACATCACCATCAGAATCCGGCTACCTAACAACTCCATAATCAACAGTCTTAACACCAAAGGGTTATCGTATTACCCAGTAATAACTAGCTTGTAAAGGTCAGATAGGCAGTCGCTTCATGCAAAATTCTGGTATTCAGCTGTACCCGGTTAGACTGGAAGCCGACCTCAACATAGTTAGGAATAGGCTAGGCAGATGATGATATATAACTGTCAAAATCCGACTACCTAACTACTCTACAATAAATTCAAACTTATCCACACTTACTTGTATTCCTGACCCGTTTCTGGCATAGATTACAAAGAAATCAAGCATGCCAAAATACTTGCAGTATGATGCATTAAAGCCTGTACCGACCAGCTTAAGCTAGCACATCCCAAAATATTTTAAACCTCCTGTTCCTTAAGTCTTAAGGTTGATTTTCCTTTATTTTTCAAGTGTGATTAATTTGGTAGTAAAGTAACAAAGTACTGATCAATTTCGCAGGGATAGCAAGGATACATTTGTCATGTCGTTCAAATAAATCGGCTGTCGGATTGGGTACAAGCAGTGTTGATGGTCTTTGCTACAGTTATGTCTGTTTCTGTGGTTAATGTTGTTCGTTATTTTGTTTGTTAATCCTGCATTAAGTAGGGTGTGGAATAGATTCGTGTTAGGCTAGGATTTAAAGGAAGATTATGCCCTTAACGGGAATATTGATGAAAACACTTTTTCAAAACACTTTCTCGCTAACTGGCTCTTATCGCACTACGATTAGGTTCAACATGGAATTTGGTTTATTCCGAACCTGACCCGAAATCCTAACTCGGACGCGGGTTAGGTTACATTAAACTTTGTTACTGCAGTCTTCGGCTCCATAACAACCTCGCCTGCGGCTCGGGTGTGAATTCCACCTCGAATGCAATAACAAAGTTTCCCCACTTACATCAAAAAGTACTTTTGTTTAGTTTTCATCCGGCATTATTATAACTATTATTGTTTTCCAACAACAGTGTGTTATACTAACAACAACAACAACATCCAATTTATTTTAGGCTACAATGGCCCATAAATATATACCTTATAAACTAACATATTTAAAGTAAATACAAGACTTGTGTTAATAAATAAGACTTAAAACTATGTTAGCAGCACTTCACTTATTCACACTTCACTTGTGTTGGCTGTCCAGTGGAACTTGTCCGCCGAAGCGACGTAACAGCATTGTTTTTTGCGTTCTGAAAATTATGACAATATTACTCTTTCGTTTATTATTTTTATGTAAAACAGAAAAAGCAATAATCAATAATCAAAAATTCTACTGTATGCTCTTGTTTAATGAATTTATCACATTTTTTCATTTTGCTTTACATCTATTTATTCCTAATGAAGTTTACTACTTACTAGATAAATTCATTCAGACAGTGAAAAATAGCATAAGGTAGCTTCCCATACTGTATTACAATGTAACTTCCACGCATTCGTTTTTAAACAAAAACATGAGTAAAAACATTATTCTCACTTCTCACCATGAAATTCTAGAAAAAAGCGTTACATACAGAAAGAAAAAAGCGTTAAATACAGAAATACCTTTGTAACGCGTCGAGTCTTTTAAGACAGGCTGATGATAAACGTTTACTTTTCAATAGTTTTTACTTCGTGTATAATTGGTTTAATAACATAGCCATTGAAACTGCAATTTGCAACATTGTTGCAAACTACGCCCAAGAAATCAAACGAAGAAACCTGAAACAAAAGAAAATCTACCTTAACTCTTGCCTTTAAAGTTCATTTTCAGTTGTTGTACATCACAGTATTATTCAGTACTACTCGTTGTGTTAACAAACCGAAAATACACTCAGTGTTTTTGAAAATAGAACGCAGTATTCTCAATTCAAAGTGAGTTGCAAATAAAATAAAAAACATGACTTATAAAAAGTTGCTAATCACAAAATGATTGGCACGGTAATCTTGTAATCACTGACTTAAGGTATTCGAGATTCCTGTAATCACTTTTATAAGATCATTACTTTCAATAAGGTACTAATTTCGTGAAGGTATGATAATGTTGTGTTAGGAATTATACTCAGTTATCAAAACAGTACCTGGGGGACCGAGCTCTGATTAAAATACTTAGAGATAATGAATTCTTAAAGATGATGAGACTACCAATTAAACTTAAAATACTTATTAAGCCGCTGTCTGCGGAGACTCTATAGGTCACTTTGTCTACTCTTTCTAGTTATCCATAAAAGCCTCCTCCAGAGCTCCAAGCTATATCGACATTATAGACAAGGTTTAAAAAGTTCATAGCGACTCTACATGTTGAAGAGGACACAGACGCGAGAACATCATTCTGAACCTGAATCTTCTTCCGAAACCCGAATCGAAATCTTTTATTACCGACAAATAATTTCAATGTGGGGACATTGAAATTATTCATTGGTAATCAAAATTCCTACAAACCTGCACGGTCAAATGTATGGAATACAAAAAAAAATACAAAAAAAAACATCGCTGGACATTACACACAGCGCCACCTAGTGCCACACTAAGCAACGAGGCTTGTGTCGTGGACACCAGATAGTTGACATACTACATAGATACTTTTTGTTTGTAAATACATAGTTATATAAACATCCATGACTCGGAAGCAAATGCCAAGAAATTTGTCATTTGCCCATACCGGGATTCGAACCCGGGACCCTAAGAACGTAAGGCAGCCTCACTATCGTTGCGCCATTCGGGACGTCATCTTTTTGGTCAAAGTTCCAACTTTTTCACAAGTTTACAAAAAATACTTTTTTAATGTAAGACTTTTATTTTATACACTTCCAATAATTTTCGCGTAAAGTTACTTAGTTTGATGTACAGAATGCTTGGCTGACGTCTTCGTGAAGAGTCTGTTTACACCCTGTATTATCGGAAAAAACAGCATGATATAATTTTAACGAGTTGCAATTTACTTCATCTCGCATTATATCAGGGCATTTTTACTGTGTCAAATAAATCGCATTGAATGGCCATCACTCATAAATTATTTACTTAATAGGAATATTGTGCAATTCTAGTTTTTGTGCTTTGCAAGGAATTTGAGCAAATAATTATTCGCTTAAGCATTTGGCTTCATAAATCTTGCACTATTTTAAAGTAAGGTCGGCAAATATGGGCTATGACAATATTAATTGGGGTTGACATTCTATTCTATAATGGGACACTAATTACAATAGGGTATATTACTATATATGAGAAAAAATCTAAAAATATATTATTGAGATAGCTTAGGCAAAAAGCAGTCGGAAAACGTTAGTTTTAGTTCATAAAATAGCAAACTAAATTTTAAAATTCAATTCAAAGGTTTCAGCTTTTTTAATCTGTTTCATAACACCATTATTGTAGTCGCCATGTTATTACGTCATAAGGCTATGTAAACATCAAAGTGTCAACTGTCAACTTCAAATATGCATTTGTTTACATAGCCAAGTGACGTCATGACCACAGAGCAATATGGCGTCCACTGCGTCCAGCGTTTTCGTCAAATTACGCGCGAAATTTGAAAATGCTAAATTTAAATGCATTTTAATGGCACTTAACGATTGAATACAATTTTTGTGAATGTTTTAGTGGTTCATTAGCACTATAGAATCTAATTGAAACACTTTTCAAAAATGGGTGTTTCCTTATTCTCAGAAACTGCCTGGACTCAGGGTTAGTACCTGGTTGATGGACTCGCCCCCGTATACATCATCATCATATCTTGCCCTTGTCCCATGTTACTTGAGATCAGCGCAACAAGTTGTTTTCTTCAATTCTCCCCTGTCAATTGTCACGCAATCACTTACTCCTATAACTTTCATATCTTGCCTTACTCATTCCATCCATCGTTTCCTTGGTCTTCCTCTTCCGCTCCATCCATCAATATTAATACTACTACATGGGATAATAATAACTGGTGACATGTGGGTGTACAGTAGGTACACTTCTGCCTTACCCTTTGGGGAACAGGCATTAATTTTATGTTATGATGTGCTATTACAATAGGCATGTACGACAGTATCAAAAAAATGCAAATATATTTAGTCCGTCAGTTAAGAGTATTGAAAATTAATGCACACGTATTTTTTGTTTTTGTAAATCAATGAATATTGACAAAAGATAAAACGCATCAAAACTCGGGAGTGGGGGCTCGTGACGTCAGAACTAGATAAAAATTATACCAAGGCGTGACGTATTGAGAATTTTAAAAACGTCATATCTGCGTCAATTTTGGTTTACGTAACAAAATAAAAACACGGGTCAAATATTTTTTGATAATTTATCTGACGGACTAATTAGATTTTTTTTGTCGTCTCGCCTATTCCAAACACCCGTGATGTGCATTCAGCCCCGTTAGATACTTCGTCTTTCTCTCTATTTTTGACATGGTATTTGCAAGGTGTGCTATAGAAAGGAAAGTTCTGTAAGTTTTTAAGAATTCTGTTGTACCCTTGTCTTAAGAAGATGCAACAAAACAGAAGAAGGCTTTTGCAAGTTGGAATTGCATTCAAGTCATTTTGTATTCGAACAACGACTATCAACAGAATTTAGATTAGCTTTTTGGTAGCTTATAAAAATCTCTTTTTCTGAGATCTCGGGACGAGCTAGGGTTCAGGAGGAAAAGGAGGTCTAAGAGAGTTTTCCGTGGAAATAGACCGTTCAGGTTTAATAGTTCATCCGTTAGCGAACTAGACACAATAGATAAACAATGGCGTCACGCCGATTCGGCGGGGCTCAACAGACGGAGGGTTAAGTACTAAGTATATACGTTCAGCAATTTAGTCACATACTCAAGCAAGTCGTCAAAACCGATAACGTGCTTGTATAGACGGAGACCAAATAAGAGAATGAAAATTTCGTTGTTTGAACATTAATAAGCTTTGCTAAGCGTACATTGTTTTCGTAAAACATAAGCACTTGTGCGACAATGTCTTTATTAAACAATGATCGGAAGATGTCACATGTTTTTAATATTTTCTTTCAAATGAATTATGTACAATATTGTACCACCTGTGATTTGTAGAGTGTTCTGTTTTTCCTTATGAATAGCGTATAATTTTCTCGTGTAATTTTCTTAGAGGAGTCCAACTCGTGTGAGTTGTTAATTCAGTGTTGTCATTGAACAATAACACAGGAAAATTATACAAAAGTAAGGCAAATCTGCGATATTTTGAAAGCTTGTGTGTTCTTTTGTATACACGAGTGAGAAGCACAAATTTAACGAAATGTTTTATCATTATGACCTTTTTTCATCAATGAAACCATAATGAAGACCTCACCGTACTCATGGGAACCAAAAAGGCCACCTTATCAATCATAACCCACAAAAAATGATTTCATATTTTTTGGTTACCAAGAGAAAGGTGCAAATTTCCTTACAATAGAAAGCTAGTCTCAAAAAAAACAAACTCCACAATGTATGGTGTGGTGTGTGTGTGTGTGTTTGTGTGTACTTTCATATCAAGACCCGCATTATTTATTAGCAATTATCCGCCTGATAAAGTCGCCCATAATATATCCGAAAAGGTCTAGACAAGCCATTCAACACCTAAAATATCTAAGTGCACAAAAACTTTGCCTTTCCGGGCCAAGTTGGCGACTCTTGCTGACGTTACTTTGCCCAGTAATTTAGCTGTCAAACTTGAGAGTGATGAATTGCCCAAGCGTCAACTTTGTCCATTGTACTGACTGATTATTCGGCATAGACATGAGCTATTAAATGAATTATCTAGTTTTTACTATGAATTATTGCAGCGTGGTTTTAGTGATTGGTGAGTTTTCTTCTACAGTACAGACTATCACATCGAGCTACTACAATCTGTCAAACATTAATAGATTTTCAACTGTATCCCTAAAGTATTAGGTTCAAAGTTGATCGGGACAATTTGACAGTTTCTGGAAGCTTGAGGAGCTGGCGTTTGTACAAGGCTTTGATTGAGAAATAAATTACTAAACGTTCGTTTGATTTATATTGGCAATTTTGTTTTCATGTTTTCGTTGGAGTTGTTTGTCAGGTCCTTAAACTTTAGCCTAGGGGGTCAATTGTGTGGGTTCTTTATCGTGGCTGTTTCTTGCTGACTGGTTGTCTCCTGTGGCTGAGATATATATTACTTAAGGAGTTAGTAACAGGGTGTTGTAATTAAAGGATTGTATGTCAGAATCATGGCACTGTCTCTTTGCCTATCTGTGAGTTATTAATGTTCTCGGTAGGATAATGTAGGCCGGACCTACATTATCCTACCGAGAGGAGGAGAGAGGCTGCGGGACTGTTCGAAAGAGATACCGTGGCCCCGGGAACACAAAGGGCGATGAAGGAACACGGATGGGTTTTAGTCAGTAAAAGTCTGACACTCCCTCCCGCTCCGCCCAGAGCGGGAGGGGTCATTTGATGATTTCCCATCCGAAAAAAAAAGGATAATGTAGGTAGGTAATCCTAGATTAGGTACTATTAATCTAAGATGGAACTCGCTACTTAATTTATCAGAAGGGAGAGAGTAACACCGTCTAAGTGCGAGTCGGACACGTGCATGAAAAGTTCCGTACCAACGGCTTTTTAATTTATTTTGTTTATTAATTGTTGTTATATAGCGGCAACAGCAATAGGTACACATTCTGTGAATATTTCGCACACAGATAGATACCTACAGCCCGCTGACAGGCAGGCTGACGGACGGACAGCGGAGACTTAGTAGAGGGTCCCGTTGGCTATCCTTCGGATACAGAACCCTCAACACTATTCCTCTTTCTATGTTCCCAAGGATTTCAGTCACGTCGTACAGATCTGGTGGTTATAATAAAAATGAAAAAGCGTTAATTCACGGTGACATCGTATTACAAAAAATGTTACTTCTGCCAAACTGTAAAGCAGTTTTTTGGCAGATGTAGCTCCCATTTAAACCCTTTTCCATCAATAACAAGAACTAAACTAAACATTAACTAAAACTAAACACAAATATTTTACATTAGCACAAAAGGCTGACCAGTAGGGAATAGAAACGCAAGTACAAAATTCAAAATGCTATTGGCATTAGCCAATAAATAAATTAAACTTTATTTTAGACTAGCGCACGTCACGTGGTTTCACCCGCGTAGTTCCTGTTCCCGTGGGAGTACGGGGATAAAATATAGCCTATGTTACTCAGTAAAGACGTGGCTTTCTAATGGTGAAAGAATTTTTGAAATCGGCGCAGTAGTTTTTGAGTTATTCATTACAAACATACACACACACACACAAAAATACAAATCTTTCCTCTTTAATTTCCTCTTCCTCTCGCTAATATTGTTTTAGTAACATGGCCATGTGCTGACTAGGCAGTCTTTATTAGCTCTATGTTATTGTGTGATGGTTCGTTGGTGGGTGGCAGGCATGAAGTCCGGGGTTCGATTCGCGGGTCGGTGGAAGTGTGTAAGTTTTTCCTTCAGAAAATTCTCATTAGCAGCTCAAAGCTGTTCATAGCAAGTCTTTCGGCTAGACTATGTCAGTGTCTAGCTTCATTCTAAATAGGGACGTGGTTCTACCTGTGGTTAGTATCTACACTTTTTCATCTTTCGGGTATGTATAAAAAAACCGGCAAAGAGCGAGTCGGACTCGCGCACCGAGGGTTCCGTACAAACTTTTTAAAGGACAGACCTAAATTTGCTGTTCGATCCCTAGAAGCGGCTATTGCACCAACCGCAAATAATAAGTTTTTAAGACCTTGCTTTTTGCCAAATTTCGTGATTGACGACCCAAAACCTATAGGGTACTTCCGGTTGACCTAGAATTGTAAATTTTGGCTAAAAGCAAGGTCTAACCGCACAATAAAGGGAAAATTTTGAAAAATAAAAAAAGTTGAAAATGAAAGTAAATTTTGGTTTTTAAAAATTTTCGCGAAAATCTAAATTTGCCTATATCTTTTTATCGTGTTGACTCAGGACCTTGATTTTTATACACCTAATAGGGACTATATACTTCAGTATTTGGTATAAATTTCAACTTGCTAGGTCCACCCGTTCCTGAAAAAAGCGGTGGTGACAGACGGACAGAAGATTTTTTTGCCTTTTGAGATACCTCTTAGAACCCTAAAAAGCAGGATGGTACAAGTTGTTCCCATAAATAAAATGTGATACCTACGAGCCACTGTAAAATGGCGAATCGAATTGTTTATGGTCCCGGTGTCCCGGTCACTAGTTATTAAGTGAGGATTCTGTGGCCAGCTGTCACACGTCGCGTCATAAATATGTACCTACCTACTTGCGCAATAAACGTATTCTGCGCAAGCGACGTGGATGTACGAAGTTTGGATATTTTTAGAGAATAATATAAATACAAGCATTTTTGGAACGAAGTTCCTTATCGCGCGTTGCGAAAGGGGTCTAGACGGAAAAAAATAAGACGAAAAGTTGTAACGACACTTTTTGCTAGGGTAAGCCACCATCCATTTCACCGCTTATAGTGATATCGTATATCGCAAATAATAACACCGCTTATAGTGATACCGTATATCGCAAATAATAATATATGTATTTATCAATATAAACGAAGGATTTAATTGCGTCCGCAAGTTAGAGACACGAATCGGCAGAGGTGAGGTCGACTCGTGCGTGGGGTGAGGGGGTGGGAAGCACGTGGTTGAATGTTTTGTTATGAAAAAAAATAAAATTTTATTACAATTCCTTCACTAATTAATCGAAAGGAACTTCGTTCCATCCGGGTGTCCCTTGACACCTCTCAAGTTTTATTATAAATATTTGATTTTACAGGGTAAGCTCTATAGGTGGAACGCCCTCAGACTCGGTGGAGTGGCGATCTTCACAGGGTGGCTGGTAACAACTGGATGAGAGTTGCCGAGAATCGGGTAAGTAGCGTTCGATTGAAGGGGCCTATGTCCAGCGGACGGTGTAGGCTGATGATGATGACCATATATCTGAAAACCACCAACAGGATCCTCCACGAATAACGTAATATAACTTTTTAACACACTTGCTCCTAAAATGGCTCTAATTTCACCACAATTACACACATAATGACACTTGTAATCAAACTGTGACTTTTTCATTGCTATTATTCACAAGTGAGTTATAGGGCTTTTTATTTTATTGGTTGAGTTGTTTTGTTCTTAAAAAGTTTCGATTAAAAAAAGATTGTGTTCAATAGTACAATAAATGAATGTACCTATTGCTTGCTCATTTCATGCAACATCGTATTTAATAGATAATTTCAACTTGTACGTTTTTAATAAATAAAACTTTCACTCAAATATAATTTTGCTTTCTCTATAATAAAGAAAACTTTGAATTCCCCATAAAAAGAAACCTCATTCTTTTAGTCTATGACCTATCGGAATTGTTAGATGCGCGCGCATAGGCATAAACTGATTAATTTTTCCCGCCATTGCGAAAATTTTTCGCAACTCGGTTTCACTGTTGAAAATGATTTTTTAGTATTATTTTCCTCACAAGTGTGTTGAAAAACGTCGTAAGATACACGTGTGTATTGATAATTACCGTCCTCGGCTCTCTTAAGACCCTCACCTAACGGCTCGGGTCTCAATGGCGCCTCAGCGGTAATCACCAACATTAGACATTTGTACCATAATGTACTATTATCTAGCTGTGTCTCACAAACCAGAGACACCACCAGACAACCAGATAACACTTTGCCTTATCTGGGCCGGCATCGGCAGTCTCGACAGAGTTAACGACAAAATCGCTAACTTATGATTGCTAATTACTTACGAATAAATTCGGAATAAACTCATCTTGGATGTAAAGACTTGCGTTTCCCCCAAGCATCATGATTGCAACCGAATTTATTTGTTAGTAATCAGCGATCGAAAGTTATTGATTTTGTCGTTATCTGTGTCGAGACTGCCCTGGGAATAGAACCCACGACCTCAAGCTCAGAAGTTGCGCTTGCGACCACGAAGCAGGCAGTCAGTTTCTCTGTAAAATGATTTGAAAATACCGCATCCATCCTCCTTCACCTTCACGTGAAACCTGGGAGCGCCGTACCGCATCTATTCATTACAACGATGCAAGTGTACAATCACCAATTCTATGGGCCTGTAATGACCGACCACCGTCGTCAATTATCTACACATTACTAAAGCCCGAATCGAACCCATACACTATTATGAAACTGAGCCTCAGGCCCTATCTGAAATGTATAAAAAATACGGTAGAAAGCGAATCGGTCCTCAAGATGAAGGGTTCTGTACAACCAAAACTCATATTCATTATTATGGCGACCTTTAGCGCAAATAGATAGATAGATAGATAAACCATTTATTTAGTGCACACAAAAGACAGCACAACACATAGAAGTACAATATTTTTTTTTATTAAAAAGTAAAATATTTTTGACTTAAGATAATATGAGTAGTTGACCTACATATAATTTACTATGGCAGAGACTGATGATGATGATGCCATCTAGCCAATTTCGGCCACAGCGACTGCATTCGATGGCTTTCTAGGGTGGTTGTGGAGAGCTTTGGTGTTCTGCTCTACAATCAATGGCAATGGCAATCTATATTGAGTCTTCCCAGAAATAAACTACGAGTTTGACGCCATCAGTGGCGTCCAAACTAGTCTAGAAGATAACGACAGAAGATATAAGGTGATTTATTGTTTATGGAACAGTTGGCCAATACCTGGTTAACAATGCAATTTTACAAAATATACAGCACTTTGCCAGACACATGGACAGACGGACGGGCAGACTGACTGTTGGTTTCCCCCATTTTGCAAGGAATCCTAAAAATGCTATCGACAAATTGAAATGATAATTAGGTTTTGAAATAACACCCATAGAATAAAATTTGTTAGCTTCAAGCAGCCGCGAGGCATGTTTTTGCGTTTCTACATAATGGACATGTCATGACGGACATACGTCCCACCAACGAATATCAATGTTAAAATGGCCGATAACTTTTCACTTACCATCAATTACGTATTTATGGCTGATTGATAGTAATCAGACTGTCACTAATTTTGACGTTGGATTATTTTTATAGAAGGACTGAGTACTTTTTAACCGACTTCCAAAATGAGGAGGTTATCAATTCTTCTTGTTTTTTCTTTCAGCGATATCTTCGCCAATTGTGAACCGATTTTGATGATTCTTTTTGTTTAATGTTACCTTTGGACATTGACTCAGCATTCGGCCTAGCGTGACGTTTGTTAAGGGTGGATGTACACTTTTTTTGTTTGAAATAATATTATTCCGAGCTGGTCTAATTTTTAGACATTGAGTAAATCTTATGGTACCATAAGATTAGTTACGTTATTATGACTTTTTTCATGGGTTATGGTTTGTAGAAAAAATAATTACCCCGCTGTACTATTACTGTGGTTTTGTCAACAGCGGCGCTGAGTTCTAATGATATTCTCTCGGTGACTGGTGACACTCCTAATCACATTCCAACCGTGTCGGATTTGGCATTCCAACGAAGCACAGTAGTTAAGTACGAAATGGATGGCTGATGAGGCCGAAAGTTCTGGAGTGGCGACCGCGAACCGGAAGATGTTGCGTTGGAAGGCCTCCCACTAGGTGGACCTATGACCTGCGCTGTGTATCTGTAAGGTCTCATTCTGAACTTCGAATGTGAATTCGCCGTGAGTTTCTTGATTAGCATTCTAAAAACTCGGTTGTTAATTCGAATGTACACTAGCGCCAACCTTGCAAGCGTGTCAGCGAGTTGAACTAAATTAACAGAGAGATTTTGACAGATACAGTATGAGATGACGTAAGAAGTGGCATTGGTCGCTTCGGAGCTCACTTCACTTCGCAAGTGACTAGGTGATGCTTACAGAATGCAAAATCAAGGTCATTTTGAACCTTACGCGAAGTGAGAGTGAATAGCGATGTGAGATGCGAGTTGTTGTTTGAATTTTACAGAATAGACCTACAGGTGAACGTTGCGGGAATCCGCTGGATGCGAGCTGCACGGGACCGGTCAATGTGGCAACACTTGGGGGAGGCCTATGTCCAGCAGTGCACATCTTTCGGCTGAAAATGATGATGACAGTAGTTACATGTCCTGATTCAATTATTCTTACATTATTACTACATGAACATTCCAATCTTGAAAATTATGACAATGTCCTTTTAAGGCTCATAAATTCAGCGGTTATTAAATCTACAATGTATTAAATGGCTGTGTGGTGAATAAGAAAATATTCTTTGCACTTAAGTACCCAAATATTTCTGTTATACAACTACTTAGTGAATTATCGTAAGCGGATACCGTGTGGACACACAAGAACCCTTGTTACAAAGTTTTTACATAATTATATACAAGAATTGAATTGAAAATATTCAATTTTGAATCATGAAATAGTATGTAATTACACTCGTTTAGGGCTCATTATAGTAACTGGTGTTTTTTAAATGAATTCCCCTTTCCTCCCTCATGATTTTAATTTTTGACTAACATTTTTTTTATTTTCTCTTTACACACATCTTTCTCGTGGCCCAATAGTAACAGCTGCCAGAGTCGATCTTCAAGGTCAAGCCACGCTTCTCAAGGTCGGTCCGTGGATGGGTCCGTGTCATTTGAAGATCTTTGATAGTCTTGACAGGAAGTCAGTGGCCCGAAAGTCTAATTACCCAATACCCAGTACTAGCTGGGTTGTTGAGGTCAGATAGGCAGACGCTCCGTATAATATACTGAAGCTGAATAAGAAGCTGACCCCGATAAAGATGGTAAAAGACTACGCAGATAATGATGAAAATGTTTAATAAAGACTTTGGATTATTGCAAAAAGTTGTTTGCATTTTATCAACACTTTTTTATCGCTCTTCCATTTTAGTATCTTTTTCTAAGTGCCATCAATACATTTTTTTATAGGCGTTGACTGCTGTCATTAATTTAAAACTTTCTGGATTTTCATCAGCTGATTTAATTTATTGTTTAAACACACACCTAATCATGATTTATTTTAAACTTAGAAAACTAAAATTGATTCTTTTAATTGGGATATAACTTTGATTTTTATCTTATAAATATGGACGTGTAGATATAATTTATGGATTTGAAATAATAAATTAAACACTTGGAAATTATTAACACTTTTGGGGTCAACTGATGTATATCTAGTAGACGTTATAATAAAGTATGTGTTTCGTGTGTGTTCTTCATTAAAGAATGATGAGTTCGGGGTCTTACACCTCACACGTCACATTGACGACCCGAATGGCGCAGCGGTAGTGAGGCTACCTTACGTTCTTAGGGTCCCGGGTTCGAATCCCGGTTGGAGCAAATGTTTGTGTGATGAGCATGGACATTTGTTTCCTAGTCATGGATGTTTATATGTATAATAAGTATGTATTTACAAACAAAAAGTATCTATGTAGGTATTATATCAACTATCTGGTGTCCACGACACAAGCCTCGGTGCTTAGTGTGGCACTAGATGGCGCTGTGTTTTAATGTCCAGCGATATTTATTTATTTTATTTATTTATTTATTGGTAAGAGGCATTACAGCTTGACCAATGAGGCTTTGATGGCTTGGCACAAATTGTAAAAGTAATTCGAAACGACAAATCGTATAAAAAATTAAAAATCTTATCATAAGAAACGTTAAATCACCTGTGATATTACTAAACTAACAAGAATTTGTGTGGTACTTATATTATAACTAAAAAACCTGACTACTGAAAAATCACGCTCTATTTAAAATCGGGGTTTACAAGGTAAAATCGACTCCTGCTATTGTTGAAGTCGATTAAAATGTAGCCTATGTTACCCGGGCCATAATAACGAATCGATTGACACCTTATTCATCGAAATCGGATGAATAGTTTAGGCGCTACGGAGAAACATACGTAAATAGTAAATACAAACATACATACATAGACTGCTAAAAGACACTACACCCACAAGCCTAAAGACTGCTAAAATCATAACCCTTCCGGTTATGATTTTAGCAGTCTTTAGGCTTAGTCAGTCTTTTGGCTTCGCCGTAGTGGGGTAAAAAGCCGGAAATAAAAAAGTTACAAAAAAACTAAAAAACAAGCCTAAAAAAACTGAAGCTGTTTTCACTAACACAAATCTACTCCTTATATTACTGCTACGTTAGAATTTCAACTCTCAGCCCCAAGTCGAGTGTTGAAAATGCAACTCTGAGCTTTTATTTAGGCATTAATCTAGGCTTTGCCTAGTGTTAGTGAATAAAAAACCGCATAACGTATAGATAAGCTTAGATAGCACTTAGTAGTCATAGTGACCTTTGTAACGAATAACTCACGGTGGTCATTGTAATGAGTTTTCGAACCATCGCGATTAGATAAGAAGCGGGGCTTGGCGTTGTCTGTGCTGTAATGGAAGCTACGCTAAAATGTATAGCTAAGGAGATCCGTTAAGGGCCTGTGGACGGTGGGCTAGCTCGCTGTCCGTCCATCTTATGACGACAGGCTGTTTCGACGGCGCGTTCGTGTACCACTCGTGCCTCAAAGAGTTGTCAGCAAAGGAAGGGGTCCGCAAGGGCCTATGCCTGCCGGGGTTGCGGGACTGTTCGAAAAAGATACGGTGGTCCTGGAACACAAAGGGCTAAAAAGGAACATGGATGGGTTTTAGTCAGTAAAAGTCTGACACTAAAAAGGGGGATCCGTTAAACGATACGTAACTTATTTTTTCTGAAGCAAAGCAAGTATAAAGTCTTCAATTTACGTTGGACGAGAATCAAGTCTTTCCGCGATACAATTCCACTTTAACATCCACAAAAACGATATGGACATGTACACCATATAACAAGCTTGATAGTAGCAGAATTATGAGCTATCAATTTAGGATATCTTCTTAACTGAGACACATTCGCGAATGGACCGGAGTCTCGAATGTTGTTAAGCTATTCTGCCAACCTTCAGTAATTGCAGAAGCACCAAAAGATGAAGAAAAATATAGCTAAAAGACAAAACGTTTTTTATTTTCTCCACTAATTCAAACGTGCAACTTACTATCTACAAACCTTAAACTAAAACCTCTAAGCAACGAATCAAGTCACACATTCTACCAACCACGACCTTTCTCCAATACCAAAACAATAATTATTTCAAAAAACATTTTCTTATCCCGCAGTACACATCACACCTAAGGTCTTGTCCTCACGTGCGATTAATCATAAAGCCCCGCCCAGACGCGACGACAGCGTCGCGTGACCGCTCCGTGGCCACTCCGCAATCACCCGGACACTTAGATATCAGATACTTGGTTTTAGCATCTGCTGTCAAACGCCCAATGCAAACCCACCCTTAATGCACGACACTTAGATTTAAAATCATTTGTAGCTGCTAATTAATGTGTGTAAGTATAATAAAATCTGTTTTGGCCTGTTGAGAGTTTGAAACTTCCGTAAAGATCTAGGCAGAAAGGTAGGTAATACATCAACTGCTTGTCTGCCTAGGCAGGTTGTTAGTACTGAGAAATGAGTTGTTCTTGCCCGTAGGTGATTGAGTAACAAATGGTATGTATTAGTTGTCTGCAGGGAAACTTTCTTGGGCTAATGGATGGAAGTTTATCTAACGGAGACTTATGTCGATTTTCTATTTTCGACTTCGTCCGGTCATTCCAATAGGGCAACAATATATTCGCATTCATTTAGCTGAATGTTAGTGAAAACGCGCATTATATAGAGTGTTTGGTGCATCGTTTGCCAAATTAAACGGGCAGAAAGAAGGGGTCATTTGCAGTCTCTTCAGCCTCAATAACTCATCCTTGAGACCATGTACCTATGTTTTTAAATTCTTAAAGTATACTTTGTTTGACACAATCCTAATAGTTTCAAAATTAAATAAAAACCAACATGATCCATTCATATGAGATCTGCTAGTTTCAAGGGGGATCCCTTCTTTTTGCATAATGTTCTTTTTCCTAATGCATAACTGTTTTGGCATAACTGTTTTGGCATAATTTGTTTTGCCATAATAATACTTTGCCATATTTTTTTTTGGCATACAGTTTATGTTGGCATAATCATCTTGAAGGCTAATTTATTTTGGTATAAATTGAATTCGCATAATGTTACTAGGCATAATGACTATTAGCATAATAGTATTTACGCATACAATTAATAGAAATAACGGAATCAAATTTGAGTTATTTTAACGTATTTATTTTTAATTAAAAATTCATTAAGTTGAGCTACAAAAGTTAGTGAAAGAAACGAATCGCTGCAAAACCGACTCCACGTAGTCTTGTCTGCCCTACCCCTAGAGTGTTATTTAAAATCGCGTAGGCGCGGAGGGGCGAGCCGGCCAGCAAGCCGAAGCCGCGGTGGTGAGCGTGAACCACATCTGCGACGATAAGCTCGATAAGCTCGCGTGGGGCCGCCGGAGCCCCGCAGCTCCGGAGCCCCGCAGCGCCGGAGCCCCGCAGCGCCGGAGCCGTGACACTAATCATGCCTGCTGCATGTTGCATACTGCATGCTTGCTTGCATGCTGCATGCTTGCTGCATGCTTGCTGCATGCATGGTGTATCTTGTTTGCTTGCTGCATGCTTGCTGCATGCATGGTGTATGCTTGTTTGCATGCTTCTTACAGGGAAAAAACTCACATATGTTCCCAATCAACTATGTTCAAAACAAATATGTTAAGTATTACCTGCTTCAGGAGATATGGATTTTTTTTTCCAATCGTCAAAATAAATTGGTAATATCCAATCAGGGTATGTCTAACATTTTAGGAGTTCATTATTATGCTTCTTTGTTATGCCTATAAAAAATATGCTTTAATATCATTATGCGTAAATAAATTTATGCCTATGAATGTTATGCTTTAATCATTATTATGATTTCAGAAATTATGCTTAAAAAAATATGCGTAAGCTGTTATGCGTAAATAATGTTATGCGAAAATATAATTAGGAGTAGTAACAAAAGTATGCCAAGTTATATTAGGTCTTGAAATTTTATGCAAATGGATAGGGAACCGGTTCAAGGACGATAGCAAAATGACTGCTGTGAGCTTCGTTTTTTAGGTAATAGTAGACAAGTAAATATAGTGTATAAGGAAGCCTAGCAGGACCTTAGACTCCTGATTTTGCAGACCAATCATTATTTAGTGCTGATTTTCTAAATAAAGATTTTTACTTTATAGACACTAATTGGCGATGAAATGGACAAATAGGAGTACGATGATGGCCAACCCCTTGAAAATTATCCTTTTTTTTCGCTTTTAACGAAACTGCCAATAACAAGGTATGTGGCAGATTAAATCTTCAAGAACACATAAAATCTAAGTATCACTTTAAAATTCCCATTATCATTTCAAAGAAATTTAACACTGAAGGATATACAGCTCACAAAACACATTTTAATTTGAATGTTAGTGTATTTTAATGCAACATGCACGCCGTGCACGGTGTATTAGTGCTGCGACTTGCGACAAAAAGCGTCAAGACATTTATGTCGCGCCGTTAATGCGCATCTGCCCTAATTGTATTTGAGTTTAGACTTTTTAAATTTAATGAGGCAGGTGTGATTTTTATTACAATATTTCGATTTTTCCTTTGTGTTGGAGAAAGTTTGAGTTTTAAATTATATAGGTTTTATTATTGACTTAAGTAAATAACTATGCAGCTGCTTATTTATTTTAAGTACGTTGAAGTATATTATAAATGAGAACTGGAAGATACTAAATCGATTTTGAATAATCAATATTCGTCTATGTTTTTAAGAGACTGATTTGTTTTTATGAAAATGACTTTGTGAAAAAGCCTCTTCAATTTCACTAAGAATTAAGATCATTACTTCTGATCAGTTAAAATTAGTCTACGACAAACAGAAGATTGGCAATAGAGACCTAGAAATCTTTTCAGTAAAACGAAAACCCGGCTAAGTGCGAGCCACCAATATTTATGTTTTTTTTTTTTTAAATTCACATCACGGTTTTATTTTTTAACAATTGTTCACACTGGATACAGTGACATAATTCATTCTTAAAATTAAATTACAGCGCAACAATTACTTAGAGGTAAACACTACATGCACAAAACAATAAATTCGAAAGATACGCTAACTTAGTAAGTACTAAGCGCCAACATTCAATTAAATTAAATTAAACCTGAGATAGTGAAAAACCGATTTATTGTCTTTTTTAAACTTTCACGATCAGAACCAGAATTATGACAAAATTGATTAAACATAAAATTAAATAATTTATGAAAATGACAGAATTTAAAAGACACCTATTCTACAAAATTCAACTGTGTAACAACAATAAACTTAGAGTAAAATGCCTTTGACATACGGGCGGACAGACAATTTAAACGGCCCGAAAGACAGAAAGCCGGATTTGGCTAAGTACTGAGCCCTAAAAAAACAAGAGAAAATACAAAACTGAACCGCCTTTTCCCGTTGCAACCCTAGATTAATTCCTAAAGTACCTTTTACTTAAATAAAACACAACAATACACACAATCCATTTGAAAACATCACGTGAGAGTCGGAAAACACGACTCTACTCCGCAAATTAGAAAACGAAATTAACTACAAATATACCAAAAATATTCACTCGATCACACCCCTATTCTTTCTAACATAAAGACCAATATTGTTTGAGTGAGGTGTTGAAGTATCTTGGTGTAACCAAGTCATGCATTAGGGTAATTGCATGTGGCTCCCAAAGCTATGTTATTAAAAAAACATTAGAGGATGTCATATTAATTACTTTATAAGAAACGTCAGTTAAATTACAATTGAAGCGGGTTTCATATACGTTTGTTAAACCTCTTAATTGTATTGTTTTTAGATTCAAAAGTAATTAGGCGTTATTAAATTTATTTGATATGTTTTTTTGGGTAATACTGTTTTAATTGGGACTTTTTGGTTTAGCCAAGTGTGTTATTTGAGTACACCTAATATGTGATTTTGTAGGTAAGTAAGTTGCTTCTTAGTTCAGTGCCTAGGTTGTTTCGTGGATGGGTGACCACCCATTACATACAGAGTTTCCGTCGAGTCTCGGAAAGCACGTTAAACCGTTGGTCCCGACTGTCAATATTGTAGATCTTTGACAGTCGTTAGTTACAGGTAGTGACCCGAAAGTCTGACAAGCAGTCTTATAACTTCTTAGTAACACTGTTTAAGGCATATTGCCAATGCTTTTACACGGGGAATCTTTGGGTCAACTATACCAAAAGAACGCTGGATGACCTACGCGTACAGTATAATAATATATTTAGGATGCTGTTGGGACTGCCGCGATGGTGCAGTGCTTCTGCTATGTTTGCGCAAAACCGAACTGACGGCTTCCACGCAGTCGTTCGCAAGAAAACCGCGTCGCTGTTAACAAGGTTGCGGGCGAGTGGCAACAGCATGCTAAAAACTATTGCGGAGAGTATCGACTCTCCGATTATTAAAAGTTTTGTGAGAAGGACAATCATTGAGCATTAATCTGGGGATGTCCTTTTCACAATGCTATTTACTCTGTCTCCTCTATTGTATTTTAGCTACTAACACTAGAAATAAGTTATTGTATTACTTACTAACACAATGGATCACTGTTGTCCGAAAAATAAAGATTATTATTATTGTCAAGGGATATTGTATTACCCAGAACTAATACATACACTACTACATATAGTTGGGAAAAGGCTAGGCCGATGATGATGACTTTTATTAAGGTGGCTATACAGCGCATTCACTTTTCGCCCTGAAACGATTTTATTATTTTATTTTTTGTAAACAAAAAGAGGGTTTTTATCCATACGGATAGGCCAACCTCATCGTACCTTATTACTAGTGAAATATTTACTTATTATGTACAGTCGTGGTCTTTGCCTGATCAGTTAAACATTTTTTCGCTTAAATCATGCGGAGGCGCCGAGCCCCTTAAAGTTTAGGCCTATTAGGAAAGCGTCAACTTTGGCGCGGAAAATAACAATAACTCTCGTTTGGCGTGCGTCGTCAGTGCGCTCGGCCGATCGGTATCTTTTCATTCATTATTTCTATACAAAGTCAACGGGGCGGGGCTAGAGAGGCGGTGCAATCAAAAATTAGCTTAGTTGTGATCAGGCGGGAGTGTCCTTGATAGTACCTATTGTACCTATTATAAAGAGAATCATTGATTAGATATCTTCACCAAGCCACACAACCGCTTTGCAATCGTTGATGTAGGATTTTCTAAAATGATTTGGATTGGCCCAGAATGTTTAATTTAAACTCTCTAATCAATGACTTGAAACTTTCTTTTTTTTCACAAATCTATTTGTTGGAAATAATTAAGAAAAATTAAAATATCAACAAATTAAGATCTCTTTTATGATAAATCCAAGTATCTATACATAATTTCATATTCTGTTTCTTAAAAAACATACTCAGTAAACCCAAAACAGTAGCAACTGTTTTACAAGACGGCCCTTAAAATAGTCTCGTCAAATGTTTTAATCTCTAATTAAAGCAGTAAAGTGTGGCGGTATTCTTGTCACTCTCGAGTTCACTACCAGACCAGAATAGAAGAGTTTTTAGTATAGTAAACAGATGCGACAATAGCTCACAGATTTATACCTACACACGAAGGACAACTTGAATTTACGTCATGATAACTGAATTGCTCTATGTAAAGTAGTACTCAGCTGCATCCGTTTAGACTGGAAGCCGATCTCAACGTAGTTGGGAAAAGGCCTTATTGACCTGCGTAAAATTTAAAAATATTATGTAAAACTGAAGGAAGACTTACAATAGGGTGGTCTCACATTGCAATTAGCACGTTCATTCATACTAAAATTATCAAAATCACAAGCGCATAAAAAGATAAAAAAAAACAAATTCGTAAACATAATTCAACTAAAATAAACCAAAGTTTGTAGTGTTTAGTTTAGAATCACGTAAATAAATCGCAGAACTAAAGGTACTTATTCCATTGATTTGCGTTGAGTGACACCAACTGAGGTATGGAGACTGAGCCAGGGATAGATAGGCAGTAACCTCAACCTTCAAGAATGTCACATCTGCGCTGCAACTACTCTCCATACACCTCCACTAATTGTTGTTTGATTAATGACTGCGAAATTCAGCTTTTTAATTAAAATGGACGCGTGTCAGACAAACACGAAACACGTCGTTCTGTGGTAAGCATAGCAGCTTAATTTATTTTTGTTATAATTTCCAAAACTTGAAATATCACTTTATTTTGAGATGTAGGTAACGTGAGATGGTTCTATTTTACGAATTGCTTTGATGTGTTTCCTATGAGCACGTTTTTTAGATTTTGATTGAAAGAAAATAACTAAATTCTTTCGTTTTTGTACTTAGTTCTTGAAAGTAGAAGAAAACTCTCGCTAATAGGAGCTTTTCTCAACTATACATAATTATATAAAGATATATAATTTTCTTTTATTCGTGAGGTTTAGTTAAAGTAAAGTTTCAAAGACACCAAAATAATTTTATACGCTTTTACACCATCTCTTGGAATAGTTTGAGTTAACTGAACTTACAGATAATTTCAAGCAAATTCTAGAAAAAAAATATTCTGTGCCAGAGGGCCTATTTCGATTCTAGACACTGTAGCACAAACCCTTACCATGCAGGTACCCATGCAAGCTATCCCAAAGCTTTCTCCACTTAAACTCAAATTTTACTTGTCTCCACAGGTACTTACTTTTTATGTCCCTAGCAATAACCACGAACTACCAGGAAATACCTTTGACACGTCAATAAAATATGAAAATCCCATCAGTAAAGTGACCACGAAGTGTTGGTGGTCGCGAAATAGCACTTTTCCCGCTCTAAACATGTTTTATTGTCACACATAC
Organism: Xestia rhomboidea; assembly: GCA_963853795.1. Taxonomy (NCBI): domain Eukaryota; kingdom Metazoa; phylum Arthropoda; class Insecta; order Lepidoptera; family Noctuidae; genus Xestia; species Xestia rhomboidea. Next base: position 15,727,288 of record OY970773.1, read on the forward strand.
CAGGTCAACCTGGACTCTCTCATAGTTCTTAACTCAAGGGTCGAAGGTCTAGAATAATGTGGTCGTATTAAATAATATCGGTGACGTATAACATGAACTGTTTAGTGTTAAGTTTATTAAGTTGAAGTTGTTACTACTGGCAAATAGCTTGGGAAGGATTTTGTCTGCGCATCGTAAAAGCTAGTGAAGAGCAACCAGATATTATGACATAGGCTGATGAGGTGGACGATGACACAAGACTGCAAAGTGAGTAAAGGCGTAAAATCCATAAGTGGCAATCAGGATCCCCAGTGGTTTTAAGCCCTTAGATGTGAGGTGAAAACCTGACTGGTACTGGTACGATCGGTGGTAATACTTCGATCTTGAGGTGGCCTAGAGTAGCACGAAGTTTTCATAGAATGCGAGGCCAGATATATTGGTTTTGTCTTCAATGAAGTGCGGCCTACTGTACATATCTTGGACATCACTGTCTCACGGCGAAGAATAGAATATAATATCACCAAGGAAAGTGGACAAATATTCTAAAATTGCAAACTGATTTACACTGGCCTGCAAAAATAAGTACTACACTTTTAGTATTTTTTTTTCTAAACTATAGAAATTAGAGATTTAAAATAAAAAAATGTTTTATAGCAATTTTTATCAGCTTTCTTTGAAACTATAGACAAAATTAAACTATTTTTCGAGTCCTTTTTGTTTGAAAGTATATCTTGTGTACTTAAAAAGTTATTGCAATTTTAAAAGTGTGATACTTAATTTTGCAGGCCAGTGTATGTACTCGTATGCTTGATACATCTCTGTTCAAAAGAGGTTTTGCAATGTTGTAGCTAAATAAAAAATCTGTATCGTGTGGTTTAGTTGGTTTTATTGCTTATCACCTAAATAGCATCTTGACCACCCAAAACGTGGCACAAATTCTGTTAAATCCTAAACAATATTACCCACACTCACAAAAAAACCAGAAGCATTTTCCCCAAGTCATAAAGTTGTGCACTAAATTGTTAATAGTGGTGCAAATGGTTCAGCCGCCGTGATGGCGACTATTGTGCGGTTCGTAGCCGTCGAGAACCGTTAATGATGTATTCAAACACCGGTATTTATGTTAGAACCATGGAGTAGAGATAGGTTCAGAAGGCTCGATGAGTACAATGAGTGAAAGCGCACACACACATAGACACGCTTCACTCGCGATGCGACACTCGCGACGGGCACGTTCGTTTTATGCAAGACTTTGTAATAAATGCAGTGCAAACTAGAGTACGAGCTGCTCAAGTCAGTTACTGAGGGCACTACTCACTGTGAGGGACCGACTCACTACCAGAATTTTTGTTTTTTATCAGCCACTAGGTCTTCATGATCATGATGACACAAAGGAAACTGACTATTTTTCAGGAAGTAGTTATTTGCCAGTGAATCATGACGGCAAAATCTGTCATGCGTGTAAATACTGCTTACACGCAATGCAAGCAGGTTGTCAGGTTTAACAATCATACTGTGTAACCAGGCCTTAACTTTGAGTATCGCTATATGAACTTACACATCTATCGGTGTGCGCCTGTTCGCTCGATGTATGGGGCTAGCTCTCTGGGCTTATTTATTCTGTGTCACACCGGTGACGGTACCGCACTAGCGTAAATATGGGTGCGTGAATATGAGCTGTTGTTATCTGAAGTGGCAGAGAGAATGGCTTTCCGCTTTATGGTGGAATAATGGTTATTTGGCCTGTCTTAAGTGGCATTAGGACTGGGGGGGTACCATTACGTCTTAAAGCAGTAGGTATAGTTTTAATGTCACTCGATTGTGCGAAAGAGGCGGCGCTTTAGAGGACGTCTAGCGCCATCTCTTTCGCAGTCTGGAATAAGATTTAAACAATACTGCTTTATGACTTCATGGTTGACCACAAAGATACTAAAAATCAAAATAGAAATAAACTGCCCTACAAAAATAAGTATCACACTTTTAAAATTGCAATAACTTTTTAAGTATACACAAGACTCACAAACACACACACACACACACACACACACACACACACAGGTCACAGGAATCGAAAAAGAGTTTAATTTTGTACATAACTAATGTATAATTTACTATAGTTTCGAAGAAAGCTGATTAAAATTGCTATAAAACGTTTTTTATTTTAAATCTCTTACTTTCTACAGTTTAGAAAAAAAAAAAAGTGTAGTACTTAGTTTTGCAATCCAGTGTATTACAAAAATCGTAAGCAAGTCATCAAGATTTACCTCTTTGTAATTCAGATTTTTAGGCTGATTTAGTTAGACTGTAAGTGACTTGACTTGACTACCAAAGTAAGAAGAAATTTAGGTTATATTATAAAAGGTATTCTGCAACGTGTGAACACTACAATTCTAAAATATTTGGTAACAAGTAATAAATTAAAATATAGAATCTGCACTAGAGGTCTCATCACTACATTTCTCTGTGTACTAACGAGTTCTTTTCACTTTTCACCCTTATGCCTTAAGTAATAAGGTTGCTAAGTGGTCGACCGTCAGTGAACTCCGTAGTACCTTGTATAATCAAAAATAACAAATGCTGAAGACCACAACATCAATTACGTTACAATTTTTTTCCTTAAATCAAAATCTAAGAATACCCTCACAACATTCTGTCTTTTACTTACAACCATCCTTTATTACACACTCTTGCTTCCTGAAAACAATGCCATTGTAGTCACTCGAACTTACCACACAATGTACTACCAGTCTTACTCCTACCACAACGACTTTCACATGATGGTGCAAACGATCCAATTTGCCCGCAATCCGATGCTCAGCCACAGTCGTCACGATGAAGACATTTGGTCAATGAACAATTGAATTCAAAGACGGTAGGCGTAAGATTGACAGCGCACCGGGACCAGTAGCTAGGGTTGGCAGGACACCTATTATAGGCTGAATCAGGGAAAAAAGAGACGTAGGTACTTAGGTAATACTTATGAGATTACTTTGCAAAGGATTGAAAAGCTCAGCCCTATGGCAAGACTGATATGCTTTTTGAAGTAGATACCTAAAACGTTGCGCAAGCAAGACCAAGGAATCGATGGATGGATTGTGTGACAAACGATGTGAAAGAAAAATAAGTAAATGATAGCGAGATGGTTGACAGAGGAGAATGGAAGAAAAAAAACGTGTTGCGCCGACTCAAGTAACATGGGACAAGGTCAGGAAGATGAAGCACCAAAATTAAAGAAGTTTTTAAGAAAAGATATTGATCCTGTTTATGTGGCATTCGTATTGCAAACAGGATTGGCCAAAAGATTAGAAGAGTTAGATTTTTTTAGTTTTTTCACGCACTTATTGTAATTTGACAGTGGCAAGAATAACGCTTAGATTGGTATGTAGGAACCATACAACATACAATTCAGCCAAGATAATCTGCTCTTGGAAAGACCGCAGAACGTTTTCAAGTTAAAAGATAATTCTAGACCACACATCAACCCATTTTTCAAGAGAACTTTGTCAAAGTTTCCCACAACACACTTCACCTAATTTCCACAAACTAATTTGTTCTGTAGCAACCCTAAGGCCGCGGGCCAACACGGCTCCCGCCATTGTATGCTAATAGATCTGTGATACGCATGCACCATGCGCGCACGCATCTACGATTTTTTTTAAGACGTCGCTTTCTTAGAATTTTGGGACGTGCACATTCGTGATGTTTATAGGCAATTCCGTGTCAGATGATTAGTTTCTGGAAACGTGAACTTGAGACAAAGGTAGGCAGGTAACTATGTAGATGTGTTTTTTTTTTGTGTAATGAGTAGTTGACGGTTGCGTGGAGTCGGGTAATGTGAAAGATGGTCATGTGATGTTTATTTTCTGGCGGGAGCGTAGTGTACCGTACGCTTTGGTTAGTATGGGAAACATCACGCCTGTAATTCTTGAAGGGTGTGGCAGATGAGTATACATATTACACTATTGCCATCAACCGGGCGCAATTCCAGACTCCGTGGTTGCTACTGAGTAATTCCTAATGGAAAAACCCAATATCACTCTGCCTGACCCTGGAATCGAACCCAGGAGCTCAAGCTCAGCAGTCGCGCTTGCGACCACGAGATCTACGAGGCAGTCCTGCTCGCGGTGATAGCATCGTTATAAACAATGACAGCTGTCATACTGACAACTTAAATTGATTGTCAATTTGTTTAACTTATCCGTCCAGCTTTCTGACTTTTAGAGCGATACAATGAGTACCTCATTATTAAAACCAAATTATCATTATCAAAACAAAATTGTAATGAGGTCAACTTTCAAAGTTTAAACAGGTGCCGCTGAATTTAAAAACTTTCACACTGGTGTTTACAGACAGCTGCATTAGAGATAGATTAAAAATGGGGTAAACCATTAAATCGAACGACTGTTCATAAATAAATAACTGCCATACGATTTTCCTGTACCTATATTTCTTTATGCATTTTAAGGGTTCCGTAGCTAAAATAATTGAGGACTAGAATAATTGATTGGATTGTACACAGCCATTTTACTCGGAGACTATTGATAGTTGGCAATATATATGAAAAGAAATGAAATGAACTTTTATGATAGTTTGCTGAGCGATTGAATCGCGGGTTCGTTTCACGCACGGAACAAATATTGTATGGCCTAAAGATTGTTTTTACAGGTCTCGCTGTTTGTGTGTGTGAGTTTAAATGTTTGTATAGTTGGTGCCAGTTAAGATCGCAATAGCGGTCATTGCCCTTGTCAATCGGGGGCGCCGGCCACGGGTGCCTCGACCACTGGGGGCCTAAGCCACGGACCCAATATCTCTTCGTACGGACCAAAACCAATGAACCATGTATCGTTTTTCATTAGTAAAATGTTGAAGATCACGACAGATGACGATTCAAGACTTGAACAAGCTTATTTTAGGATTTCAAAGTTAAGATCTTTAATAAATGTAGGTCAATGACCGCTATTGCGATCTTGTAACTATGAACGCATGACACGATACAGGAGTAACATCCAGTGTGGAGCAACATTTATATTTTAAAAAAAACTCTACACAAAACGGGTGTCAAAGTAGAAAAAGACACGAATTATAGACCAATAAATACAGCCGTCTTAATAAATATACTGCTTTGTGTAGACACGATTTCCCAGTCGATAAAAACATTTCTTTATCCATTTTTTCCATGCTATTTTAATTTAATCGCAACAGCGTTAAAACGAACCACTTTATATGCAACAAAACTCACATCTGCAGGTCTTTAATATTCAAATAAAAAGATACTTGTCACTCTCTTATCTTTTAAACGACATTAGAAATTATATATTAAAACAGAATTCCATTCACTTATTTTGTATGTCTCAGGTACTAACAATCTTTGACGGAGATTAGATACGTATGGGGAGTACTTAAAGACGTCTAGCTGATAGTGGCATAGAATTGGAAAATTGTACAGAAGTGACTTTCATACCATCAAAAATCATTTCAGCTTGGAATTATCCACTGTTTCCCAACAACAACAAGGCGTCCTCTTTCTTCTGTCATATCCCGATTACCGCGTGTAATTATCGTCAACCTAACGCGCTTTTGAATTGCCTATGAAAGTCATGTATAGTCAGGGAAATTAATTTATTTATTTTTATTTTTGATACAAAGGTTGTCTTTTTTATTTTATTTTATTTTCCATGAATAATTTTTAGGGTTCCATACCTCAGAAGGAAAAAACGGAACCCTGATAAGATCACATTCTTGTCCGTCTGTCTGTCCGTCTGTCACCACCGATTTTCTCAGGAAGGGGTGGACCAAGCAAGTTGAATTTTATACCAGATACTGAGGTCTATAGTCTCTATTATGTGTATACCTTTATATTCCGTTCCTACTAAGTAAGCATTAACATTGATTTTAGACCACTAGTGTGAAAATTGTCCCTTCTATATCCCGCACTTACTCTATAAGACTTAATGACATCTAGCTGATAACATGTACCTCAGGTTCAATTAGTGAGGGCTTGGAGTTAACAAGGGACGGTAACAAATTATTAACTAGAGAAACATTGCAGGATTATGAAGGACCGTTAGTACTGTGCCCATGTTTAGGATTTTGTGGGACAGTCTCGCTTTACAGTTGGAAGCGTTCTTTAGAATAGTGATTTAATTTTTGTTGTTTGTAAAAAAAACTCAACAAAACCCTCACTTATAATATCTTTATATTATAAGTGAGGGTTTTGTTGAGTTTTTTTTTTTTTACTTCAAATAACATAAAATAACATCACGCCTGTAATCTCCGAAGGGTTAAGCAAAGGTGTACCTAATAGTACACACATTTCGTCAGTTATGTTTAAGTCCCATGTAAAAGGGGGCGAGTCAACCGAGCACAAATCCCGTGGCTGTTACGGAGAAATTCCTGATGGAAAAACCCAATAACACTTTGCACGACCTGGGAATCGAACCGAGGACCTCATGCTCCGCAGTAGCGCGTGCGTCCACTACATCAACGAAGCAGTAGGAGGCAGGGAGGTTCGTTTACTATTTTAATTCTACTACTATTCGAAAGAGATACCGTTGCCCCGGAAAACAAAGGGCGATGAAGGTACATGGATCTGCTCCGCCAGAGCGGGAGGAGTCATTTGATGATTTCCCATCCGAAAAAAAAATGGTCCTTCGTGGTAGATCATAGCCCATACACTCTCACGTAGGAAAAGCTTGTGTCCCAGCAGCGGGAACTTTTAACTGATTATGTAAATGAATGATAATTTTCTGCACAAAATAGGCCATGGCATCCAGTCACATTTGATCAACTGGTAATACTTAATAATGTCCGTGACTATCCCGTATCAATTGGAATCTACTATACGAAATATCCCCCGGATCTGGTGTATAATTTCACAATCACAAATGGTATTTGCTGCAAGCTAAATAAATACTGTCCCTAAGAACTCTCCCAGGCCGTTTATATACCACAGTAGCAAAACAGAACTGAAATGACGCTCATTCAAAATCTATTAACTAATAAAAATACTTAAATCTAAAGAACATTTCCTCCGCTACAAATATCAGGCAGCGTTACGTGTAAGAGCGCATTGGCTCGTCGGCAACATTTAAAATTCGCTCATTATCATAATATGGCGATCAATATTCGATGTTTGCTTCGCCAAGTGAGAGCCTATCTACATGCTGATTGCATCCCGTCCATCGGTCCGTCCGATGTGTTACACTCTTTATTAGGGTGACCATAAGAACGGTTTTGTATCTATCCTGTATACTGTATGTGTGAGTAGGTGGGCACGTGGGTTCTGTGAAGATTTAGGTGATTTGGTGCTGGAGATTGATTATATGGGTCTATCGATGTCGTTTATGGAACTAGTTTGTTCGACTGTCACATACAGTAAATGCGCAGACTGTTTGAGATTTTTTTTCAAAATTTGTTTTTTTTTTTGGTAGCCTATTAAATGTCTCACTACAGCGCAAAGACTTTCTCTTTCTCCGTTCAAATCTATTTATCTTGGGCTTTCTTTTCTTTCTTTATTTTTTTCTTGAAGTTTAAAAAATCATAGTTTCCAAGCGGTGGTTGATTCCAGGGTGATGTGAACACAATAAACAACAAAGAGAATAATAACTAAAACCGAACGGAATTTACTGGTATAAAATTAATCCTAAGTAGCGAAATCATGTACTTACCCACGGAACCCTAGAAGAGGATAGTGCAGCAGCTATTATTTTATACGAAATAATCCCTTTTTAGCATAATATAATTAAAACCGCCAATATAAGTTATGGAAGTGAAGTGTTTATATTAAAATCCTGACATGCGTCTACAATGATGTTGCTCCGACATATTAATTAGTCAATAATTTGCAAAATGCTAATGTTATGGGGATTGGAATTCTCAAAACTTATTAAATATTTATGCCTTGGTAGATGTATGAGCTATTCCTAAATGGAATGACGAAGTGATATTAAGTTGTAATTTGTTTTATTTTTAAATGTATACATTATGGAGAACACGTTAAAAAAGTGGAAAGTGTCTATTAAATTTTTTTGAAGTCAATTTATGGATTAATAAAATTTTCTAGAGTTTAATTTGTCAACAAAAAAAAATTAAGTGGGAAAAAAGTGAAGAAAGCTACATTAAATTAAGAGGTAAAAAAGTGAAGAAAGCTGCATTAAATACCATGTTAACAAAATCAATTCGAGTAAAAAATCCCATTAACCATTAAGATCCACACCAAAAACTTTGTCACAACACATTATTATGTAGTACCTAGTTACATATAGACCTGTAGATATTATCTACAGAATAATTTTCTCGCAAAGAATTACAGCTATTACGCAGTTAGCAAACAAGTATCACTGTAATTTATATCACTATCCGCTTCGTTTGAACCGGTTAATTACGAATTCTTATTCGGACCTGTCCGTACACTTTTCTGAATCATGGTTGCCCCAGCACACACTTGTGAATGTCGTCTTTGCCTAGTTACTTAACGTTTTATGTGTATCTAAGTACGTTTCATATTATACTATTATAAACTAGCTTCTGGCAGCGGCTTCGCCAGTGTGAACTTTGATAATTGTCCCATGGGGTCTTACTACCGGAATAAAAAGTATCCTACGTGTTAATCCAGGTTATAAACTATCTGTGTGCAAAATTTCATCCAAATCCGTTAGGGAGTTTTTGCGTGAAAGAGTTACAAACATCCATACTCACAAACTTTTGCATATATAATATTAGTAGAATTTTATGAATAAAACGCAGTACATTGACCAGGTATTGAACCTTCACAATGAAACAAAATAATATGTATTTTTAATTAGAATCTGTATTCATATGTATTGATTTGTCTATAAATTTTTATTGAGTTGCGCGTTGAGATTTTTTAAGTCTATTTCTTTAGAATAATTAATTCTATGTAGAATTTTATAGGTTATGACAGTTTATTTAAAGCAACAATATTATGGTATTGCTAGTTATTTTACAGTTTTTTTTTATTGAATAGTTAGTTTTAATAGTATACCTTTATGTGACATACTATAAAATATGGTTTTGCAATTAGTTTTTTTATGTTCATACTTTATAATTTTATCTAAATTACTTATTTTTTTTGTTGGTATCATTTTGTACTAACCAAAGAGTAACCAATTTATTTTTACGATTATGTAGGTATCCATTCCATTCAGGTAGTTGCTTTGCCTATAAACCTTGTTAAAGTATATTTTTAAGAATCAATTAAACATAGAATTTAAAGCAAAAAAGTAGTATTCTCCTATATTTTTAACGACCTACTTAGCTATATTTTTTATTAGTATCGACAATCTATTAGGTCCTAGGCTTAGGTTTTATTTAAGTGTGAATAAATTTGGAGTATAGATATAATAGCCCGCAATAGATGGGAAGATGAAATAAAACATACAACGAGTCCAAACTGGATGCAAATAGCAAAATCCGGAGAAGACTGGAACACTTTGGAGGAGGCCTTTACCTGCAGAGGGGTTCTTGCGGAATAATTATGCTATAATAAAAAACAGACTTGGTTATTAAATCATGATCTGTCAAATGACCAATTTGGTCGAGACGCCATTGTTTAACCATTGTGTCTATTTCGTGGACAAATCATGGGATAACTCATTAAGAGCAAACAGTAAACTAACACTAAAAACAAATTACACTTTATGTTACTAACAAAATACTTTGTAAACCTTAATTCTGCAAGAACTATAAGGCTTTTTTTTATTTTTATTTGATTTATTAAATTGGCAGTAAGTGTTATGAAACAGTTCATAACGTACCCACTGATAGGACACAAATAGGGAGTGGACCATTATATACCACTCAAGCCCAGTTCTGATTGGTGACTGTCACTTGTCTACGTTTTTTTTTTTTTTTTACGTTAGCGCCGCCGAGGCCGACCTAGAATAAGGTGGCGAGATGATTTAGACGTGCATCACGAAAGCTGGTTCGAGGTGGCGCAGGAGAAGGATATAAATATATATATAAATATCGTTGGACATTACACACAGCGCCATCTAGTGCCACACTAAGCAACGAGGCTTGTTTCGTGGACACCAGATAGTTGATATACTACATAGATACTTTTTGTTTGTAAATAGATAGCTATTATATGGGGGAGGCCTTTTCCCAGCAGTGAGACATTCAGAAATGCCGGTTTCGTCACGATGTGTTCATTCACCGATTTGGAGGCGAGCCCACCATGAAGAAATAAATAGAAAATTAATTTATTCTTGTAGTAGCCATCTACAAGAATAAATACAATATTATATTACATAACTGGACTGCCTTGTTAGTCTAGTGGTTGCAACTGCGACTGCTAGGCATGAGGTCCAAGGTTCGATTCCCGGGTCGGGCAAAGTGTTTTTCCATCAGAATTTTCTCAGTAGCAGCCACAGAGTCTTGATTTGTGCCCGGTCGATGGTAATAGGCTCGCCCCCTATTACATGGAACTTAAACATAACTGACCATATATGGATGTACACCTCTGCCTAACCCTTCAGGGACTACAGGCGTGATGTGATGTATGTAAGATGAGGTACCTAAATAAAATAAATAAACCATTTTAAATTTACGACCCTCTTCGAAACCTTTATGATCAGAGTGCCTAACTTTCAATTCGTCTAAGAAGCAAAATGCCTCAAATTAATGTCTACACAGCAATAGGAAGCTTGTCTGTAAAACAAAATAAGCAAACAGTCATTACAGATACTGATAGATCTATACTTAAAATGTCACTTACGGGATATCTTCTGTGATTATCCAATGTTTTGAGCTCCCGATATTTCGACGCTGTTGCAAGCGCCATGATCGCCACGGAAAATATCCCGTAAGTGACATTTTAAGTATAGTTATGAACCGTGAAAGCTTAAAACAGTGACTGCCTAGATCTATTTGCATCAGACCACACAGGTAATTTCTATATGGACATCATAGCTAGTCTATTCATAATACGATGTACGCATTATTTATATCTAGATATTTGTATATTCAATGATCTAGACAGGTTTTCTAGCCGTTTTGAGATCTCGTTGATGTGATAACTGGTGTTTGAGTCATATTTTATTAAACTTAGTAATAATTATGCTATGTGTTTGCTTGTAATATATTTTTGTTTTTATCAGCAAGAGAACTTGCTCGACTAGATTGACTATTTGGTCACCCTATTCTTGAACGTTGTTTGGAAAAAGTATACTACATATATTATTACAAAGACCAACGAGGCAGTCCTCCAAATCAGACCTGAATCTACCATCAAAACTCAATGATGCAATACTTATGACGTCATATAATTAAAATTAAAAAGGCCTTAATTAACGAGCCAACGAGGTACAGTCAGGAGCATAAATATGTATACCGCTTGAAACTTTTAAAAGTGAATTTCTCGTGTAATGCCGAATGAAAATATGAGATAGCGCCTATTTCATTTAATAATATGGGTTCTAAAATACTTACTATAAAAGGAAAATATCTACATTTAAAAAGCGCTAAACATGACGCATAGCAAAAAAATTAAGAACCAAAACACAATCCAAGTTCGTAACAACGTGAAATTTCAATCAATACAGTAAATCACTTTTTTAAAACTTGCTAAACGTAATCACATTTATGCGCGTGACTGTAGAGGTACAGTCGTGGTATTTTCCGCCTGATCAGTTAAAAAAAAATCTTTTAAACCCCTTAAAGTTTAGGATTATTAGGAAAGCGTCAACTTTGGTGCGCAAAATAACAATAACTCTCGTTTGGCGTGCGTCGTCAGTGCGCTCGGCCGATCAGTATCTTTTCATTCATTTTTCCTATACAAAGTCAACGGGGCGGGGCTAGAGAGCGTTTCTATGTTCTAAGTGCAAGCAAAAATTAGCTTAGTGGTGATCCGGCAGGAGTATCCTCGATAGTACACCAACATTAGTAAGAGTAGTTTACATGAGCACTTTGATAAAATGATTTACTCGTTTATTAAACTAAGCCGTAATTATCGTGTGCAAGCAGCCTAAATTAAGAGGTTACAAGTAGTGAGGTATTTTTGAAAAATGTCTAATTGTCTAGTGTAGTCGTAATTTATCTTTTGTATAGTTCTTAGGTCAGATAAACAAAAAAAATATTGTAGTGAGTTCACATAATATTAATTGTTATGTTAATGTTTTTAATTAAGTTGCATGTGGTCATGTTACCTTCTGATTTAGTTGAAGATTATTTTTTAAATACAAATTACAGTAAATTTTATGCTATTTTTCATTTTGATTTACAATGGTGTACTGGTGTGTGTTATAAATACGTGTACAATAGGAACACTTGCTTAAATTAATTGATTTATTAATTTATAAATAGTTCTAACTAATATTTACTCTCCTTTTATACATAAGCTAAAATAAAACATATTAGGTACCTATCCAAAGATACTTAGGCATCAAAATCTTGCCTCCGATCACTGCTGCCAGCTGGTTTCTTGTTAAAAAGACCATCAGCAATGCAACATTTAATCAATACAGTTTATCAGAGTCCACAGCTTATGCCGCTCTCAAGCTACGGCCCAGAAGGAGATGGCGTGTCGAGATATACTACCAAAAGATTGGCTCTAAATAGACAAAGACAGATAAAAATGGAAAAAGGGTAGGGAGGCCTTTGCCCTGAAGCCCTGAAGTGGGAGACATCAGGCTCATAACATAAGCTAAAAAAATAAATAAATATCGCTGGACATTACACACAGCGCCATCTAGTGCTACACTAAGCAACGAGGCTTGTGTCGTGGACACCAGATAGTTAATATACTACATGGATACGCTTTGTTTGTAAATACTTACTTATTATACATACAAACATCCATGACTCGGAAACAAATGTCCATGCTCATCACACAAACATTTGCTCCTACCGGGATTCGAACTCAGGATCCTAAGAACGTAAGGCGGCCTCACTACCGCTGCACCATTCGGGTAGTCGGGGCGGCGCCACAAGAGTGTGTTGTCCTCCGTCATCCGCCTCCAGTCTGTCATTCTTCGCAACATTGTAAAGCATATGGAAACACCCGTTTCCTTATTATCGCGAATTTTACCTTTAATACGAGCCCGATGTAAACAAAAAACAACAACAAAGACAACAAAATCAGCAACAACAGCAACAGCAACATTGCAGCAACATTGATAAGTAACACGACTCCTTTGACTTGAGGGCACTATCAGGCCCTGCTGTTTCACCCGCCGTTTCTGTTTTTGTTCGGCTGCTAAGGGTCGTAGCGTGATGTTACTATATTTATGCCTATAACCGTGAGGTTAAAATTATTAAAAATAAAATAATAATAACTATAATATTTTTAACATTAATTATTTAAAATATTAACATTTATTTTAATTTTTTTAATTATTGGGTATTTTTGCATTTCCATGGGTAATGAAAATGCAAAAATATATTTTTTCAAATCAAATTGGGTAGCACGTTCCATCGTCGATCTCTGTCCTCAGGACAAGATTGTGGTTAAGAGTAGGCCCATTTAATATTAAAAAAAACCGACTTTAAAAAACACAAAAAAAAACTAAATCAATCAAACAAAGTCACCGATGACTAGTCCCACAATATCTGTAATACCAATTCTCTATAATACATAAAAACTTATGATATTATTTAATTCAAAATGGTGAACTTAGCCTCCAGTGTGGCACTGTGTGGGAAGTACCAAGAATAACCGTAAAGTCTAATTTTACTATTTCTTCTGAAGACTTGAAATGATTTTAAACGATAATTTTATGATTATCTGTGAATACGTAGTTTTATCTTAAAATTTACGTCTGTGTTTGTACGCACGACGACCAAACAAGCTATGAAAACCAGTATACGCTGATATCTCATTGTACGGGAAGCTCATACAAACTAAGGTCATGTTGTACTAGATATTGCTTGATGTGTCGGTCGCTGTGTGTACCTGTAAGTATAGAATGTTGTACCCATCTTTGCATATAGTAGAACTAGCTGATGCCCGCGGCTTCGCCCGCCCGCAAATTATATACTAAAACCTTCCTCTTGAATCACTCTATCTATTAAAAAACCCGCATCAAAATCCGTTGCGTAGTTTTAGAGATTTAAGCATACATAGGGATATAGGGACAGAGAAAGAGACTTTGTTTTATACTATGTAGTGATAGTGATATGACGCGTTTTGTAAAAACGTTGCTTATTTATTTATTAATATATAGGTATACAATTTGTAGGTTTACCAACAGCTTCTGTGCATGATATATCTTAAGTATAGGTTTAACAGTCTTGGACCTACACAGTCGCCTATTACTGGTAAATCAGCATTTGCAATAGGATCCAGGGAATTTCGTGGCCGTCACCATCTGCCTAGAATTTCTTCCAGTCTAACCGTATTCAGCTGAATACCAAATCGATAATCTTGTTGCCTTAATAGACCGATAGTTTTGGCGAAGGCAGTTGTGGTGGGCACTTTTAGACATGTGGAAATAGAAAATCTAGTTTTGTGACTTTACTAGAGAAAGCCTATGTTCAGCTAGACTGGCTCTTGAAGGAAGAAAGAATATAGAAAAATGCGAGTGACAATATATTAAGTGATAGATGGACCAGCGGTGCGGAACCTTAAATTCGTTTCTTCAAAATGCCTAGATTTTGCACCTTTCCACAGCAAAAAAAAGGTGTCATTATTTTTCTTCTCTTAACTATAAGGTTCTGAAAAGCAGAAAAATAATGACACCTTTTTTTGTTTGGCCTGAATTGAACCAAAGCTGAGCAAAGATCTGATCATCTAACAAAATTAAATGATACTTGTAATAATACCGAATCAAACATTAATTCTCTACACAGACAGAGCCGCGGGCGAAAACAATACATTACCATTTATCAACCAGTCTAATATCTTGAAGAAATTAATACAAACGGACAGATATAATAATTTTCTCACGTTTATATTCAATTAAAATAATAATTGACGGCAGAGAGTAGCCAATGCATTATTTCATATTAATATTATAATAAAAACGTCATATAAAACATAATATATTATTAATACGGTATTCTTGAAGTTTTAAGGAAACGACATTTCGTTTTCTTAATTTATGTATCCTGAATCTCTATTTTGAAAAGAACATTATAAGTTATTTTTGTGTGTGTGTAATAACAATGTGACTCTACTCAATTTATCAATTTCGAAACGAATAATATTAAATCGATGCAGAATCGTGAGATTTATTGGTTTACTGCCATAAATTTAGCGATTTTTGTTAAAATGTAAATAATGTGTTGGCCATTAACCTCTTCATCGTCACCGTCAGCCAAAAACCTTCCATTGCTATTCATACGCCTCCCCCACGCGACGGTTCACCAGGTTTACCAGGTCATCGGTTCATCTTGTGGGAGGTCTTTAACTAAATAAAAAGTATATAAAATATTTTTATCTTTCCCATTTTGATCACTGCATTTTGCAGTACGTTTCCGCAACTTGGAGCTGGGGTGATTTCTCCACGTTTTCTGTTCACCTGCTGGAACAATAGGAAGTGGTATTTAGGGGGGTCTGGTGTAATTTTGTCCAAAATGGGCTGATTCACGTTACTTGAATTCAGTCTTACTTGAATTTTGATCTTTATCTTCCTCACCCAACAATCTAAAGTACTTCAAAGGCCCAGGGTTGCAGTTAACGTATAGAATTGTCCAGTTTCATAATGTTTGCCGTGAATATTTGCGAACGGAGCCGGAAGGGGGGGCGACGACCTTGTATGTCAACAGGCGAACCGTCAACGCGCCGGACAAACAGACATGCTGTGTGGTCCAAGTTATGGAAGGGAGCGGAGTGAAGATTTGGCGAAACGGTACAAATAAAATGATAGTAGAAATTGCAAATGCGTCACCATAGATGTTTGTCTATCTCTCTTTGTGAATCTATCTCTCTGTTAAAAATTGACTCAAAACATGGTCTATTAGAACTTTTAACAGAAATACGGTGTGTGAATTTCTGTTAGAAAAGCCAGGATTAAATTCCAACAAGCTTTATTTGTTCCTATTACGAACAATCAAACCTATTAGAAAAGGCGACGATTAACCAAGTCTAACAGGAAAATCCACCAAGATTCTCTTAGTTTACTTGTCAGAATGTATAAATTCCAATCCCCCATACGCACCACGACCCCGACTTGTCGCATGACCGGCCGCTATCTTGAACAAAACTGTTCGGACGCCCAGTTTTGCGACCAAACTTTATCTATTTATTTGGTCGAAGCTTCTGCGGCCAAAATTCGTGGTCGTGGCCGTGTAGTCCGTAAGAAGGAATTACAGCATCATGTCTTTTGTCTTTTTTCTATACTGGCTCAAGTTTAACTATACTACCTTTTTTCTTTTTTTTCGGATTGGAAGTCATCAAATTACTCCTCAGCTCTGGGCGGAGCCGAAGGGAGTGTCAGACTTTCACTGACTAAAACCCATCCATGTTCCTTCATCGTTCTTTGTGTAGTAGCGTTTACCAATAGTGCGGTCAACAGAGATGCAAGCTTGTTCCAACTTATTTCTAATCGCTACAGCTCATGCCTTAATCCACTACCCAAAGCGTCTTGTGGACAGTGCCAACACGATGTGTACATGTCTCTAAAGACAACACGGACCGTTCTCACGACCTGTTCCGGAACGGGACGGACAATACAAATTAGGGATCGTACGAGTATACGTGCTAGTACATGAGATTGCGAGAAATCTTCGTAATCTCGTGTCGGTATGAGAGTGGCTCGTGCTGTGGGCAGGAAGACGGTTATTGGAAAGGTTGGTAGCAGCGGGTTCCTTACATACAGTAACATAACATCGCGCCTGTATGTCACCGAAGGGTTAGCCAGATATGTACCTTATTAGTAGGATACCCACATTTCGCCAGCTATATTTAAGTCCCATGTAATAGGGGGCGAGTCTATTGCCAACAACCGGACATAAATCCAAACACTTGACCTGCCAGCCAATAACACTTTTTTCGACCGGGGAATCGATACTAGGACCTCATGTCAGGCAGACTGTGCCAAATAAACATTTTTATTTCCATTCGTTCTTCCAGTGCTGACAACATCGTATCATACTTGAGTACCTTCGCTCCAGGAGGTTTAAAATGCATTCCTTATTCTTCACAAAGACTGAAGAAACTAAGCACTTTGGTCTCTGTTGGGCTTGGTTTAATTAATAGCTTTAAATTCCAAAGCCTAGAAAAGGATTTCATTAAGAAATTCTCTATCTTACTGTTCATTGGATTCTGTTTAACCGCAGAAACTGCTGCCAAAAGTGGAAAACTAGAAAGATTTTTTTTTGTATGATATACCGTTTTAAGATTCGCAGAAACTCACAGAAAGGTACTTATAGACTTATATTATGATTGATGTAGGCACAGATTTTTACGACGTCACGTCGACGATCAACGTTAACCATGAACACCCGGACACCCGCCGTGCCACCTGCGAGACGCAAATACCGTCCAGAACTCAAGATTTTTTTAATTTAAGTTGAGTTGTTGTTGTAGTTGTTTTG
Source organism: Xestia rhomboidea (assembly GCA_963853795.1). NCBI lineage: Eukaryota > Metazoa > Arthropoda > Insecta > Lepidoptera > Noctuidae > Xestia > Xestia rhomboidea. The sequence goes on from OY970773.1 coordinate 15,744,763, forward strand.
TTTAAGTTTACTTTTATACAAACTATAACTCTAAATAATAATAAAAATATGTACTTACAAGTAACAAAACAGTCACAGGGCGTCAAAAAATTCGTCCACATCACTGTCAACAGGAAAAGTGCCCAGAAGGCTGGCAGCATTGCCACGTTGGATGGCAATGCTGATTCTTTGGCCAAAAAATAGGCCCGCCCTCTGGTCACGTGAAGAGTCGACCAACCGCTTGGCGATTTCTCGAAATACAAGGTGGGCACTCGGACCCCATGGCCCTAGTGTTCCGAGAGACATAACTGAATCAAATCTTCAACATTTTTGGATTCGTTGAAGAATTTAACTCGTTCTTGAGGTTTTCAAGAAGTTTTTTTTCATACGTTTAAAATTAAACTTTGTGTCAGTATATTTTTATCTCTCATTTTTTCTATTCATCAAAGGGTTTTGCCATTAAACACTTAGAGGCCTAAGTGCAAACAAGGATCTGAAAGGTATGATGACAGACTGACAGATGTACTGCACTATACGATACATTTTAAACCTGGTTTTAGAGTTCTGCAAGCTTAAGTGAAACCTTGTTTCATCTATTTTGGTATAGAAGATGTGTTTTTAAGTCAGTAAAAACCTTTTAAAAAGTTATTGTACTCAGCATTGTGAACAAGCTCGTGGCTAAATAATAACAGCCGCTCGGGTCGATCTTTAGGTTAAGCCGTGCTTGCCTAGGTTGGTCTGTGGATGGGTGATCACTCTCACATACCGAGTTTCCTCCGTGCCTGGGAAAGCACGTTAAGTTGTTGGTCCCGGTTGTTATTTGTAGATATTTGTCAGTCGTTACAGGTGACCCAAAAAGTCTGACAACCAGTCTTACCAAGGGGTATCGTATTACCATAGTAGACCACCAGAGTACCAGTAAAATGCTCCATAAAATGTTCGCAATTTCTCATAACTCGACAAAACGTTTACAGCATTTTTTTCGCGATTTCAGCGTTGGTCAGCTTTGATAGTGAAAGTGGAGGGATCCTGTCAGAAGAAGAAAACATTAAGAGTGATTTTCCTTCCTCGTATCCAGAAAGTCTCAAATTAATATGAATGTGGATAGGTATACGACTAGAGGAAGACCAAAGAAACGAAGGATGGACTGTGTGAAGGATGATATGGTAAGAAAGGAGGTGTCTGCTGAGATGACGAGTAATAGAGAAGTATGGAAGAAGAAGACATGCTGCGCCAACCTTAAATGAATTGGGATAAGGGCAAGATAATGGTAATGATATCCAGAAAGTCTCCACAAAGCAGAAGATCTTGTTATCTTATAGAAAAAGGACCTGGATTTAGAAAATTTTGTAAGGAACCAACTGTACCATCTCCGATCAAACCTGTCATCGTTTTTTCTAGATCTCAAGATGAAGCGTCTCAAAGTGAAACTATGCTAAGAGGTCCAATCAAAATAACTATATCGCAGGCGATAATTGCACTTAGCAGGATGGGAATAAGTGCCGATCATCCGTGCAGGCTAAAATGGTGCGATCATCGGCGGCATTGGCAAATGGTGCTCCTTTTTTGTTGAGGGTAATCTTCGTCGTTGGGCTGTAAATAAAACATAAAATGTGTTAGGTATTTGAGAACTTGGATCTAGAAGGAATTATTGTTTTTTTTTTCAGAAGGCAAACGTATCTCTGCGTCGGTAGTTTTTTTTCTAAATTCCTGATTCAGGGAAGTCTTGTATAACCTGGCTGTACCTACTCTTTTAATGAAGAAAATCAATTACACCATTCCTTCATTAAGAAATAACTGAAGGTCTTTTAAGAAACTTCGTTAGCTGATGTTGTCTGTTACCTCGAAGTGCAATCAGTTTAGCATCTCTAATCTTTGGTTTTTACATACCACAAATCGAGGAAAAAAAACATAATATTCAATTTATTCCACTTTACTTAATAAGACTCACTGCAGTTTACAAATCCTTATTGCACTCAAAGTTCAAACCAATGAGAATTGGATAAGCTAGAGATTGTCTTATAATAATCATATTCGACAACCCGAATAGCGCAGCGGTAGTGAGGCTGTCTTACGTTCTTAGTGTCCCGGGTTCGAATCCCGGTACGAGCAAATGTTTGTGTGATGAGCATGGACATTTGTTTCCGAGTAATGGATGTTTATATGTATGTATTTACAAACAAAAAGTATCTAAGTAGTATATCAACAATCTGGTGTCCACGACACAAGCCTCGTTGTTTAGTGTGGCACTAGATGGCGATGTGTGTAATGTCCAGCGATATATATTTATTATATAATTTCTAATAAGCGTGTGAAATGCGTTATTTATGTTTACCTCGTGTTTCACGTCCGCTACCGACTATTGCACCACTGCCTTGGGCTTGAAACTGCCCACTAACGGACGAACTCCAGAGCCCTAATTTCCAACCAGCGAACAACCAGTGAGAGGCCCTAGAGACTTTAAGAACCTATCCCCTAAGATTCTGTGCCCATGGTCAAACTCCCATTAATGTGTTTTAAGTGGGTTCGAGTTTTTAATCAAGTATACCTTATAGTCTATTCTATTCTATTTCTATTCTATTTTACTCAGCTTTACATTTTCAGGTCCATTCACAAATATCTCCGTGGCTCAACAGTTACTTTAGTTTCAAACGATTCAGATACGGCTAACTTCTTAAGGCTTCTAAGGCCTAGCACACGGCATATTTTAAACGCGAAGACGACGCGCGTTTCAAGAACGCGCGTTTTCTGCGCCGTAGATGCCAATTTTTGCGTTTTTATAGATAGATCGCGTAAAACGCGATACAAACGCGCGTTCGAAACTCGTTTGACGCCCGTACAAAGAGTCATAACCAGCGTAAGCAGTGTTGTCTCAACCGACGCCATTCTAAAACTGACGAGGAGTCTCTGACCAAAACGCGGAAGCTACGAGCGAATACAGCGCGTCTGTATCGCTGTTTCTACGAGTATACGCGCAGTAGACGCGCGTTTCACGATCGCCCCGAGTGCTTAAGTTACAAGGTTGTATTCTAATCTCGTTTGAAGCGCGTATACGCGCGTCGTCTGCGCGGTTGAAATACGCCGTGTGCTAGGTGCCTAAGGATGTTAGCAACATTGTTGTTAAATGCCGCCATCTGTGAGTTCTTAGGAGAGTGGGCAATTAAAACTAATAAAGTGAATAGTGTGGTCTTAAGGTGGTCTGGAATGCTGAGTACTTTCAGATTTATGAGGTTCGCTTCTGGAAACTCATAGAATGAAGGATTTAGATTTATTTATTAATTTCTTCCGTGTTTTTGTGGGGCTTCGTCCTTTAGGTCATGGCCGAGCATTGCGCTAATTACTATCGAAATCAGTTCAAAAACTACTACATTCTGTTTTCACCAATGGATAGAGTGGTTCTCGAGGAAGGTTTTAGTGCATAATTGGTCAAGTTTTTGTATAAATTGGCTAAAATATAATGATATTTGTTGGAGGTGTCGGAAAAACAAAGACGTCTGGTAGCTTTACTTTTGATTGCGATAACCGACATCCACGCGGGTGAAGCCGCGGGCATCAGCTAGTAAACTATAAAGAACAAATAGTTTGTTATTCTTACCTTCACCGTTGCTAACAAAACCTTATTTTCCTACCTCCTCTTAATCAAGTACCAAATGCCTGGTATTTGTATCAATTTGGCACAGATTATCTGCCGGATGACTTTGAGAGGTATATACCTAATCCCTTCAGATTGTAATCAGGCGATGTTTTCCGCCCACAGGCCCTCAGCAACATTATAGATTAATGAAGATTGAGGTAGGGGACCCTGTTGTTGGTATTGGATTTATAAAACGTATGAATATAATAGAAAACGCTCGCGTGTTAAAATCAAAATCAAAATATTTTATTTCACATAGGCCTAGATGGGCACATAAAAAACGGCGAAAAAGGTGCACGGTTCGCGTTGGTCGTTTCCATGGAGAAGAACCGGCAAGAAACTCCATGGTTACTCTTTTCAAATCATTTGGTATTACAATATTATTTTGTTACAGCATTAGTACATAAGTATGGGGGGACAGCGTAGGCCCGACAATAGGTCGTTGCTTACTATACAAAAAGCGTAAAACAGACTTAACAAAAGTTAACAAGCATCTGGGAATTTACAAAAGCCTACAATGTTCACTCATTCACAAATAATAAGTAAAAAAAAAGAATCTATACAAAGGTAGGAAAATTTTGTAAATATTTTTTTTTGTAAAAATTAAAAAAAAAAACACAAAATTAAACAAGTGACACAAATATTGTCATCAGTGCTGTAACTATTCTGAGCAAAAGATGTAAAAAAAAAATGATTTGAAAACTATTGTAAAAATCTGAATGGAAAGAAAAGAAAAAAATAAATGAGATTGAGAATAGTTAGAGACATCTACATACTTGTGCCGTTTATGAGCTACCAGGGAAGCCGCATGCGCAGAAGGAAGTAGAGCCAAACTTCTTTGTCTTCAACGTAGTCCTTGATTTTGTAATATCCTTTTTTAATAAGGACACGTTTGATATAGTTTATAGTTAGAAACGTTTATGACAGATTGGCCGGAGAAAACTGCACAAAGCGAAGCATGGAAGCCTATGGGGGAGGCCTTTGCCCAACAGTGGGACAATACAGGCTAAGAAAAAAAATTAACAAAATATGCTCTCTATGATTCTAGTAAGAATTGGTAGCGGTTACATTTTACTTAGAAGATGAATTGGTGCAAGGTTAAAAAGTTAATTGCGAGCCGGAGTACGGTACTGCATCCAGCATCCAGGCCTGGATCATTTTCGCGGAGTTAAAACTAAATACTTTGCATAACATTAAATGTCATGGATTTCCGCAAAGTAACGCCTGCTGATTCTATAACTTATATCCTCTTCTAGCTTTCCCATGGGTTTCCGAAATCCAAGGACCTTTGATAATTTGATGGTTGCTGTCTTTGGAAAGGTCAAGGTCATGTCGACAATGAGTTTCACTACAAAATAAAATGCCTGCTTAGACCGACAATTGTACCAATCACCCCACTCCAAATTGGGCCACATAGCGGAGTGATATAAAGTGGGTGTCGCCAACTGTTTACAACTTAAATATTGTGTATACATCAGTGTCTGACACTAACGAGCGACACAAAAGACACCGGCACTCCGACACTACGCTTTATTTAGGAAATAGCTAATTTGACAATGTTCCTATCAATATACAGGATGTTTAGTAGAAAGACCGACAAAATATCTTTAATTAAAGGGGGAGTCATATAACCTAATTTGAAAAATACACTTGCCATGGGTGCTGTTCATATACTTAAGTTTCAGGGTAATTGAAATACCAATTATTTTCTTTATTTCGTGAAATGTAACCTATAAGTCATAAAAACTTTTTGTTTTTATTAAGCTATAATAGAACAAAATTTGTTTTGGTTAAGTAGTTACGCTGTCCATTTCTTATAGGAAATTATATTAGGTAGGTATGTGCCTCCAAAATTGTGTCAGTCCGTCTTTCGAACACCCTGTATAGAGACTATTGGAAGTAATAAATTAAAGTTATAGTGAATTTAAATAATCGAAACATTTTTATGGAAAGGAAAAATTAATCTTCTGACAATATTTCGATGGAAATATTTGCATGATCTTCACCTAATCTGTTTAAATTATGGAGCGTGAAATTAATCTTAATTTTTTGGTAAAAAAAAAACAAGTTTTTTGACTTGACTATAACTGGTTGACGTATCAGCAGACAGGCCGCTTGGGCTGCTAGATAAGTTGGTACTAATTTTTAATTTAGAAAGGATTAATGACATAAGCTTGGGTGAAGATGAAACCGTACCATCAGACCTCCTTGTCGTAGTGTGTCGTCTCCGTCTGTCTTCGTGTCCTGTCTCTGCTGCAATGTTGAGTGTGTGTCTCTCCCAAATTTTGAAAAAAGAAATTCACGACCCGAATGGCGCTGCGGTAGTGAGGCTGCCTTACGTTCTTAGGGTCACGGATTCGAATCCCGGTAGGAGCAAATGTTTGTGTGATGAGCATGGACCAATATGTTTAGACAGCACAGCAATGTATCTTTTTCTAAATGGCTTGTATTGGCCAGCCTACATGACAAGAGAGGGCGTATAGGAAATTGATAAATTAGTGTTGTACCTCGTTAATTCTAATTTACATTATTATTTATGTAATTTATTTAAAATCTGATTTATTTAAATAGGAACGTGATTAAGATAATGTATATTTAAATGTAAAATTGTATGTTGTCATCTCTTATAGGGATGCGTGGGCTAATGGGTATCTAAAATATTTTAATTTATACGAAACTTCCATAAATAAGAATAGTTTTATGTAGTTTAACTAAGTTCAGAAGATCAAATCTACGGAATTTTTAATGCAGTGTCAATTTAATCTTTTACGACTTCCGGTTGTTAGAAATGTATAAAAGAATGATATTAATCTAAATGTAGTTTTTGTATTTTACTGTAACAAACTAGATACTAAAAGGTCCACCTGATGGTAAGATATTACCGACGCCTGTCATCATCTGCCTAGCCTTTTCCCAGCTAAGTTGGCTAGCTTCCAGTCTAACCGGATGCAGCTGAATACCAGTATTTTACATGGACTGACTGCCTATCTGACCTCCACAACCCAGTTAGTGCATACGCCTTGGTAAGACTGGTTGTCAGACTTTCGTGCCACTGACTACCCGTAACGACTGTCAAAGATCTACAAATGACAGCCGGGACCAACTGCTTAACGTGCTTTCCGATACTCGGAGGAAACTCGGATTGTAATGGGTAAACCGTGGCTTAACCTGAAGATCAACCCGAGTGGCGTTGTGTGCCACGAACTCCTCGCCAACACCTGATCATCTGCAATATCGAGGAACTCGCAGAAATGGTCCCATCTTAGAGAAGCAGCTGATTTGTTCCACCTGCTTGCAATTACGCCATCCTCTGTTTTTTTTTTCGTCTGGGAAATCGTCAAATGACTCCTCCCCGTCTGGGCGGAGCAGGAGCAGGAGTGTCAGACTTTTACTGACTAAACCCTATCCATGTTCCTTCTTTGCCCTTTGTGTTCCGGAGCCACGGTATCTCTTTCGAACAGTCCCGCAGCCCCCCGGCAGGCATCGGCCCTTGCTTTTGCTGACTCTCTTTCGTCATGAGACGGTCGGATGGCAAGCTAGCCCATAGCTCTCCGTCCAAAGGCCCGTGCCTACGGTGGCCAGGGGCCACGTGGTGGCCCCCGACGCCCGACGATCCTCACAATGGTAATTACGCCACCCTTAGCTTTTATATCGGAACATAAGATAGAAAGCTGCATGTTTTCAGCTTCATACGTTTTCAAAAAGAGCTTCTTGTTTCTTAATTGTGTGGTTAGTGGCTAACCTGGTGTCAGAGTTTTTATGCTGCCCATGGGCCTATGACTTGGCATTTAAGTACATGCCGTCGAGAAATATCTAGGAGGCATGCTGTTTTTTCAAAGAAATCTTCTCTGTCGTACTGTGATTTGTATGGTGTTAAGAGTAGTTTACTTACCTACCTAATTCCAAAAACAGTGGTAGTAAATCAGAAACTAATAATATTTTCTCACAATATGACATTTATATATGTACATATTTTAGCCAAATCCTTTGCATATTTTTGTCTCTAAAATTTCACAAACACAAAAGCAAAAGATAATATTTCAGACCAAAATGGCAAAACACATATAAATTTTCATTTCTTGTCAAATCAGTTAAAAGCATATTGGAACACGTGAACTTTAAAACGGGCATAGGGCTATTCGACAGTGAAATATTAGCCGTACATATCTTTTGTGTTGGTTTAGTGGGACGGACTATTTGTTAGCTTCGAACGTTTCAATGGTTTCGAATTGTTTATGTTAATCTAGGTAGAGAGTTACAGCTTGAATAGTTGTTGGTAATCAATTAGTTCAAAGGAACATGATTGCTAGGTTATTGGGAGTTTCCAGCATGAAAGTCTGTCAAAATAGACAGCAGCGTCATAATAAATGCAGCTGCAGAACGTTGACCTGGTGAAGGTTACGGTGATCTGCTGGATGCGAGACCCACGGGGTCAATGTGGCGACACTTGGGGGAGGCCTATGTCCAGCAGTGGACGTCTTTCGGCTAAAATGATAATGATGATGATTACTATAGTGAATTCGGCTTTATGATCATTGTAATGTCAATTTGTTGTGGTATTATAGTAAAAAGGAACACAATTAAAACATATAACAGCCAGTACTTACCTTTACTAAATATTTTTTTCATACCCACTCACTCAAACCAAAATTCTGATAGAACTAAGATTTTTTTAAATTCAATCCTTTGTGTTAGAGTTCATGTTTGTGTGTATAGCAAAATGTCGAATGGTATTTTTCAAAGAAGCAACCAACCCTAACTCTAGTTTTCCTACTACAACGATACAATGAAATCTTGATCCTTTAACTTTGATAGACAACTCAATGTACCCTCTCTTACATGTCCTACAATGTGAAATCACTTCAACATCGGCCATACACAGAACGGATTGTCTGTCCGTAACTTTGTGTTTATGGTAATGTTAAAGTACAGTCAACAAAACAGTATTCCCTGCAGTTACTGGGTTGTGGGAGTCGAGTAAGTAATCGCTTTATGTATTCAGCTACATCCACAGATTGATTAGAAGCCGTTTTCAACACAGTTGGGAAAAGGCTAGATAGATGATCTTCTTTTTCTTAGAGTGTCGATGGCAATCTAAATTGTGTCGGCCCAGAACTGAGCGACTAGTTTGGTGCTTTCGGTAGCGTCCATCAGTTCCTGCAGTGAACAAACAACAGGACACGATATTAAGTGCCCCATCGCAATCCAAAGACAGATGACGAGTCAACGACACAGTTTACAGGTAAGTAAAATACCAAGGTTCCGCAAGAACCTTGAGGAATTATTAAATTGAAGTGTTTGTGGGTTGAGGGTAAAAGTTGCAGAACGGAGGGCCGAAAAAGCCGAAAAGTTCTCGAAGGTATACCTGAAGGCACCAGGAGGAGGAACAGTCCCTTAGTAGGAAAAGAAATTCTGCTGAAGAACGTTGAGAAAAGCCTCTGTGAAGCAGTGGACATCTTTCCGCACACGTACAACATAGATCATTGGCCGAAGGGTGTAGTCTACCGACGTTTTCGCGCAGGCTACGTGACACCGCACAGCGTAACACGACACCGCCATTTCGTGTGTCATAGTTCATAGTTTATATTTTGTATGTATTAGTATATTTTTATGTTGTAATGCAATTTTGTGTATTTTGGGCCTTAAGATGCTTGATAATAAAATGATTGATTGTAAGTTTCAACCTGCATACTTAAGTAAGTATATCAGCTATTTACCAAATACTCACCCTGGTTAGCATCAGTGTGGTTTCTATAAAAGATGGGCATTTTAATTATGGTAAAACTACTCTGTCCTTCAAACTATAAAGGAAAATCTGATGTCTTGAAATACCAGATCAAAATAAAAGGATTTATTTGAAATAGACGAGAGATAGAGATGAACGTACACACACGCACGGACGCACGATGCACGTTAAGGGTCGACGAAGTTTGACATTGTGTGACGAGGGATGAGAGGGGTCAATATACCTAGGTAGTGGGTAGACTCACAAATGTGACCAGCTGTGACAAGGACGGAGAAGGGGTACAAAAATCATAAAATTCGTGTGACGTAATTTATGGATGGCCCCTTACAGACAATTGAATTGCCAAACCGTCAGTGACCGCCAAACCTACAGTATAAACTGACATCCTTTAGTAAGATTGACATATTTTACAAACTCTTCACTAAATTCTTTTGTTGACTATACAAGATTTGTTAGAACATAAATTACTAGAGTACATGCTTATAGGATTGACGTATTGAATAGCTTTCAGAGGTTGTTGGCTTAAATGGTTCGGTTGACGTTATTTGGAGAGTAAGCTTCAAAACGATCCAATACCTGTCTAGTGACTGATTTGTTAGATTTAACTATAGCTATGGGGATGTAGAAGAACCCACTTTTACCTTATGATCGTTACAGTTACAAGATTTCCATTAATAGTATTTTTTTTTCAACTTTGGAACAACCTCGCCACACTATTAACAGTCATGGCAACTCTTGAAAGGCAGAATTCACCAGTAGTGACCACCAGAAAAGCGCGAAGGTAATGTAACAATTTCCGAGGAAGCACTTCCATTGTTTTAACCGCGTAAGAAATAAATCAAAAAAACAGCGAAGGAAATAATAAGAAAGTAAAAGGAAATAGTTATAATAAGGAACTAATAAAAAAAGCTATGTTGTCAAGTGGTACAACTTTGTTTCGTACTTCAGCAACGGCTTGCGATTTTCGGTTTCTACTGATCTTTATTCCACCAGATCAGCGTATACACCAATCTAGAACACTTAAAAACAGCATTAATAGGTTCATCTTGAGTTTGAGTCATCGTTTGGCCAAATAGGGTATCAATGACCCGTCCCCAATACAATGCCAGTATGGGGCCCCACTGTAGGATATGTCCCACCTCCTTTCTTGCCCATCCTGCACAGCCACCTGCATGTTCCAGGATTTAAACGAAGCCTACGAAAGAGCTGTACAGGTGGCTATATACTGGGGTATTATTTGAGTCAATTAACATACTCCAAAGGTTTCAATCAAAAATGCTTAGGATAATAACTAATGCACCATGGTACATGACTAACGATAGCTTACATCGGGACTTAAAAATACCAAAAGTGAAAGAACAAATCACGCAAGCAGTCAGTGCCTGCAAGAATAGGATTACTACTCATCCTAATAAACTGGCATCAAACTTGATGAAAACCAAGTAATTCATAAGGCTTAAAAGACAAACCCCACAAGACCTGATACTGTGAAAGCTGACACACCAGAAAACGGACTAATATGGATGCACCACTGGGCGCATACCAAGCCGGCTACAAAAACTTTAACACAAAAGATGCTGAATGTCAGTAAATGGACAGATCGCATCATAATAAATCAAATAAAAAAAAATAACACGCAAAAAAGGGGAGAAGAACACATGGAATGACTAAGCTGACTTTCTAACAGACAGATTCACAAGTTACCGTCATCTAATCACGTAAACACGAGTACAGTTCTCTATATTGTCTATTAGGAAGCTCACGGGACTCCCGCAGTGTAACTAATCTTTATTTGCGGACCTCACGACGGGTTAAAGCTATCTCGATCAACATATAAATTTCATATTAGCCGCCGACGTTTTTCTACTATAATTTCTTAGGGACAATTTAAAAACATACATACATGTATGCTTTGAAGCACATAGGGTATAAATAGACCCTTAACGAAGCCAAAAGGTTTGTTTTCCCCGTCATTGCGATCATTTTTTCGACCGGACTATACCTAGGAACCTACTAGCTACGGAAATAATGGAGGTCAAAGTTTCAAATTTTTTACAAGTTTTTTTTAAATACTAGGTTTTAAGGTCATACTTTACTTTAAATTTGCTATCTCCAGTATTTAGAGTACTTTCCCTCCAGGTGGCATTGAAAAATTCCACCCTGTATAGTGTAAGACGAAGTGTTAATCAAAATAATGTTTTACATAGAGTGAGAAACGGAAATTCATTTAATCTGAATACCTCCATAATCCGTTTACTATTAAATGCGTCCATCAGCACAATGTTTTGAGTGCGTTACATTGAGTTTTACCGTAAAACATTTATCATAAACATTTTTCACCAAAAAAAAAGTCTTACTAGTACGTTTGATGTACAGAATGCTTGGTTGACGGCTTTGTAAAGGGTCCTTTTACACCCTGTATATACAGAACCACTGTTCTTGCCGCGGCACGAACTTTGCAAAAATAGCTGCTCATGCTATTCCTTCCGTATTTTTATACTGTCGAGCAGACGAATTTTATGAATTTCAAAATCGTTCGGATTGTGATTGGAAATTATGTTTAAGTCCCATGTTATAAGGCAAGCCTATTGTCATCAACTGGGCACAACTCCAGGCACCGTGTCTGCTGCTGAGAGATTTCTGATGAAAAATCCCAATACCTAACACTTTTCCCGACCAGGTAATCGAACCACGGACTTCAAGCTCAGCAGTCGCGCTTGAGGCCACTGGACCAACGATACAGGGGCCCTACTCTCTAATGCTTCGTCCGTATATTCGGATCTATCCGTCTCTCTCGCACACGTCTGCAGATGAGTGCGAGTGAGAGAGACAGATAGATCCGAATATACGGACAAAGAGCTAAGGAGTAGGGCCTCTGAATCTTTTAGGAACTAGTTTGTCCATCCACACAGCACAATTTATTTCGTAATCAGCAATCGAGGCTACAGTTCCACAAATAAGACAGTTGTTATCTACACAGCGCTGTAGTCCGCTCACATTACGGCCGGCTTGTCTCAAATCTTGGAGTATGCCACCGGTACCATAAATTTCTCTATCTAAATGGCCATACACAACGGATTGTGGTGCAGCCATACTATTGTGGACGACTTTTTGTTTGTTTGTTGTGAAATTATGTCGGAATAATAACTTATGCTATGAGATTTCATAATTTACATTTAATTTCCGACGGAATTTAGTCAAAAATGACCAAATTATGTGGTCAAATAATACCATTTTACATTTATGGTTTGACCACTTCATTTTGGGTCTTTGGAATAAGGAAAATTTCGTGAGGGAAGTTTTGAGAATGAATGTAGTAGGGGTCGGCCAAAGAAACGATGGATGGGCTGTGTGAAGTATGGCTAGAATGGAGGTGACTGCTGACATGACGAGTAATAGAGATGTATAGAAGAGAAGACATGCTGCACCGACCTTAAATAAATTAGAATAAGGTCAGGAATGACAAAACAAGCAGTAAAAAAAACGTGTTGTTACTTTTTGCTTCTTTTCATCGTGTGGTTAGTGCCTAAACTGGTGTCAAAGTTTTTATACCGTCCATGGACCTCTGACTTGGCTTTACATGCCCGTCGAGAAATTAATTTCAGGCATAGTCAGGTCCGGTCCACCACGGTGGACCGATGACCTGGTGATGGTTGCGGGGATCCGCTGGATGCGATTCGCACGGGACCGGTCAATGTGGCGACACTTGGGGGAGGCTTTATGTCCAGCAGTGGACGTCTTTCGGCTGAAATGATGAAGATGATGATAGTCAGGTAACCTCACGACGTTTTCTTTCACCGAAGCAAGTAATTATTTTACAATACGCACATGAATCCGAAAAATCAGGGGTGCGTGCCTTGGGTTCAAACTCGAGACCTATGGTTTGGTATAGTCCGATGGTCACACCACTTTCTTAACTCTTTCCTGCAGGACCAAGTGCGAAAGTGGTTAACTTTGAAGATACTTGAGAAAGCCGATACCCTAAATATTAATTACAGCTCAGTGACTATAGCATTAGCTACTTAAACAGTATTTTGAACAAGAAATGGTACAGTGAGCACTTTGAGCTATTTTGACAACAGATTTCTAGGAATAATCTAGAAAACAACTTGACGAAAAAGAAAAAAAAAACAGTTAGGACTAAAATAATATTCATATTTTGAAGCAGTTATGAATTTGACCATTTAAATTTATTAGCTAGTATTAAACTCGCATAGTTGTATTTCATTTTATAAACATGTCGTATTAACCTATTTGCAATAAAGCAATATTAATATCAAACGTCTACCTTTAGTTTATCGTATTTTATGTGTATTTCCTTTATTTATCACCAAATATTTACATATACAGAAATTAAAGACTAGTTTATAACATAATATAGATGCATAGACGGCTACAAGTCGTATAGCTAGTTTCTTGTGTAATAAATTCCATATTGTAATATTAGTAAGTAATAATTTATGAAATACTACAATTTATTGGCATGTAAAACAAGTATTATGTGGTTGTACTACCTCTTTAATATCTAAGTGTTGCCAACACAAGGAAACAAAAATTCTCTTTTATTTATTGATCTTCATATCGTGTCGATGGCGATCTAAATAGGCGAGACGACAAAAAAAATCTAATTAGTCCGTCAGTTAGATTATCAAAAAATATTTGACCCGTGTTTTTTCTTTTGTTACGTAAACCAAAATTGACGAAGATATAACGCTTTTAAAATTCTCAATACGTCACGCCTTGTTATAATTTTTAGCTAGTTCTGACGTCACGAGCCCCCACTCCCGAGTTTTGATACGTTTTATCTTTTGTCAATATTCATTGATTTACAAAAACAAAAAATACGTGTCTATTAATTTCCAATACTCTAACTGACGGACTAAATAGATTTGCAATTTTTTTATACTGTCGTCATGCTTATTGTGTTAGCCCAGAACTGAGCGACTAGTTTGGCGCTTTCGGTAGCGTCCATCACTTATTTATTTATTGATGAAACTCATACAATGGTCGTTCTGTACTTGTCTATGGGAAAATGGTGAATGGGCCTCATAGCCCACGCATGCCTGTATGGGGTCACCGCTGCAAGTTTATTTATGTGCCTACTTTTACCCGTGACTTGGCCCGTTCGGAATTTTTCGTCTATTGTTACCGCACCCACTTACATGTGGTCTACATAAATAAACCACTACAAATGAGGTATATGACGACCCGAATGGCGCAGCGGTAGTGAGGCTGCCTTACGTTCGTTGGGTCCCGGGTTCGAATCCCGGTAGAAGCAAATGTTTGTGTGAAGAGCATGGACATTTGTTTCTGAGTCATGGATGTTTATATGTATAATAAGTATGTATTTACAAAAAAAAAAGTATCTATGAAGTATATCAACCATCTGGCGACCACGACACAAGCCTCGTTGCTTAGTGTGGCGCTAGATGGCGCTGTGTGTAATTTCCAGCGATATTTATTTATTTATATGCTGGTACGTAACTAATGACTGCCTCGTTGGTCTAGTAGTATCACTGGACATTACACACAGCGCCATCTAGTGCCACACTAAGCAACGAGGCTTGTGTCGTGGACATCAGATAGTTGATATACTACATAGATACATGAGATACTGGGTTCGATTCCCAGTTCGGGCAAAGATATATTGCACAACTTGACAAGTACCTAACAGTAAAACTGTAATTTGTTTCTCATTTTGCGTTTTAGATATTAATCTTACATGTTCTAGGTAATTTTTAACAGCTAACTAAAGTTGCCTGACAGTCAAGTGATTTACTAGAGAGGCTACTAGGTTAAGCCGCGCTTGCCTGGGTTAGTCCGTGGATGAGCGAGAGAGATGAGACCACCCATTACATATCGAGTTTCTTCCGTGCTTCGAAAAACATGTTAAGCCGTTGGTCCCGGCTGTCAATTGTTGATCTTTGACAGTCGTTACGGGTAGTCAGTAGCCCGAAAGTCATCAGATTTATCGCGTAGATCACAAATCAAGTAAATGTGGGACCACCCTTAATGACAACTATAATTGCCTACAAATGTGCTACATTTCGACAATAATTAATTTACGGCACTTCTTGTACCAGCATTTATGATTGATCACTCAAAAAAAGTTGATCTCAAGATTTATAGAAATGTGTAAATCTTTCAACTCTATACGTCAAAAATAAATTAGTCGTAGGTATAATAAAATAAAATATTTTCGTAATTTTTGCCGGTTTGTGTGTGCACGGCTTGAAATTACTAGACAGATATTAATGGAACTTTTATGGTGATTGCAGTTTTGTGTTGCTTAAACTGCCGTTAGTTTAAACCTCTGATATTTTAGCTGTCAAATTATTTCTGTTCATTTAGTTTAGTTTGGGTTGGGCATCTTTTATGAATAGTGGATGCAGTGAGAAATTATATTTTTTTGTAATGTTGTATGGAAACGAAACAGATAAGAAGTTCGACAAATATGAAAAAAAATGAAGAGTTTTGGCCCTGCAGTCTCGGCAGAGATAACGACATAATCGCCAACTTTCGATCTCTGTAGGCTTAGCCAAGTTGACAATCTACAATCGTTAACGCTATAGAAAACTAACCAAATGTATGGGAATGACATCTATCATCGTTAAGTCACGTGGTCAAAACAAATGAATGGAAATTTTAAAGTTTAGTCAAAACTGTAAGTTGGCTACGATTTATATGGGATGTAGGGATCACGATTGTAGAAACGAATACATTTCATTCTATCATCTTGATCGATATAAACTTGTCTACGAAAGTTTATATTCGTTTGTTTTGACCACGTGACTTTACGATTGTAGAAAGAGAATCGATACGAATCGAAATCGAATTGAATCTCGAATCGTTTGTAACTTGGCTAGGCCAGCTGATTACTAACGAATACATTGGATTGCAATAACGATGCTTGCAAGAATCGCATCTTGAATGTAGAGACTTGCATTTCCCGCAAGCATCGTTATTCCAACTGAATTTTTGAGTTATTAGCGATCGAAAGTTAGCGATTTTGTCGCTATCTATGTCGAGACCGCCGTCCTTTTTTTACTTCCTATCCTACCCTACGTAATATTATAAATGCGAAAATTTGCGAGTATAGATGTTTGTTACTTTTTCACGAAAAACTACCGAACGGATTTGGATGTAATTTTGCACACAGGTAGTTTATAACCTGGATTAACACATAGGATACTTTTTATCCCGGTAGTAAGATCCCATGGGACTATTATCAAACTTCACGCGGACGAAGCCGCTGACAGAAGCTAGTCAACCATAAACTTTTACCGTAACAGTAATTTTAAACTCTTGTTTATTTTTCTCCAAAACTAACGAGGGTACAAGAAACCTTTTAATATCCAAAATACAATTTTAAATAATAGTCAAAACATTCTAATCTCCTGACCGGGATAGGACCCTGCCTACCCCACAGGTGCAGGGTCGCAGGTAGAAATACCAACCCTTCCTACGCAGACAGGCGTGGTAAACGTATGGCGAGCATAATGAAGAATGTTATGGAATATGGGGGTAAGTTATTTTTTTAGGGCGTTTTTTGGGTACTAAACTCAAACTCACAGCATTTATTTCAAATAGACCATTACGGCACTTTGAATGTCAAAAATCCAAAAATAAAGCAAAGCTTCAGTCACAGACACAAGGCTTAAATAACTTGAGAAAGTACTGTAGTTGCCCATTCCCTAACGTAGATCTCTATGGAAAAGAACGGGCAAGAAACTCCATGGGACACTCTTTTAAATCAAAACATTGTTACAAAATCATGGTTACATCTTTCATGATGAGATTATGCATATAATAATATGTGAGAACGATATAATAAGACGTGCACGTTAAGAGCGTCCAAAGT
Organism: Xestia rhomboidea; assembly: GCA_963853795.1. Taxonomy (NCBI): domain Eukaryota; kingdom Metazoa; phylum Arthropoda; class Insecta; order Lepidoptera; family Noctuidae; genus Xestia; species Xestia rhomboidea. The sequence continues at coordinate 15,761,983 of OY970773.1, forward strand.
AAAACATTAAATCAACAATTAAAAATTAAACTAAATCAAAGATAATATCTCTAAAGTAGACGTCATACCTAATGACTTTTGATATGACTGAAAAAAATGTACATACTCTCTCGTTGTGTAGCCGCAAGCCATACTGCTGAGCACGATTCTAGCTTCGATTCCTAGATCGAGCAAAGTGTTTTTGGGTTTTTATCAGGAATTTGTCGGTAGAAGCCTGTCTAAATTTGGTCCCGATCGATGGCAGTAACATCGTCCTTATTACATAGGCCTTAAACATAACTGGCGTAATGTGGGTGACTGGGTGTACTGTAAGCACCTTCGGGAGAAGTAGGCGTGAAGTTATTGTTATGTAGGTAAACTAGTAGGATGCCACCTTGAGCATTTGCAAAAAATCTGTATTCGTTTTGTTTTAAACCTCAAAAATTATGATCATGCTTCTAACTTTCGCAAAACATTTATGTGGCTCCCAATTAGACTTCGCAAGAACTCTCGATTATTGTGTCTGCTTTTTAACATCCTTCATAATCTTAAAACGCCATCCTATCTGCGGGAACGCTTTTCCTACTTCCGTCCTTCTGATGCACCTGGCAGGCTGCATATTAGGAACTTCCTTAAATCCCCTCCCCACTCTACCGACTTCAATTCCTATTTCTTTAATAAATCATGATCTGACAAATGACCAATTTGGTCGAGACGCCTTTGTTTAACTATTGTGTCTACTCGTGGACAGATCATGGGATAATAATATAAATTTTATTTCAGATCAAATACAATCCATATTGTTAGTAAGTCTTAACCTAATGCACACGCTTAATATATCCGCTGTGCGGTTGTGCAATTGTAATTTCTTAGTTGTAAAAGAAAATGACAAATAGATTTTTAAAACCAAAAATGTTGCGCGCCTGCGACTTCAACTTGTAACATTTTTTCTAGCAATAGCTTACAAAAACGGTTGTAACAAGATGGAGTCATCGGGGCAAGTCACACATATTTTGTAAATATGTTATTTCTTCAAATGGGTCTGGAAGTGACTGCTTTGAAGCAGAAATACAAATAAGTAAGACTGTTTCTTTTTACAAACTAAATGATGGTCCGTTGGTCTAGACTTCTAGACGTCGCTAGTTACTGCTCAGCATAAAGTGAGATGTCGGTTCGATTTTCAAATCGAGTAGTGTGGTTGGATTTTTCATCAGGAATTCCTCACCAACATCAAATATTCTGCCATCTTTATCCTTCAAACAAAATTAATTATACTGTTGCCATCATCACCATCATCATGGCGCAGCGGTAGTGAGGCTGCCTTACGTTTTTAGGGTCCCGGGTTCGAATCCTGGTAGGAGAAAATGTTTGTGTGATGAGCATGGACATTTGTTTGGGAGTCATGGATGTTTATATGTATAATAAGTATGTATTTACAAACAAAAAGTATCTATGTAGTATATCAACTATCTCGTGTCCACGACACAAGCCTCGAGGCTGAGTGTGGCGCTGAGTATAATGTTATTTATTATTATTTATCATTTCAGCCGAAAGACGTCCACTTCTCTTCAGTGGACGTCTTTCCAAGTGTTGCCATCAACCGGGTACAAATAAAAAATATTTTTTTTAAACATTAGGTACCTACTCACTCTCCAAAACCATATATACATAATAGGCACTACTTTAAGGCCCAACAAGAAGAAAATTCAAGATTACGAAATCCCACTAGCAACCCATGATCCATCGGGTCAAAGGGACAACTGCCCAGCTAATCCCCGAGTGGTTATAGCGCAACCACTTTAAACAGGTAAAAGTAACTTTATCCACTTTCTAGTACAGTATGGGTTTTACGTTTAAACTGTGTGGAACGTAAACATCGTGTTAGACGTTTTTAAAAGCCATTAAAGTCGACGGCATTAGGATACATGGCAGTTTCGATTTATTACGTCAGTGATACGTTTGGGCTCTTAGAATAGCGGGTATTGTGTGTGATATAGTTAGGAACTGCCTCAGCAACAGCGGGGAGTGCGACACGGTGACACCATTTCACCAAAACTTTTCACATCAGTTCTCGAAGACATTGTGAAATGCTTAAATTGGGACTGCTGCCGTGTTAACATCAATGGTGTTTACCTGTCACCTTTAAGATTTGCAGACGACCTTGTACTCTTTGCTGAGAACTTCGGAGATCTTCAATTTATGCTGCAAGACCTGTAAGATGCTTCTTTTAAAGTAGGTCTTAGAATGAATATGACCAAGACGAAGATTATGCAAACACCAAATGTTCAAATCCTTCTGTTCAAGTTGGAAATTCAGAGTTGGAGATGGTTGACCAGTATGTCTATCTTGGTCATATGCTTTCATTTGGCAAAGAGCATCAACAAAAGGAGATATCCCGAAGAATACAGCTTGGGTGGGCCGCGTTTAGCAAATTGGACGATATTTTGAAAAAACCCAAAATTCCGCTATGTCTAAAGTCCCGCCTCTATAACCAGTGTGTCCTGCCCACAATGACGTACGGTGCTGAAACATGGACGCCCACGCAGGAGGCTGTGTACAGACTGAGAGTTGCACAGAGAGCCATGGAGCGTTCTATGCTCAGTATAAAGCTGATAGTTCGGGTTCCTAACGTTGAAATCCGAAAACGCACAAAAGTTTTCGACATTGGAAATCGCGTTACGGAACTCAAATGGAGTTGGGCAGGGCACCTAGCAAGGCGCAGTGATGACAGGTGGACTAAGGCTGTCACCGAATGGCGTCCAAGAACTAGCAAAAGGAACGTGGGTCGTCCGGCAGCGAGATGGGCAGATGACATGGTTGCCGTCGGGGGAAAAACCTGGATGAGGTTGGCACAGGACCGTGGAGATTGGCACAAGAAAAGAGAGGCCTATACCCAGCAGTGGGTGATTTCGGGCTGTGGATGATGATGACAGCAATAGCACTTTGCCCGACCTGGGAACCGAACCCAAGACCTCGTGCTCAGCAGTTGCGCTTGCGATCACTAGACCAACAAGGCAGTCCAAATAAGAATTTGTTTGACTGTACAACAACATTACCTTCTTTTTGGCCTCTGACGCAGTCGAGTAAAAACAGGTTCATTGTCTCTACTTTATGGCCACACCCATACAAAAATGTCGTAACAATGAAATTTCTCATTTTCCATACATCAGAAATTTATACCATCATTAGCAAGATGTTCTAACAATGCGATGTTACAAGTTTATTTAAAATGTTCGTGGGTATGTTAATAGTCTCGCCTAACAGAATAGGAAGAGGCGTTTATTGTCTATTGTCATGTTACGACCGGCTCTCGTTAAGGTAAAGCTATATGTTACTTCAAGATGATAATTTTATTTCACTGGTGTCAGGTGTTTATTGGTATGGACATAATATTGGACATGTAGGTAATGAGGAAACGCATGTGACTAAAAGATGGATGGATTGTGTGAGGAATGGTATGAAAGAGAAAGAAGTAAATGATAGCGTGACGTCTGACAGGGGAGAATGGAAGAAGAAATCGTGTTGCGCCCACCCCAAATAGAATGGGACAAGGGTTGGAAGATGATGGTGTCTGGTGCCTATTGGAGAGGCTCGTGGTTAAATAATGATAGCCACACGAGTCGATTGATGAGACTTAACTACACTTGGGAAAGAAAATGCTGGAGTGGAGATCACGGACGGAGCGGACGAATGTGGGAAGACAACTGACCAGGTGGACAGACGATCTCACTAAAGTGGCCGGAAGAAACTGGATAGCCATGACACAAAACAGCCAAAAGTGGAGAGATTTGGAAAAGGCCTACACTCAGCATTGGGTGGCCAAGGGTTGAAGAAGAGAACTACACTTGCCAATGCCGATTTGTGGATGGGTGGACACCTGAACACACTGAGACCCTTTATGCCTCGGAGAGCACGTTAAGCCGTTGTTGGTCCTGACTGTCATTTGTAAATCCTTGACAGTCGTTAGAGATAGACCGAAGCTTGAAAGACTCATATCCAGTAAACGGTATTGTGTAGTTGTAGAGGAGCTCCTGGCTAAATAATAACAGCTAGCCGCTCGGGTCGATCTTTAGGTTGATTCGTGGATAGGTGACCAATACATATCGAGTTTTCTCCATGCCTCGTAAAAGCACGTTAAACCGTTGGTTGCGGCTGTCAATTGTAGATTTTTGACAGTCGTTACTGGTAGTAGTGGCCCGAAAGTTTGACAACCAGTCTTAAGGAACAAAGGCTATCGTATTACCCATTGCTAACTGGGTTGTGGAGGTCAGATAGGCAGTCGCTTCATGTAAAATACTGGTATTCAGCTGCATCCAGGTAGACTGGATGTTGACCCCTACATAGTTGGGAAAGATTAGGCACATGATGATGTTAGTTCTTATATTGATGTGGTTAAGTTTTTACTTTTCAGATAAAATTATTTTACCTTTGTAAAAGAACCGTAGTTTTATCGCCTATAAAAATAATGAGCACTAAAGTCTAGTGTGGTGACGACATTTAATTTCTTTTGGCGCACCTCGCGTTGTTGACAGCTGAAATGCTAATCTTTTATGACAATATCGAAAACAGAACTACTCATCATCATTCTCCAGCCCTTATTCCAATCTATAATTAAAAAATAGTAAAAAAAAAACTAAAAAAAATTGGGGTCGGCGCTGCATGTCTTCTTCTACCATCATCATCATCATCAGCCTATTAATGTTCCCACACACAGGCCACACACACGTGTGTGGGACACAGGCCTCCTCTCTAAGAGAGGGAATGGGCTATAATCTACCACGCGGGCCCAGTGCGGATTGATAGATGTCACATGTCTTCGAATGTGTCGGTTCTAGGACATGCCGGTTTCCTCACGTTGTTTTCCTTCACCGTTTTGAGAGCAGTGGTGATGAAATAAATTACACAAAATAATGCGCCTGCCTGGGTTCGAACCCACGACTTACTGTTCGTAAGTCGGGGCCGCCATCGCTGCTCTCTTCTTCCATACTTGTCTGTAACTCGTCCTCTCATCAGACACCTCCTTTCTTGTCTCATAGTTCAGTTCACGTAGTAATTAGCCTTTGCCGTCCCACTGCTGGACAAAAGCCTCCCCCATTTCTTTCCATCGTTGTGTGTGTTGTGTTCCTTTCCATTTATGGGGGGTTTGGACCATATCCCGCCGCGCTGGTCCAGTCCGTGTTGGCGGGTCGCCAGAGCCTCGTTGGTCGAAAGCACGGTATACCACGAGCAGGTGAGGTTGGCTTGAGTTCCTAGGCTGTTATTGGGAACCCCTCACACCCCACTCATAACTTCATAATACGCTTTAAAATATTATAATAAGGTTCTCGTAAGAAAAAACGCAGTTGGAAGAAAACACGTTTATTCAAAAACTCTTTTTTCCTCTTTTGGTAGGTATATGCCCAAAACCTTTTTGATTTACAAACGTGGTGTTATGTTGAAACTTCCATACATCATACTTATATACATATTTCTACGCAAGGTCATTATTTACACATCATCAACCTCATAATCAAACAAATTTCTATGAAACCTAATAAAAACCCCATCGTAAAACCTACATTGTTTACAGACCAAAGTCTACCATGAGAATCGACTCAAACTCTAATCAATTAGAACAATATTTAACTGAACACACCATATCCACTACTGGCGCCATTTGTAAAAACAAGGGGTCAATGACCGGCTTACGTCATCTTCACACAGAAACAACTAGTTGCTAGGCGTTGTTTTTTTTACAACCTTGGAACAACGCATGTGCTAGGGATGTGTGTGAGGTTTTAATTAAGAAAGAAAGAAAAATATAAGACGAAGTTTACAGAAAAACTTAAAAAATATCACCCAGAAATGGGATGACGCAGTAAGTTTCAATGTCAGTATTAAAAAACTAATCTATACACTAATATAATTTATATTAATAATCCATACTAATATTATAAAGAGGAAATATTTGTATTTTTGTATGTAAGTATGTAACGAATAAACTTAAAAACTACTGGACCGATTTGAAAAATTCTTTCAGCAATGGATAGCTACTTTATTAGCAAGTAACAAAGGCTATATTTTATCCCCCTCTCACGGGAACGGGAACTACGCGGGTGAAACCACGTGATGTCCGCTAGTAATATTATAAAGAGGAAAGATTTTTTTGCTTGTTTATTTGTACCAAATAATCTCCGATAATACTGGACCGATTTTAACAATTTTTTCACCAATAGAAAGCTAAACTATCAGGAAATAACGTAGGTTATAATTTATTTTCAGAAAAAATAGAGATAGAAACTTACGCGGGTAACACCGCGGGGCGCTAGTCGCAAATACGAATAAATAACGTCTTTTCTATTTTTGTAAACCAATCACACTCAAACATGCTGCCATAAAAGCTAAAACTGTTCCTATAGTATTACTAAATATCCAATAATAGAATTCTCACTTTAGCAAAATAAAATTAAATTGGCAAGCTTATGACAACTTATGATTTACATAAATTATTATAAAAACCGACAAAGTACAAGGCGGACTCGCACATGAAGGGTTCCGTACCATCGTAGTAGCAACGATGGTACGGAATAAAAAAAAAATATTAAAGTCCCTTTAATTTTTAAATTCTAATTTTTATTATTTGTTGTTATAGAAAAAAACATTGAGTGAAAATTTCAGCTGTCTACTTATTACGGATCATCATATAGGTACCTACACTTATACAGCCCGTTGACAGACAGACAGACGCACATACGCCCGGCCTGGCAGTGGAGGCTCAGTAATAAGGTCCCGTTGGTTACCCTTCGTGTACGGAATCCTAAAACCGGACGTTGTATGTAATTCATATTTATTTTACAGTTAAACAACATTCATAAACTAGCTAAGACTTAATTTTAATGTTGTATTCAATGAACATTTTTAAAAACAAGATTTTAAATATTAGGTGTGACGATATTTTTTTCGTATTCTTCTCAGTTAACCTTTTTAATTGATCATATCAGGGGTGAGCATTAAAAATAACTAGTCCAACATAATTACTGTGTAGCTATTCACAACGCTTCGATTCGATTTTCGATTCGGAAAGTCGTATGTCTATCCGCTCGATTTCGTAATTTCAAAAAATGATAGACATACGACTTTCCGAATCGAAAATCGAATCGAAGCGTTGTGAATAAGGGGCCTGGATTTAGAATGACGTCACAAAGCTAACCATGCATTGTCATCCAGACTAAAACCTTACATTGACCGACCGAATCGGCCACCGACTGACTGTCCGTACCGACTGTTAACAAAATGTCAGCTCAGTTGGTTGGGGATAACTGAAACCTAACTTGGCCAACCCTATATAATTTTGGTCACACTTCTGCTATGAGCCCGTACTTGCCGGTCGTTTTTGTGAACATTTGATTTGTGTACGTTACACTTTTTTTTACAAAACTGCAGAACCAACTCTAGTAGTAACAAATGATGAGTCATTTAACATACGGTTAAAACGACCATGTTTTAATGTTACGCCTTGTTGGTTCTTAACAAAAATATTCTTAAGTTTTCACGTTACACAAATATCTGTTTCACTTTTGATATTTTTGCAGATACTTGAAGCAAAACACCTTTTCCCCGAATAGGTAATCTCTTTTGTCTCAGCTTTTTTTTTAACCGACTTTTCAAAAGGAGAAGGTACTTATTTCGGCTGTATTTTTCGTATAATAAAATTAAAGTCACCGATTTCAGGAAGATTGATTTTGCACTTATTTTGGAATATGGTATTTTTCTGTGTAAAGTTGCATGTAATTTTTTATGAATTTGTAGAAGAGTAATAAGACTCAGATAATATAACTTGTAGTGGAATTGAAAAGAAATATTTCTTCCATAAAGTAACTATGCCTTTCAGTGTGTAGATGGAGCCGGAATGCTTTAGTTACAGCTTGATCTCGTGAATCAGAATTCTATATTTATGTGTGCAATGTACATTAACTCTTGAGTTGTTCTTATCTAATAAATGTTATTTACTAACTAAGAGTAATCTTATAATAATACATTTAAAGTAAAAGCTCGCGAACTTCCATAAGAAGTTGGCAGACTTGTCCCACAATTAAATTGTTGGTTTTCTTCATCCATGTTTATTTTTTTAAATCTCCTCACTTTGTATAATTTGTTGTATGTATGTATTTATTATTATATTTTATTCTTTGAAATTGTCTGTACTATTGCACCTACTGTTTTGTCTCTGCATCACCATAAGGTTATAGACTGGTAGAAAATGCCCAAGGCATTAAGTCCGCCTTTGTACATTATGTGCATAAAGTTTTAATAAATATAAAATAATAAAAGAATCCAATTGCACCCCTGGAGGGTGCAATTGGATTCTTGAATTGAATGAGGCAAACGATGGAGCAGTCCAGTTTGATAAGTACTGGTCGGACAAGATCTGAGTCATCGATTTAAGAAGAAAAAGATAATATAAGAAAAAAATAATCAAAAACATAATATAAATCTTTACGTCAGGTCGACGACACCAAAATAACAATGACATGCTAATCAATAAATTTTCACATGTTCCGCGCCAAAATGATGAAAATAATAAATATTTTAGATATTTTTGTACCAACTTTTATGGATTTTAATGTGGTGTCACACTGTCTACTTGAATATAACCATTTAGAAATCATGGGCCATCATGAATGGTATTTTAGCACAGATATAAAATTTGTTATTATAGGATAATAATGAACGTATCATGCTAAAAGTTTATATAAATACTACATATCTTTGTTGCGTGGTTAAACTGAGGTCGTATAGTGTTAAATATTCTGCAGTTTGTTGGCCCCAATAATAACTAAAAGAAGTTACAGTGAAAATTGATATTTATCGTGTGTTTTAACCTTTTGACCTTTTGACCGCCATTTGAACCAACAGTGCAATGGTTCATTAGTAACAACTAGTGAGCCATTGAACTGTGTGTATTGTTATTAATTTAATTTAATACTAACATTAGGCTAAGTTCTTCTACTACTAACATTACATGGATGTTTATCTGAAATAAAATATTTGAATTTTTATAGCCTGCGCCAAGCACCTGCCCTGTACGAAAAAACCGGCCAAGAGCGAGACGGACTCGCGCACCGAGAGTTCCGTACAAACTATTGAAAGGGCAAACTTAACTTTGCTGTTCGATCCCTAGAAACGGCTATTGCACCAACCCCAAATAATAAGTTTGTAAAAGTAAAATTGCTTTTTTTTTGTTATTAAACTACATATTTACGGTATTCAGAGCGGGAGGGCGCTCTGGGCGGAGCAGGTCATTAGATAATTTCCCATCCGAAAAAAAAATGATCTAGATCAATACCTACGTGGAAAGCTGTTCATATGGTAAATACTGGAACAACTAGATAAGCCACAGTTCAATTCAATGCGGTCCATAATTTAGCAAAGACTTTCCACAACATTGACATAACTTTTCGCTGGCTATCTAGGAATTCTTCAGTTTTGGCTGAATACTGTAACTTTCGTCTAAGACCTCTGGATCTTGCTTTTGTTATTTTTAACCGACTTCAAAAAGGAGGAGGTTCTCAATTCGTCGGAACCTTTTTTTATATTTTTTTTTATGTATGTTCCCCGATTACTCGAAGATGGCTGGACCGATTTGGATTTTTTTTGTTTTGTTTGAAAGGGTATACTTCCCAGGTGGTCCCATGATCATCAAGTCAGGATCTGATGATGGGATACTGGAGAAATAGAGAGAACTCTTAAAATTTTATAGGCACACTTGAAACGATTGGGATAGTTTTTGGAAGAGTACTTTCTGGGAGTAGTCCTATTTCAACTTGGTGAAGATTTAATGAAGAACTTCGGAGATAGGTAACGGAACTCCTCAATAAATGATAGCAAATGGACTGGGATTACTGAAATCTCATGTCTGTCTATTATTTATACCAGTTCATAACATAACATCACGCCGGTACGCTGTGAAGGGGTAAGCACGTGTGAACCACTAAAAAGTGAAAAATTAAAATTCGGTTTTATTTTTTGCAAAAAAGTTTTAATATATCAGAAAATCGTGATCTAGCTGGTTAGTAACAATATTAAAATTATGCCGATATTCAATAGCTTAGGAAAGTCCATGGACACACAACAACTACTTTGTGATAACGAGCATTAAGCCGTTAAAAACTCATTACTATTTTAACTATAGGCCACACTGCACTATAAAAGTCAGCCGTTACTAAGTAAAGTATCCACAAACTAAGAGTTAATTTTGAACGGTCGATTAGGTGACAGGCAGTTAAATCTTTGGTTAATTTCTCAGTAGTTAGGAAATCTTACTGCCTTGTAAAATTCTTTATTTTATTGTGTTGTTTCATCGTAAAATGTTCGAAATTTCAATTTGATATATAAAACTGCTGGTATTTTTATGTAGGTACTTATAAGCTACTACACTGGCCTGCAAAACTAAGTATCAAACTTTTTAAATTGCAATAACTTTTTAAGTACACAAGATATATTTTCGAAACAAAAAGGACTCGAAAAAGAGTTTAATTTTGTACATAAAAACTTCATAGTCGGTAACCTAGGTTGCTATAAAACGTTTTTTATTTTAAATCTCTAACTACTATAGTTTAAAAAAAAAAGTGTAATACTTAGTTTTGCAGGCCAGTGTATTTGTTTGGTTTGAAGGTAGTTGTTGCGGGTCTGGCTGTCCGTGTGTGTGTGTTTCAAAGTTTCCAGACGCACCCACGATACAGGACAAATTTCTAGTTTGAAGAAAAAGTTAAAAAATCTATTTGCTGCTGTGTTTTGGTCATGGCGGCAAATCTCAAAGAAACCAACGAAGTGCACACGGGTGCACTCTGTTCCTTTACTCTTATAATCCTATCATATACAGGGTGTAAACCACCTCATCACGAAGCCGTCAACCAAGCATTCTACCGAAGTAACTTTACGCAAAAATGATTGCTGGAAAACGAATTTTTTTTTTTTGGGGTGAAAAATCATGTTTTGTGGTAGAACTCAATGTTATGCACTCAAAACATTGTACTGATGGATGGATTGAATAGTACGAGGGTCGTGTTTAAAGTAAAAATCTTACATTAAAAACTTGTATAAAAAAATACTTGTCAAAAAGTTGGTACTTTGACCCCCAATATCTCCGTAACTAGAAGGTTCCCAGGTATGGTGTAGAGCAAAAAAATAATCGCAATGACGGGGAGAACAAGTGCCTTTCGGCTTCGTTAAGAGGTGTTTTACACCCTTTATAATTCAACAACTTATTTTTATTTACCTACATTCTAAGCAAATAATGATTCTATTCTATTCCAATGGGACGGCAATCCAACACGACCGGATTTCAGAACCACCAGCTTTACAAGTTTACCGGGGCATCATACCAGCTACTTACTGACTCCAGGCTGCTACTGACGCTGGGGCTGCTGGACTGTTCGAAAGAGATACCGTGGCCCCGGAACACAAAGGGCGAAGAAGGAACATGAATAGGTTTTAGTCAGTAAAAGTCTGACACTCCCTCCCGCTCCGCCCAGAGCGGGAGAAGTCATTTGATGATATCGCATCCGAAAAAAAAACAAATGTTTTTTACTGACAAACCTAACGGAAAAACCTTATAACACTTTGCCTGACCTGGGAATCGAACCTAGGATCTCATGCTCAACAGTAGCGATTGCACCGAGAAGAAAAACTATCTACTTTAGTACAGCTGGCTCGTTTTACTATTAAAACGAGCCAGCTCTACTAAAGTGGTTTTTAAATTATTATTGGTTCTTCTTATTTTCGTGTGGTTAGTGCCTAACCTTGTGTCGGTTTTATTTGCAAAAAAAGTTTTTACTTTTTAGTGGTTCACATGTGCTTACCCCTTCAGAGCGTACCGGCGTGATGTTATGTTATGAACTGGTGTAAACAATAGACAGACATGAGATTTCAGCAATCCCAGTCCATTTGCTATCATTTATTGAGGAGTTCCGTTGCCTATCTCCGAAGTTCTTTATCAGATCTTCACCAAATTGAAATGGGACCACTCCGAGAAAGTACTCTTCCAAAAACTACCCAAATCGCTTCAAGTGTGCCTATAAAATTTGAAGAGTTCTCTCTATTTCTCCAGGATCACATCATCAGATCCTGACTTGATGATCATGGGACCACCTGGAAGTGTACCCTTTCAAACAAAAAAAAAAATCCAAATCGGTCCAGCCATCTTCGAGTAATCGGGGAACATACATAAAAAATAAAAAAAAGGTTCCGACGAATTGAGAACCTCTTCCTTTTTGAAGTCTGTTAAAAAGCAGAGGTTTCCAATGCATAGGTACAACTATTACATTGATTCCCGTTGCTTTTCCACCGTTCTATAGCTAATGGCGTGGTTGTACCGCTCAACGTATGTTAAATGCGCTGAGGTGAAAGATCACTACAATTCATTAGTTAATTGCCTTTTAGTTAATAGATGGGGACTGTATTAAACGTTGGGTCTTTATTCATCTTTGTGAATGGAAAGCTTGACCATCTGTACTGCAGCAACTAGGCTCTATGTAAAATACTGGTATTCAGCTGCATCGGGCTAGTTGTAAACTCTAGTACAACCACGTTTTGTCATGAGGTGAATTTCTCGTCACGTTAATCAACCTGTATTGTTACTACTAGTATTACTATTGTAATGGCCTCTTACTCCGACGACGCCTTTCTTCTGCTCCCCACTTCTTACGACTCTGGCCCATCTGGCCTATGATGCATTTCACAGACATGTAAACAATGTAAACTTAACTGGGAACAAATCGAGACTTCAAGCGAGATGTTGATGATGAAGCCATGTTTACATTTCGAAGGGCCCAATCTCCCAATCTTCCGGAAGCGACCATCTTGTAAGTTTTTATTGGTTTCCATTTGTACGAAGTCTCGGCCTAACGTTTCAATGCCACTGAAACAATTCCTCCTTGGAAACAATTTCTCGAACTTGGCAAAACAGATACATCCGCCAGAGGACCATACAGCTCAAAACTAACCTCCAGCAAAGAGCAATGCTTGTTAAGCCCGCTTTTACCCACGTAGGAGTCGACGCACGCACTGCACCTGCGTCTAATATGGCCCAGCCCTAAAAGTGTTATTACAACAAGAAAGGCTTATTCTAGCTAAACTATAAACACCAAGATGGCTACTAGTTAGCATTATTTCAACATAAACTAACCATATCGGCTAATGGCCTATTAGTATCAAGGAAAGACCACACCACTTTGAAAAATAAAATGGAATCATTCAATGAATTTCGTAGACCTCACGTAATTGGCGATTGTTCGTAAAAAGCGGTCGTGGCTATAAAGGGACGCGCACACCCGCCGAACCGGGTCATAAACACGCGACAAAAAAGTCGCGGCGACGGACATGTGTCCGCGTCGTGCGACAAAAACATGTAAAGCGAGTAAACCACCGCAGCGACCGTTGTACACTACGGTTGAGTTCGCGGCAGTGGGATGTGAATTATTATACTTTATAATAAAATAAGTACTTAATATGCCCCCATATTAAGCATAAGCTGTAGCAGTAACTTACTAATCATCATATAAAATTGTGTAAGCCGTCAACCAAGGAGTCTGCACATCAAACTATCTAACTAAATATATTGCCACTTTCTTTTTGGTGTAAAAAAATACGGTTTATGGTAGCACTAAATGCACAATCCGTGCCACAAGCCTGCCTGTGCCGTGAGACCTGTCACACCACTTGTATACGAGTTAATTGTGTAACGAAATACTTCTTTTGATATTGTATAGGTTTACAGGTCGTAAAACATCTTCCTACTTTGTCTTCTTAATGCTTTACCTCGTGGCATAATCAAGAATTCACAAAATTTCACTCGTTTCAAGTGATGTGACAGGTCTCATCGTTCGTGGCACGGTGTGTAACTCACTCAAAACATTGTGCTGATAGATGCATTTAATAGTGCAGATAGGATATAAGGGCAGGAGAATCATGATAATAGTTCTGTAAATAAATAAATATAAATAAGAACGGCGGAACCATCCATAAAATATATCAGATTGCTTAAAACTTATCAGATCTTCAGAAGTTAGTAAACCCGGTCATTCGTTTTATGAAATAAAGCTGTTTATTATCTGGTTTGGTAAAGAAGAAGATACTTTGGCTGTCATTTGAAGATCTTTGATAGTCGTGACAGGTAGTCGGTGGCTCGGAAAGAAGAAAGAAAGTCTGACAACCAGTCTTACTAAGGGGTATCGTATTACCCAGTACTAACTGGGTTGCGGTGGTCACATAGGCAGTCGCTCCATGTATATACTGGTAATCAGCTGCATTCGGTTAGACTGGAGGCTGACCCCAACATAGTTGGGAAAACAGTAGGCAGATTAATGATGATGATGGTAAAGAAGGAGTTACTTAAATTTTTTTTTGAGTCCATTTGCCAGTTAAATAGGCATGGCGACAGTATCAAAAAATTGCAAATCTATTTAGTCCGTCAGTTAGAGTATTGGAAATTAAGGGACACGTATTTTTTGTTTTTGTAAATCAATGAATATTGACAAAGATAAAACGCATCAAAACTCGGGAGTGGGGGCTCGTGACGTCAGAACTAGCTAAAAATTATACCATGGCGTGACGTATTGACAATTTTAAAAGCGTCGTTTCCTTGTTAATTTTGGTTTACGTAACATAAGAAAAAACACGGGTTAAATATTTTTTGATAATGTAAGTGACGGACTAATTAGATTTTTTTTTGTCGTCTCGCCTATTGCTTAATTGTGTAATTGCAAAGTTACTTACATACACTAATGTGAATCTTTTACCATAATTCTTCTGAACATTTCTAATGCTCATCCCACCCACACATCCCATTACAAATTCGCACAAAATCCCAAAACCCCATTCACAATAAATCATACACGAAACAGAAAACAATTTATTAAGTTGCGTTCTCGACTATGTTCATAAATACGGCGACCTAAGACCTCGCTATAAAACTTAGTGCGACAACTCACGGGGTTGGACCTGCGAGCTGCGAGCTGTGGTGAATAATGTGGCCGCACCGTTATGTGCTGAAGGTAGGAAATGTGCATTGATTTATTAGTTGGTGCTAATTGAAGGTGCAGTTGAAAGAGATACTATGGGACTGGTAAAGATTCAGGAAGCACAAGACCCATAGTTATACCCACTTAATGAAAATTTACACCTCATACACAATGTCTTGCCAGCTCCTGTCCATTAAGATTTGTGCAATTTAACTGCTACACTATAAAAGATCTGAGTACGCGTATGCATAATCTTTAAGTTCGAATTTAAGACATGCTACCTTAGATTTTTCGGATCCATGTGCGTATTCTACAATTATCACTTGCTTCGGTGAAGAAAAACATCGTGAGGAAACCAGCATGTCCGAGAGATTTTTCTCGAAGGCATGTGAAGCCAAGTCAGAGGCCCATGGGCGGCATAAAAACTCTGACACCAGCCTCAACCACACGATAAAGAAAGATTTAGCCCAACCTAAAAGAGACCAAACCGAGGATGAATTGCAGTCGGTTCCAAACAATATCAAAGAGGCAGTTTGTCATACAAGTGTAATATTCGTAATTTATGGAGTCAGAGATACGACGAAGATGTAAAAACGGCTCTTTTGCATAGCCCATTCATAGACACGATTTGACAAATATACCACAGTCGGCACTTAAGATTTCAGCCCACAGATTTTATGATATTACTTTGCAAAACTTATGGAGTCAAAACTGCACTAGGAGAAAAGGAATAGACCAATAAAACTGGAATACTGTAGTGTACATTAAATTTCATGACAATCAAAGGTTAGGGATATTTTTGAAACAATAGCTAGTCAATCAACCTGCCACTGTCTTAAACCACAGTAGCTAAACGCGAAACGAAATAGGAAGAATATTATTCAGAGATTGTAGAAGTGCACTATTATATTGATTGATTTTAAAAGCAACTTGGCTACAAAATAATAGCCATGCAGTAATATGCAAGCACAACATGCCCCAAAGTGTCGTAAGACAAAGCAACACGACCCATAGCTAAAGTTCCCAATATCACAACAGCTAGACGATTAAACAATGATAAATGTAGAAACATTATACACCTGTAGTGTATCGTTAATTGTAATTAATCTTAGACAGGGATATATTAGTAAAACGTACAATACATGCTACGCCTAAGATTATGTTGGGAACCTACACGGATATGCGATTACATGGAATTGAATATTCTGTAATGGTCTCCTTGATTCTGGAGTTCGGAGGGAAACAATACACAACATGCACAAATTTAATGGCTAAGACACCATCAGATCACCTTAACTTATTACAATCTCCAAGAATTCAACTTGAAGCTTTAAATAACTAGAAGATTGTACTCAATCTGTCGCCTACGGACACCATAGTTATAAGTTACTTGATTTCTAAGTTGAATGCAGTAACTTGCGTAGGCCGGAAAGCAGCATAAGCTACACTGATCTATTCTGTCCGCTTATGCGTAAAAAAAATCTAAACATAAAGTAATATAATATTTTAATCCAATATTCTAATCCGTTGAAAATTGATTTCATAATAGTAAATTAATCAGCGCATCTCATATCGAGAGCTCTCACAATCACCATCGGTTATAATAAAACCGATTTCAGTAATCGATTTCGATTACCAACAAGAAACGATCGGGCGGCCCGATGGCGTCCAAACGAATGAACAAATACGTCATCTAGTCGGCCATCTTCACGGTTCCAAATTCAAATTACGAAAATCGAACCGAAAAAACGTCGTTTTAACGGACTTTTTTTGTTAAAAAAAGTCAAGGTGCGGACGTTTCACTACACCTGCTTCCACTATTGTATAGTTACTCACAAAATTTATCGAAACAGGTGTATTTAAAAACTGAATTTATTCTAAATGTTACCTATTCACTCTAATTAAAACAGAGATAAAAGAAATTTTTATCAATTGAGTTCACTGACTTATGATTTTCTGTGGTCGTTAATATTGTCGTAACGAATTTCTTCGATGACTTTTTAACTTATACATAATATCATCGTATTTTGTTAACATAAATGTTATTAATGGGTGCTTGTTAATGTCAAATGTCGTGGTTAAACCCTTACGGTTGACATTCATACTTTTTACAAAGTTTTTATTGTCAGAAGCTTGCGTTGTGGTTATTGTTGAATAATTTCCTTCTGGTCGTACGATAACATTAAAATATCTGAAATAACTACTACCTGAATAGCTATTCTACTCAAATTTGGTGTAATAAATGTTGAGTATGGATATTTTAATCTTGTCAAGTCATTTTATGGTTATTGCGTTGGGTCGCGTTGATATTATGAATTAAACTCGATTTTCGTGTTTGTTTGTGTGACCAGGGGTCTCAAATGGCCGCTTTAGCAGTATCTTAATAAAATCACGTTAAAAAAAAATCTTAATATGGACTAAAGTCCATTTTAAGATTTTTTTAATTTCCCGCAGGACCACGTTATCATTTGGAACTATGCAATAGATTTTGAGACAGTTTTTGCCATTACCTTCTTAGAGAGTTTATTCCGGAAGGTGTAACGCACCTAAGTGTCCTGGGGGTCTAAAATGAACGCTCTAGAAGAAACATATAATAATAATAATTATGAATTACGTTACATTTCGTAAAATGGTCTCAAAGACAATTCATTACATTAACTGTGTTTGTCATAATTTTTTGATTTTTATGTGATTTATAAGAATAATTAATTTAAAAAGTATTACAAAAGTGTACATTTAGGTGCAGTAGTGTTATTTCTTAAACAATAGTATTATTAGTGCTTATACGTAAACTAAAATATATTGAACGGTTGCAAGGAATGATTATGTCGAAATCAAATGTTAGGTAGCGAACTGTCCGATCTAGGTTTATTTAAACCTGTGTTTCAGGCCAATACTTTACTGTATTATATCCTTTTTGATATTATTATAATTCTGAGGAGATTGCTGTCTCGGAACCCTAACAACCGGTAGCTTGGGCTCTACTCCCGATATCGGCGCACAACTTTTTTTAAATATATTAGGTGTTTTTTTTTATTAAAAAAAAATGTGCAGCCGCGAGCAACAATTAGTTATCTATAATTTTATGAGAAAGTGGACAAACTGTCGACAGGCGCGCATTTAGGAGATGAAATAAAATGGGTTTTATTGCGAAAAACACAAATTAGCGGCGTGCTAATAAAGTTTAATAGTTTTGAGCAACGTATGGCGGTTGGCGGAGAGGTCATTAAAGTGTTAACATCCTGTTACATGTTGTGTGTCGGGACAAGGTACGTTGAAGTAAGTGACTGGTACTGTATACTAAGTTACTTGTTAGACTATTTTAGTGCCAATTTGTTTTAAGTTTACTTCGGGTTTATTAAAATTAATCTCTAAGACGATTTATTATACTAGCGATATATTTAAACTAGCTTATGACCGTGGCTTCGCGCCCGCGTGCCCTCGTGCCCGCGTGGAGTTGCGTAATTGTCCCACAGGATCGTACTACCGGGATAAAACGTATTCTATGTGTTAATCCAGGTAGTAAACTATCTGTGTGCCAATTTTCATCCTAATCCGGTCATTAGTGTCTTGTAGTCTACGGGAAAAGTGGCCAGAGGGCTGGCAGCTTCCACCACGGGAGACGCACCGGGCGTCGGGGGCCACCGTAGACGCGGGCCTGTGGACGGCGAGCTATGGGCTAGCTCGCCGTTCGTCCGTCTTATGACGACAGGCAGTGTCGACGGCGCGTTCATGTTCCACGCGCGCCTCAAAGAGATGTCAGCAGAAAAGAAGGGGTCCAAGGGCCGATGCCTGCCAGGGCTGCGGGACTGTTCAAAATAGATATCGCGGCCTCGGAAAACAAAGGGCGATGAAGGAACATGGATGGGTTTTAGTCAGTAAAAGTCTGACACTCCCTCCTGCTCCGCCCAGAGCGGGAAGAGTCTGTTGATGATTTCCTATCCAAAAAAATAGACCTGGGCAGCATTGTCACGTTAGATGGTAATGCTGATTCGTTAGCCAAAAAAAATAGGCCAGCAAACATAGCAAATTCTAATCACACATGATGTACAAATATTTTGGCTCGAAACATGCTTAGCAGATTAAGTACGCAATAGCGACCAATAGACCAACGAGGCAATCGAGACGAGACGAGGCAGGCGAGACGAGACGAGGCAGGCGAGACAAGACGAGGCAGGCGAGACGAGACAGACGAAAATCTGTTACATTAACACATTAGATCTATCAATCATTTCTATACATGCTTAATTTATTGTTATATTTATGTAACATCTAACGATATGTGTACCAATTACACAGATGCAATCACAGTAAATATAATTACCTTGGTTAGGAGTGACAGAAATACGCCCACGCTTCAACCGTCGCCTTTTGATTGATAATACTTTATTAGTTTCGTCTGATTTCGTTTTAGGTAGGAACAAACTGGACTTATCTATACAAGTTTCCATGGGTTGCGTTCTAAATACATGACGTAGCAGTTCGTAGAAAAAGGTTGAAAAACAAAGATAAACAAATAATGAAATTGTGCGGTTCAATGAAGACATATTCCATGTTAATGCAATCTTTCTATGTTTTTATTGTCACTTACTCATTTTTTTTTAAACGTTGCCCCTCACTATTGTTCTCCTGTATCTTGGGTATAGACTTCTAAACTCTCTCACACACACAGCGTAACGCTTAGTAATACTTACTTCTCTGCTTTATCATTGTGGTCTAATGTGATTTTATTTTATTTTTTATTTCTTGCAATGTTATGGAAACTTTTGTTGTTTCGGAAACAATCTCAATTTAATTCAAGTTAGTTTATCTCAGAAAATACCGGACACTCAAAATTCGAGTCTCAGATACTTACATAAATACATATTTTTAATTCACAATTATGTAGGTTTTTAATTATCTATTTTGTAAAGTGTGCACCATCACCATCACACCATCACCACCATCTAAACAGGTGCGTACATCCCCCTGGGGCAAATTTGACACTACACACCGTGCGTATACGCACACTTTGAGCCAATTTATTACACATGACGGCTCCACAGCAAATAGATAAACGGAATTTAAAATGTAATTATGTGTTTGGGGCCATCCCTAAAACAGACAATTGGCTGAGCTGTCAATGATAGAAATTATAGATAGTTTTGAAGTGACAATCGCCGTAGGGCTTATGTCGAGGTGGTAGGTTGTGAAATTATTTTAGCTGTAATTTAATAACTTTCGTTTTCAAAGGTGTGAGAGAATTTCATTGCGAATTGTGTTAGACATTGCCTAGTACCTATTAGTGAATATGTTTCACTAATATCGTAGGCTGCAGCTGCTAGCAATGTCTAAATATCGTCATTTCATGGATTTCGTGCTGTGACTTGAAAATCCAACAGTGCCCTTTCATAAATTACAAATTAATTTATTTTGTCCATCTATAAAAAAAAATGTACACTCAAGTAAGCCATTGATATTTTATTTTAGCAAATCTGATTGATTTTTTTCCGACCGCCTTTTTCTATCATCTTGATCGATGTAAACTTGTCTACGAAAGTTTATATTCGTTTGTTTTGACCACGTGACTTAACGTTTACGATTGTAGAAAGAGAATCAATACGAATCATTTGTAACTTGGCTAGGCCAGCTGTTATTCTTCCTCGCGACACGTGCCACGTGGCAGCGGCCGGCGTTCCTGCTGACAGCACAGACTTTGTTCACAGGCACTCACAGGCCCTCACCCGCGGGATACTTCACCTTGGTTCGATCACGATGCGGAGAATTGCGAGTGGTTTGATCGAAAAAGCGAGCGGAGCATACGCGTTTTGACGCGGCTTAGTTAACGACTTGACCACAATTATGGATCGGCGTACCTTTTGAGGGTGGGAGAAAAAAGATATGACCACCTGTTCTGACATGGACGTCAAAATGTAGGAATTAATTATTTTCCAATATCAACATTAGATGGCGTTAACAAAGAGCTTCGCACAATTCCACAAGAAACCTAACAAACGGAAATAATAGTAGTACTACAATTTAATTTTATTACCTTTTTACGTCACAAAACACACGAACGCAATTATTTTCCACATATTTCATTAACAACAAATCATAAATTTACCGCTTTGCCCGTTTGAACGGCGGTCATTGCTGACATTTACCGCTCATTGTGCGAAGTAGCCACCGAGGGCCTAGCTCAAACGCGCGATAAAAACGTAAAGTAAATTCATCAAACAATTTTTGAATCGAATCTAAAGTAATATCAAAAAATGCTATAATATAATCTTATTTTTTTTGTGACCAGCATGGTATTACCCATCATACTTACCTATTATTCTCATGACCATTCTCTTGCCCTTGACCCAAAATTAGTTTTTTTTTTTTTTAAATTTGGGTTTGTATTTCAGTATATCATTATTCCTTCCACCCTCTCGTCAACTCAGTAGTCATTTTCTTCATAATTATGTCATCTTTTACACAGTCCATTCATCGTTTCTTTGGTCTTCCCCTTAACCTATAACCTCAAAACTTTCCTCATTCATCTGAATCACATGCTATTAAACACTTTATTAAACTAAACTGATACATAAGTATTAAATGTGTAATAAAAGGGTAGAATACTTATTCGAATATACTTGGTCTAAAAAATAATATTTTATAATCATTCGAATTAAAGTTACGTTAACTCCGCGCGTTCGTGCAAGGCCTACACTTTGGTGAAAGAAAGAGGCGTGGACTCTGTCCGTTTGTTTTATGCACTGTTTATTGTGTGTTTATAGTGCATTTAAGGGGTAACTTAATATGACGTTTGGTTGGAAAGTCTTAATAAAATATTAAAAACAAAAAACACGCTTTGACGTCATTTAATTATTCGTATTACATCGAACCCTTTCATTTGATATCATGAGAATGCATAAAAAATAACTAGCTCGCCATTTTTGGGAGTCCGCCATCTTGGATATAAAATGACGCCACTTAGCTAACTATACATTGTCATTCAAATTAAACATGTATCGTTAATCTCAGCTCAATCGGATACCGGAAAGTGGATCAAATTCTACTTCTAAGATTTTCACAAAGTTACAGGTAAAACTAATAAACGCGTGTTAAGAAATACATATAGAGCTGGCGATACAATTAGGATATACAGGGTGTAAACCACTTCATCACGAAGCCGTCAACCAAGCATTCTGTACATCAAACTAAGTAAGTTTACGCAAATATTATTGCTGGGAAATTACTTATTTTTTGGGGTGAAAAATCATATGTTTTGTTATAGAACTCAATGTAATGCACTCTAAACATTGTGCTGATGGTTGGATTGAATAGTATGGGGGCCGTGGAAGTGTTTAAAGTAAAAATATTACATTAAAAACTTTTTAAAAAAAAATGTTGCCAAAAAGTTGGAACTTGGACCCCCAATATCTCCGTAACTAGAAGGTTCCCAGGTATGATGTTTAACAAAAAAATGATCGCAATGACGAGGAGAACAAGTGCCTTTCGGCTTCGTTAAGAGGTGTTTTACACCCTATATAAGAGGATGCGAAAATAAAAAATTAATAGCAAAAAAATTAAAAGACAAACAGAATATAAGCACAGCCAAGTAAAAAGCTAGTAATAAAAGGTATCGCGATAGCAAAGATAAAATCAGTAACAAGCATTTTATTGACAGGTACACTCTTCAATGGCTATAAATGTCAATAGATATTGAAAACAATAGGCTTTTTTGTATCCTCGTTTCTATTACCAAGTCCTCATAAGGAGTGTGAAGGTAATAATACTTTCATTAATTTTAACGAATTTACACAGCTTGTACAATTTATTATAGCAATTCCTTTTATAGATTTACGATATTTTTGCGTTGAGGGATCCGATCATAAATCTATCTACAGTTCCTTCTTTGAGTTCTAAAATAACATGTGAAGCCATTATTTAGCAAGTTAACAGAACCTTATCATCATCTGCCTAGCCTTTTCCCAACTATGTTGGGGTCGGCTTCCAGTCTAACCGGATGAAGCTGAATACCAGTATTTTACATGGAGCGACTGCCTATCTGATCTCCACAACCCAGTTAGTACTGTTTAATACGATACCTTTTGGTAAGACTGGTGGTCAGACTTAAGCAGCAGCTTGGCTTGTCGTGGTTTGTTTCCAGTGAATATAATGATTAATCAGTGATTTATTTTTAGTACTTACCTAAATGTTCGTCTTTATGTTCAATGTATTAAACTCGGTGATTATATTATTGTGTAGGTGACACAATAGGGTATTACACCACTTTTGAAAAGTGTTTCAATTAGTTTCTATAGTGCTAATGAACCACTAAAGATTCACAAAAAAATTATTCAATCGTTAAGTGCCTTAAAAATGCATTTAAATTTAGCATTTTCAAATTTCGCGCGTAATTTGACAACGACAAAATTGCTGGACGCAGTGGACGCCATATTGCTCTGTGGTCATGACGTCACTTGGCTATGTAAACAAATGCAGTGATATTTGAAGTTGACAGTTGACACTTCTATGTTTACATAGCCTTATGACGTAATAACATGGCGACTACTATAGTGGTGCTGAGAAACAGATTAAAAAAGCTGAAACCTTTGAATTGAATTTTAAAATTTAGTTTGCTATTTTATGAACTAAAACTAACGTTTTCCCACTGCTTTCTGCCTAAGCTATCTCAATAATATATTTTTATTTTTTTTCTCATATAGAGTAAAATACCCTATTGCAATGGCAATGCCATTTATTTTGACAGTTCAACATTGATTGAGTTATTTTCGTGGCTGTGCTGACGATTTTTCACACTAATGAAGCAATGGATTTAGAATTTCTTTCAAAATTCTTCGGATTTTGATTGAAAGTGTATGCTATTGGGGTGCTGGTTGACGTCACATCACACACACACACACACATCTCATCGTCACATTGTCATCCAGCGTCGTTAATTGAAAGAGGTCTGTCCTGTCTTTGGACGTATCCAGCACCAGACCCTTGGGGGGACTAACACAAAGATAAAATCCGTATTTTTCAATCACCTGTTCCTGAAACAACAGATTTGAAACTATTCTGTTTCAAACCATTTTCCGGTTGATATTTTGTATAGACAAGACTGCGCGGTCAAAACGGTCATATTGTTTATAGGTCAGCACTTTTTTTGTACTATGTATTTTATTTTATGTGCAAAAAAATACACTTAATGTACAACAAACTTTATCTAAATTATTTTTAATTTTAAGTCATAGCGCGAATGCACTCGGAGAGATGGGCAAAGATAAGAAAGAAAGAAAGAAAGAAAAAGCATTTATTATATATATTATATATTATATTATATATTTATATATACTCACACATGACAAAATAGAAACAAAAAGATAGAATTATGTATGACAAAATTATTTAAAGAAGTAAACATGAGAAACAGAAAACACACCCTCCCCGTCCCTTGCTCGTGCCAGCCAACGTTGCTGAGCCTGTAGTCCAAAGTCAGTCCCTAAATAATGACACCACTCCGATCCAGCCTGTCCCCTTGCTGTCCTCTCCCAGCGACGCCCTAAGCCGAGGCCCGTACCCCGCAGGGGGTGCCCTTAGCGTGTAGTCGCTTAGTTTTTTGCCCTGTCTGGAGGCCTTACACTTAAGGCACCCACTGGATTGTCCGGTTAAGCAGACGACAACCTCTCAGGTTGGACTGTGAGACGCTGTTTCGAAAAAAAAAAAAATAAGAAACAAAAAACAATTATGCTTAAAATTAACCGACCGACCGACCGTGAAAGCTTAAAACAGTGTTTGGTTAAAAAACAATTAAATTTTATTGGTCATGTGCAAGGTCAAAAGGCTCCTATCTCAGCAAGGTGCTGTGACAATTAAAACAAAAAGGCACAGTGCTGGTATTCTGATAGGGCCCCAAGTGATGTCACGGTCAGTTATACGAATAATGATCGAAGATCGTCACTCACTGGACGCCTGGCGGAGGGAATCGCCGTCGAGGTAGACTGCGGCGAAGGTGGTGTGACAATCTGATCTTGTTTGTTTGTTCGCCCCGAACATGTCTAGATATTGCACAAGATAGAGAGGTTTGGAGAGAGAGGGGTAAGGCCTTTGCCCAGCAGTGGGACACATGACAGGCTAACAAAAATAAAGCCATTCTACTAATTGAAAAATTCTCACCAATCTCTAATTACTTCTATAGTCAAATCTCTCGCCTCAAATCGTTCTCAAGGCATTTCTGCTCGTACGCATAGCGTATGGCCGCTCCCAACATATTTGAATACACCCACTCTGTATTAAAACCGTTAACTAAGTGTAAAATTTCATGTGCGCATGTTAAACTTACTCAAATGTACATTACTTGATGATTCTAAACACGACTTGTTTGTGGACAAACAAAGGTTGATCAAACTCTAAAAATGGTGATTAAATTAGGAGACGTAATTAGGTAACTAGTTAGTACCTACTGGCTTGGTTCCGGTTCGCCCACCTGAATGAAGATTCTTAGGAAGAAAATTGAAAACTTGGTGTTTCTGTGCTTAAATTCTTTTGAAACTTTATTTTAAACTTGATTTCATCATCATCAGCCTATTAATGTTCCCACTGCTGGGACACAGGCCTCCTCTCTGTGAGAGGGAATGGGCTATAATCCACCACGCGGGCCCAGTGCGGATTGGTAGATGTCACATGTCTTCGAATTTTTTGGTTCTAGGACATGCCGGTTTCCTCACGATGTTTTCCTTCACCGTTTTGAGAGCAGTGGTGATGATATAAATTACACAAAGTAATGCGCCTTGCCTGGGTTCGAACCCACGACGTACTGTTCGTAAGTCGGGGCCGTCACCACTGGGCCACCGCTGCTCTAAGGGACGCATACGGTATTTCCCTTAGTCTGTGCATCTTTTAAGTAACGACTTCTATCTTAGGTTATTATAACCTGGGCTGCAGGAATGTTCGAAAGAGATATCGCGGCCCCGGAACACAAAGGGCGATGAAGGAACATGGATGGGTTTTAGTCAGTAAAAGTCTGACACTCCCTCCTGCTCCGCCCAGAATCAGAATGCCTGAGAGATATTTCTTATTTTGACTTTAATCTCTTAGCAAAAAAGAGTCCTTTACATAAATCTGGCAACTCAAACCTTTCACACAATAGGAATCAGGAAGCAGTTATAGAATTCTGACCTTAGCACTACCATCCATGTTTCTATTTGCTAGGACTGACTAGCATCATATTCATATTTTACCGAAGAAGACGCTCCACACTCAAGATATATTACTACCCGCACAATGTTGGAACCAGTTTCCATAAAACATTACGTGTGTACGTTGCAGTGAATGTGTGAACTACGGAAATTTCAAAAAAAATCTAGAGTCGAAACCTAATAATTGGTATCTTATGAAAGATGGACTACGAAACAGCCCATTCAATTATTCCAGAAAAATCCATTGAAATAAGGATAAGTATGGGTATACTTATCCTTATTTCAATGGATCTTTTCTGGAATAATTGAATGGGCTTACAAAATATCTCATGAAGTCGTTCAAAGATTAAACAGTCACAAAGTTTGATGGAGAAACTAATTTAAACTTGGACTTTTTTTGTAGCCCCTTCAATTAATTATACTTTCTTCTACCTAATAGTAAAACCACGCATTGATTTTATTTTTCCTTATTTTTCTTCTCGCAACACATACCCAATACACACTGCCGAGTGAAAACAATTACCCTTTCCCTTACTTTGTTTTCTATTCGTATACTTATCTAGGAAGACCACACATTGCCCATCATTTGCACTTGATCCGTAACACATACACCGTAATACATGTTGCCGTGTGAAAACAATTTCCCTTACGCTATTGAACGCCGATTTCTATGGCTGCTGTGACGTCGACTACACTGTATTCAATAACCTATATTGTCGGACTAAACTAAGTGCCTGTGCGCAGGTAGGGGGAGCGCACACTGAAGGGTAGACTCACGCCAGCGTTTTCTAGGCCTTCCTCGGCGACGAAAGCCGTCTTTTGGCACCCATCATCATCATCATCATCCACAGCCCGAACTCACCCACTGCTGGGTATAGGCCTCTCTTTTCTTGTGCCAATCTCCACGGTCCTGTGCCAACCTCATCCAGGTTTTTCCCCCGACGGCAACCATGTCGTCTGCCCATCTCGCTGCCGGACGACCCACGTTCCTTTTGCTAGTTCTTGGACGCCATTCGGTGACAGCCTTGGTCCACCTGTCATCTCTGCGCCTGGCTAGGTGTCCTGCCCAACTCCATTTGAGTTCCGTAACGCGATTTCCAATGTCAAAAACTTTTGTGCGTTTTCGGATTTCAACGTTAGGAACCCGATCTATCAGCTTTATGTCGAGCATAGAACGCTCCATGGCTCTCTGTGCAACTCTTAGTCTGTACAGAGCCTCCTGCGTGAGCGTCCATGTTGCATGGCACCCACTGCGTGACAACTCTGGCTCTTCGGTCCTGGTGCATTCTACAGACATGACCCGCCAACTTTCGCTTCAACGCAGCCGTCTAATTGCCCACACCAGTGATTCCAGTTTTTGAGCGTATTCTGGTATTGCGTATTCTGTCGCTGACCTTATACTTAGTTCAACGGATTTTGATGCGGGTTTTTTAATAGATAGAGTGATTCATAATTTGTCAAGCGGGCGAAGCCGCGGGCATCAGCTAGTTATTGATAAATCAAGTTAAATCCACAATATTTTTTATTCTTATCCACAGATGCAGTACGGAAGAAGAGTTGCAGAGCCAACCCCAAATAAATTGAGATAAGGGCAGGAGAATGATGACGATGATGATCAAGAGATGCAGTTCGTCCCTCTGTGCGCCCCGCCTTTAGCGGAAGCTGCGCGTGCGTCGATTAATACACGTAGCAGTCGCGGCAACAAATTGTGCGCCAAATGAATGCTGATTGAAACCACCGACGAATGGATTACTTTCCAATGGGATTGAGGAAGCGAGCTATTTAATAATTTATGGAAGAAAATAACTCTGTTAGGATACCAAATAATTTCTTTAGACGATATACTAAATTAATTATGAATGTATTATAATATATTTTTCAACACACTTGCTCATAAAAGTCGAGGAACGACTTTTTCGAGGTCAAAATCATTCCTCGACCTTTATGAACT
Organism: Xestia rhomboidea; assembly: GCA_963853795.1. NCBI lineage: Eukaryota > Metazoa > Arthropoda > Insecta > Lepidoptera > Noctuidae > Xestia > Xestia rhomboidea. The sequence continues at coordinate 15,790,083 of OY970773.1, forward strand.
CGGAAGGTTGTATTGATGATTTTGATGATTATAATTCTGTAACTACATACGTCTTACAGTCGCGAACAATATTTTAATCAACATACAACCTAGCACTGGTCTACAAATTGCAAAAAACGTAAGAAAAATTGAATTTCGCGGGCTACCCTGGAGCATCCACCTTAAGGGTCTTTTTACACTCTTTATAAAAGTACTTTTGTCGTCTTTTGACGTCGACAGTACTATTCTCGTATTGTTCTATCTTTAGCAGTTTGCAAGTCCTCACGTATGTAACGGAAACTGCACGACCTGCGCAAGAGTCGATTAATACACATAGCCGTCGCAGTAACAAATTGCGTGGCAACAGAATGCCGATTGAAACACACAGAAGGTACTTTCCAATGGGACGAGGAAGCTGAACTACTATTGTGAATCGAATTGATCTATTGGAGGTTTAGAAATAAGTTATTTCTAAAGTGGTTTATTCTATTAGCATTGAAGGCAGAATAGTTAGCGATGTATCGAGAAGAAATAAGTCTTACGAGCGTAATTTTTGAGCAGTGAGTCGCGTAAAATGAGTCGCGGAATTTACGCTGCATTCGGTTTCATACTAAAGTCCTGTGTACTTAGAGAGAGAGAGAGAGATTGTGAGATACTTTTAGGACATAAGATCTTTCCTTGAATTTGTATGTATTTTCTAGCAAATAAACATTTTTGATTTGATTTGATTTGATTTGTGGTACAACTCATTTTGCGTGAAGCAGCCTGAGGGTGAGGCTAAACGAGCGCAATTATCTGAGTCGCGTAAATTCGGTATCATACATAGTTGGGCGCATTTTACGTCGTCACGTAACGCAAACCAGACTTTCGTATGAAAACGTGGCGTAAATTTCGCGACTCATAACTCACATTACGTTCGTTTGGCCTCACCCTGAAGTGACTTGATTTTTTTTACTGAGAAACATTTAGAAAGGCCACCATAGATTCAACACTAATATAATTATTGTCGGCTTTTAAAGTCAGCTAGACTGGCGGATTATAAAGTCGGCTAGACAAAAATATGTCCAAGAAAAAGACTGCCTCGTTAATCTAGTGAGTTCGATTCCTGGGTCGGGCATAATGTTTTTGGGTTTTCCCATCAGGAATTTCTCAGTAGCAGCCACGGAGTTTAGGTTAACGCCTGGTTGGTGGCAATAGGCTCGCCCCCTATTACATGGGACTTAAGCCATAACTGGCGAAATGTGGGTGTGTTATTAGGTACACCTCTGCCTAACCCTTTTGAAATTACAGGCGTGATGTTATGTAAAAAAGACTGGTCACTTGCGGATCTAATTTTGTCACGAGTTCGTTAACCGAAGATGAATTATCATAAGTATTGTACTATCGAGGACACTCCCGCCTGATCACCACTAAGCCTATTTTGGCTTGCACTTACAACATAGAAAAGCTCTCTAGCCCCGCCCCGTTGACTTTGTGTAGAAATCATGAATGAAAAGATACCAATCGGCCGAGCGCACTGACGACGCACGCCAAACGTGAGTTATTGTTATTTTGCGCGCCAAAGTTGACGCTTTCCTAATAGGCTTAAACTTTAAGGAAGCGTGGCTTGGCGCCTCCGCATGATGTAAGCGAAAAAATGTAAAACTGGTCAGGCGGAAAAGACCACGACTGTACCTCTTATTTTAATCAGACGCTTGTTCAGTCAATATGGACAATACAGACGTTAATTAATTGAAAAGGTCTGATGCCTGTCTCAAAAATTATTTCAAACAATGACTAATCAAACAAACAAAGAAAGTCTTAACAACGAAGAATAGTATAAAGGAAAGAGATGGCGATACTTACTTGTTAGTGGAGAAGAATGAAGAATTGAATACAATTGGTTCGTTAATTAGTGAGGTATGAAAAATGTTTTGCCAACTTGAAAACATTCGAGTTGGCAAAACATTTAATATGACTCCGAGAGAAAGGTGCCTCGTCTGTGTATATTATTCATAAACGCTGCGGCTGATCATGAGGTTCTGGGTTCGGTTTCCAGGTCAGCCAAAATGTTATTGGGATTTTTCTATTACGAATTTATAAGTAGTAGCCACGGAGTTTAGGTTTGTGCCCATCGCTGGCAATAGGCATGACGACAGTATCAAAAAATTGCAAATCTATTTAGTCCGTCAGTTAGAGTATTGGAAATTAATGGACATGTATTTTTTGTTTTTGTAAATCAATGAATATTGACAAGGATAAAACGCATCAAAACTCGGGAGGCCGGCTCGTGACGTCAGAACTAGCTAAAAATTATACCAAGGCGTGACGTATTGAGAATTTTAAAAGCGTCATATCTTCGTCAATTTTGGTTTACGTAACAAAAGAAAAAACACGGGTCCAATATTTTTTGATATTCCAACTGACGGACTAATTCGAATTTTTTGTTGTATCGCCTATTGGCGTGCTCCTTATTCAAATCAGCCTTAGCCTGCATGGGCACTTTTGAAACGTAAAAATACGGTTTGAGTTGGTTATTTCAAAGAAGAATTGATAAAACACACCTAGGTACACTTCTGTCTAATACATCACGGGTTTCAGGGGTAATTCTAATGTATTGAAACTGATTCAGTGCTATCAATTTATGAGTAATACAAATACAAGTAGTCATGAGTCTGAGTAGGGTACTAGCGAGTTCACTGACGGTCTACCAATTTTCACCTTTATGCTCTAAGTGATATGGTTGAAAAGTGGTCGACCGTCAGTGTAGTAGTACAATTCCTACATCTATTACAATAGTTATATTGATTTATTTATCCTTCCTTCCTGCCTTACAAGCAATAACAATTGTATTTCCTTCCTGGCAAGCAATACGCCTATGAATTTTATTGCATAGTTTTAATGTAAAGTTATTCATTAAACTGAGGTTAGTCTTAACTAATTGAGATGCTGAAGAGTGCTTAGTGTCACGTAAATGGATAAAAAAAAGAAATACAATTTGTAGAATATCGAAGATTCTGATACCGATGTTCAAAATATCTATGTCGAAATAAGTAAAAAATAAAATAAAAATAAAAATAGCTTTATTGATTCCTTACACCGTTGTATACATCAATCAATTATTTGCATTCGTTGATTTTGGTACTTCAACCAAATTAATATTATGCCCAGTTGGCTGTAATAGTTTACATTAATTTATTACATACTTTATTACTTTGCTTTATTACTTTACCTTTATTACAACACAATTAGTTACTACAGTAGAATTAATTATTACTTTATTAACAATTAAAATTATTTATAACGATATAGGTATTAAGTACATAAATAAGTATTAATTACTTCATGCATTTTTTTTTATGCAATTTTTAAGTCGATATACCGAACATTTATTTCACAATAGTTTAAAAAAATCAACATTTTTTTTTCTGCTTTGACTCTATTGCCCCCTACTGCTGGGAAAAGGCTCCTCTCATAGATAACTCCGTGCGTTGCATTTTCTCTCCGTACGATTTTCTCTGACCAATCTCTCACTCTCCTTTAGTTCATCACGCCAGCGTTTTCTAGGGCTTCCTCGGAGACGACGCCCTTAGTGACGACCCTGACGCATCGTACAGACATCACCCGCCCAATTCCACTTCAACCCAGCAGTCTTATTACCCAAATCAGCGATTCCAGTTTTTGAGTGTATTGTGGTATTGCGAATTCTACTTAAAATGTCACTTACGGGATATCTTCCGTGATTATTTATTGTTTTTGAGCTTCCGATATTTCGACGCTGTTGCAAGCGCCATGATCGCGGGTCAACTGGAGAATGTGGGTGGATGGAAAAAATTGTTAGGAGCAGACAAATCTGTCTACCCTCTTTCTTTGTCTTTTGCTACGCGCACCACTGGAACTCGACACTAAAAAAAAAAAATCAAATCAATTAATCATAAAAAAAAAATCAATCATCAATTTTTCATCATTCTTTTATCACCATCATATCAATCAATTTTTTTCCATCCACCCACATTCTCCAGTTGACCCGCGATCATGGCGCTTGCAACAGCGTCGAAATATCGGGAGCTCAAAAACAATAAATAATCACGGAAGATATCCCGTAAGTGACATTTTAAGTATAGTTATGAACCGTGAAAGCTTAAAACAGTGATTGCGAGTTGTGTTTATTTAAAAAAAAAAAAAAAAAAAACATACTGCAATTGCACAATCAGAGCTATCAAGTTTCAACAAAGAACAATCATCATCTTTTACTGTGTTGTTCTAATCAAAGTAAGTTCCTCGTGAGAATTGCGTTCGCGTGTCAATCTGTAAACGTTCTAACTGTTGAGTAATTGTTGATTGTAATTGTATCTGTAAGTGCAACTGCCACGTATCTCTCTTGATTCTCCATTGTAGTGATATTGTCAGATAGAGGAAATTGCTTCGGTTCATTAAGTTTCAGTAATTACGCGAAATTGCTTGCAGTTTCCTCGTCTTTATTAACAGTTTTTCTTAGTTCATTACCGGTCTGTGCATTTAAATAACTTGGTCGATTTATTATTTGTATATGGCGGGATTAAAGGCGTATCGTATTACCCAGTACTAACTTTGTTGTTGTTGTAAAATACTGGTATTCAGCTGCATCCGGTTAGACTTGAAGCCGACCCCAACATAGGTGGGAAAAGGCTTGGCAAATGATAATGATCTATGTTTTTTAGGGTTCCTGACCTCAAAAGGAAAAAACGGAACCCTTATAAGATCGCTTTCTTGTCCGTCTGTCACCACCGATTTTCTCAGGAACGGGTGGACCTAGCAAGTTGAATTAATACCAGATACTGAGGTCTATAGTCCCTATGAGGTGTATAAAAATCAGTCAACACGATAAAAAGAAATGGGCAAATTTAGATTTTCGCGAAAACTTGTAAGTACCAAAATCCACCTTAATTTTCAACTTTTTTTATTTTGCGGACTTTCCCTTTATTTATGCTGTAATACCTTGCTTTTAACCAAAATTTACTATTCTAGGTCAACCCGAAGTACCTAGTATATATGGTAGTTCCCGTTGACCTAGAATCAAAAATTAAGGCGAAATTTGGCAAAAAGCAAGGTCTTACAGCACATGTAAAGGCAAAAGTCTGAAAACCGTAAATATGTAGTTTAATAACAAAAAGAAAAGCAAAACTATATTACAAACTTATTATTTGCGGTTGGAGCAATATCCGTTTCTAAGGATCGAACAGCAAAGTTAAGTTTGTCATTTAAAAAAATTGTACGGAACCGTCGGTGCGCGAGTCATTTATTTGGCCGGTTTTTTAACTAAGCAGTGATTGGTATCGACGACGAATACGACGTGTAAGAATATCGGTAGCTTGACTGATTCAACTGATGAGATGAATAATAATCAGGTTTGTCTTAAGGAAAAAATAGTCAAACTAACGTAGTATTAAGTAAGTGCCTATTAAGGAAAACGAATCGCCGTTCATTGGTTTTTTTTAAACAAACATGATTTTATTTAATGACTGAACAATGAACTAACCAAAGCGATCGTCTAGCGAACATGTGAAACTTGCATTTTTGTTTTCGGCGAACCCGAATGCCTCGGCGCATCGACCGAGGTTTCTTCCGGTTTTTCTATCTAAGAGTAACATTATGGGTGTATAAGAAAGAATATGAAACATACTTTTTTCCCCGTCAATGCGATTTTCTTTTTGTTCAAGACCATTCCTGGGAACCTTTTAATATCTTTCAATATCTCCTGATATTGGGGGTCAAAGGTCCGACTTGTTACAAGTTTTTCATGAAATACAAGTTTGTTAATAACATTAAATACCCTATTACTATTCAATGCATTCAATGACACGCATGCACACAATGTTTTGAGTGCGTAACTTTGAGTCCTACCGTAAAACGTGATTTTTCAACCCAAAAATAAAGTCGTTTCCTAACTATTTTTTTTTTGCATAGAGTTATATTTGATGTACAGTATGCTTGGTTGACAGCTTCAGCTTCAGCAGTATTGTGATGATCGCGTATTCTTGCAACTGATAGCTTTGGTTAGAACATGGGGGACCTAACAGAACAAAAATTCCAAGTGTTAATCAAAATAAATTGGCTTCTATTTACAGTTAGCTTTACGATGCAAATTACTTGAGTAAAATTAAATTTAGTTATAATAAACTAGTGCTTCATTTAGGTTTATTATTTTGTTATTATAAGCTGCATTATTTGTGGTATATTCAATAATACTGAATAGACGTGGCCTGTACATTTCCGCTATACGGTGGATCACTTTTCAACCTTATAACTAAGAGTATAAGGATGAAAAGGCATACCGTCAGGGAACTCAGTTGTACCAATTTACTGGTTCTAAACTTTACAAGTGCTAATGGAATCTTTTTATGGCTACTTACTCACTTCATCTAGCTCTCAACGAGTAATGAACCATTTCATTACTCGTAAACCGTAATATCGGGTAAACCGAATTGGTCCCAAATGGACACGGCCTAAAACCAAAGACGTCCGTAACAGCCATTTTCAATAACTTACTAGCGGGTTTCGGTAGGTTGCTTTCTCTGTCTGTTTGACATTTAGCTTACGGACGGCTAGAAACAAAACGTCACAGAGAAGCTTTCTTTGATTTTTCTATGAATCAAGTGACAGGTAGGTGACGCGGATAGGATATTTCAAACCAACTTTGTTTAAAGAAACGCCGATAGCTACGAGCGTCTATATTAACTAACAGATAAACGTAAGTAAATTATAGAAAACGGCCATAGTCTTCCTAAGTCTTTGTCAATTTGAATTGTCTTAGCAAAGAACTTAGCTGCAATTAGTAACATTAATAATTTAATTTAACAATAATTTTATGTATCAGGAGTTCAGCAAATACAAATAACTCAAGATTTGTGGTATTATTCATTCGTGAAATTCTGGGTCCATGTTAATAAATACACTAACTAATAATATGTGTAAAATGTATGTGTGTAATAATATGTATATGTTTTATATATTTTTTATAAGAAATATTTAAAAATGTAAATTATAAGATTTTAAGATGAATAAAGATAATAAGTAATGAATATTATATGAACTCGGTTATCATGGTGCCGATGGTCGTGACGGAATGGCCTTATAGCCAAGAGCTTCAATGACCATCTAACGAAGCTCTCTTTAGGCGGTTGGATCAAGGGCCTGATTCAGAAGGCAGTACTCCTCGATACGGCTCGCATTGTGAGGAGGTTCCTATCTCTGCATCCCTAACCACCGGTGGCTTGGACCCTGCTCCCGACACCGGCGGACTACTATTTTTTTTATATTTTTAAATGTTTAATTTTAATTAATAAGATCAAAGATGAATAAAGGAGATAATAAGTAATAGACTATGTCTATGGTGGTCAAGTATAGGCTTGTCCTTAACATATGCATAATCACTCTGGATAGCTTGCAACACACCTGTGATGGAGACTACTTTTCATAGAGAGAGGAGATCTTAGTCCCAGCAGTGGGAGTGCGTGTGCTTGCCCATATGACTTTGAAAAACTACAACAGTCACTTTCAGATTTAGCACTGCAAGGTTGACCTTGAACAAGTTTTGCGACCTTGGACGATAGCGACCTGACCCGACGACCTAACAACATGTTCCCGCTTCAGTTGTAAACTAGTTGCAGGTTTAGCGCGTTAGTTTTAGTTGCAAAACAAGTTGGGGAGACCAGTTTGAAACAGGCAAATATGGGGTAAATACTAGTTTGGTCCTTAATTTCGAGAGCAGTCATTGTAAATTGTTTATTTAACTTTCGGGTAACCGTCGGATAATATGGGCTTTTATAAACAGACCAATATAACATCGTGATGGAAATGTTGTGATGAAAGTTTTGAGTATGAATGTGGATGGGTATAAGAGTAGAGGAAGACCAAAGAAACGATGGATGGACTGTGTGAAGGATGATATGGCAAGAAAGGAGGTGTCTGATGAGATGACGAGTAATAGAGAAGTATGGAAGAAGAAGACATTCTGCGCCGACCTTATAAAAATTGGGATAAGGGCAAGAGAATGATAATAACTGTATTCCATCGACGGTTAGATAAACGAGTAACTATAATAAATCCTTCACCAGTAATGTTTAAATCACATATAATAGGGGACTAACCTATTGCTATCGATAGGCCACAAGGACAGTCTCAGGGCTGCTACTAAGAAATTCCCGACGAAAAAAAAAACATACATTACCCGACAGAGCAAAACTTCGGGCCCAGCAGTAATACTAAAGGTATGTCGTAACTCAAAGCTTGGCAAAACTAAAAGAAAAGCAATTGGATCATCTCTAACTAATGCAACCGCTGTGTTGTAATATCACAATGTGACTGAAGCCCATAAATGTGACATCACAACAAAGAAAATCATGAACGAAAAATAAAAAATATATGAAACTACCATAATAGGCATGACGACAGTATCAAAAAATTGCAAATCTATTTAGTCCGTCAGAGAGTATTGGAAATTAATGGACACGTATTTTTTATTTTTGTAAATCAATGAATATTGACAACGATAAAACGCAACAAAACTCGGGAGTGGGGGCTCGTGACGTCAGACTAGCTAAAAAATATACCATAGTGTGACGTATTGAGAATTTTAAAAGCGTCGTAAATTCGTCAATTTTGGTTTACGAAACAAAAGAAAAAACACGGGTCAAATATTTTTTGATAATCTAAGTGACGGACTAATTACATTTTTTTTGTCTTTTCGCCTATTCTTTAATAGATTCAAAATCTAAGTAATATTCCACCTTATCCAGTTATAGCAGACGGCAGCTAAACGATTAGCTACCCACGCAAGATGAATGGCCATTAACTTTTGTACAAGACAGTCTGCCTAGGGTTGTGGAGGTCAGATGTCTAGGCTGTCACATGACTGTCGCTTAGCGCTAATGTGCGCGAAGAAACTGGTCAAGCTGTTAGTAATGAGCGAGCTATAGCAGAGAACGGGCAGTGAAATGTATAGAGGAGATTAGTTTATTTTAGACTAGCATTTCGCCCGCCACTTCGTCCGCAAAAAATGTGATAGATCGGCTAATATGCATGATATAAATATAACTTATGGCCTATATTACTCACGGATAATGTAGCTTTCTGCCAGTGAAAGAATTTTTAGAATTGGATCATTAGTTCCGGAGGTTACCCATACAAACTTACAAAGAAATCTTACCTCTTTATAATATTAGTTAGATAAATATTGAGCGTTTTTAGCAACCGGGTCATAGATCAGGCTTCCTATATGGATACAGAAGGATGCCGAAGTAGAAAGAAGATGGCACTTTCTCGCTCTTAAATAGGTATAATATTGTCGCGAAGGATATTTATTTGATAATTGTGACGTCAATATTAAATTCACATAGCCAGCAGAACAAGAAAGCAATGCAATGTGACATTATAACATTATAAATGATGAATGAAAAATCACAACATCTACTAAAATGCTAATTTAAAGTCAATCATGTTAAAGGTTACTGTAGAAATGCGAAACGCTATAAAATTGATTGCCGCCTTGTCTAGACCCTAAGGTATGCTAATAAAAAACGTTATCATCATCACCAGTCTCCTGATAAAAAATAACAAACACAACGCCACAACATTTACAGGAGTCAAAAACATTAATAAAGACAATCCCAAACACACGTTTATTTGTACTCAAACAACACTAAAATCTCCAGCCGACGAAACTCTCCAACTACCCGCCAATTATTGAATTATTATTCGTGTCACTATCAAAGCGGCGTCGAAGAATCCGGTGGGTAGGCAGGCGATATAAAATTAGTTTTAACATCACAAGCTAGGCCTGGCGAGCATACGAATTACTAGTTAATACCACTTATTTTACAAAACAGTTAGCGGTCGGCTATTCTACGGTGTTGACGCACGGAACCCTAAATTAGGCAGCAAAGTTGTCATCGTAAAAATAAATTGGGCTATTTCATTTACATTTTGTGACATTCATTTTGTCATGTGATTTTGTTATAATTTGTTTGTGAAGACATCCTAAATCATAATTAATGTACATTTCAAAGATAAACTATTAACCAACTAAAGGATCTGTAAAATATTTAAAAGAGACGAGAAGAGCTTTACCTAATCTTAACAAAAACTGGTTTAGAAATAAAAGGTCGTGATTGAAGGTGACACTGTCTATTGACACAGATTAATGTTTACGAAGCGTAGAAAAATTATTGACTACAAGTTAAAATCATATATCACAAGCTATCGAATAAAAACAGTTGACTTTGCTGTTTAAGCAATGTCATTATCATCGTCATTCTCTTGCCCTTATCAAAATTAATTAGGTGTCGGCGCAACATGTCTCCTTCTTCCATACTTCTCTATTACTCGCCATCTCATCAGACACCCCCTTTCTTGCCAGAATATATCATCCTTCACACAGTCCGTCTATCGTTTCTTTAGTCTTCCTCTATTCTGACACTCTTATCTTATCATAGAAGAATTAGTTTACTTCAAGTAAAAATTATTCCCCAAGCAATTTAAGCAAAGACACTCTTTACAATAGACACTCCCAAGCAACAAGATCTTACGAGTTATGCCAGACTTGTCACTGTTCCTACTCGTCATCAAAAAACAAAAGATCACGATTCACAACTGTTTCAACCATTTTTGTTAGCTCATCTCCCGAACAAGTTGTTCATTCTATCTCTCCGTATGGTCCACATAGAAAGTTCAAACCAGCGTGTATATAAACAGACCGATTTGAAACCGTTGAATGGTGCCGCATTTTAACTGTGTAGTGTGGCACAGCTTAGTATGTGAGTGTCGTGTGGGTAAGCCCCTTTGACAACAGCGCTCACACTTCTGGGTTTAGACGAATAACCAGTTGGAGTTGTCGCTATTTGTGGAGTTTTATTCAATGTCAACATAATTTATGCATGTTGATAGATTCTAAGATATGGTTTCTAGTCGTAAAATGCCTTGATAATCGACAATTCACACTGGTAGTCGAGAAGCTTGTATCCCAAAAAACCTCTAGTAGATCTTTTTTCTTTAACGCCGCTGACTGGTTAATAATCACTGCACAGAATTTCGAAACTAATAAGAAATAATATGAATGTGGGTGGGTATATGAGTAGAGAAAGATCAAAGAAACGACGGATAGACTGTGTTAAGAACGACATAGCAAGAAAAGAAGTGTCTGATGAGATGACGAGTAATAGAGAAGTATGAAAGAAGAAGACATGCTGCGCCGACCACAAATGAATTGGGATAGGGCAGGAGAATGATGATGAAGGAAGAATATGAAAAGAGACAGATAGAAAGGCTTTTCATGAACATGTATGTCGATTTATGATGGAAGTTGCTAGACACACTATATTCAAATCGGTAATCGGAAAAGACACTCCTTCTTTGCGTGTCGATAGACTCAAATAACACCCGACAAGTATATTGCCACCAGTACAGCACCTCGCACAGGCTTCGTTTAAATCCTGGAAGGTGCAGGTGGCTGTGCAGGATGGGCAAGAAAGGAGGTGAGGCATATCCTCCGCACTGTCATTGTCTTTGGGACGGGTCGCGGATACCCAATTTGCCAGATTACTTCTACAGCGGCCAACTTGAGCCCGCAAACGGTTAAGACATTTCCAGAAAAGACAATGATTTTGCAGAACTTTTGAAAACATTATTACTGCAGATTATACCTCCTAAATAAGTAGGTACTGAACTTATAACTGGAGAAGTGTGTGTACTTCTTCTTCGCCTAATCCTTCGAAAAAGCAGATGTAAAGTGATGTTATGTTGAACTGAAGTCTTCCACGTTTAGAAACTGGGGAGACCTTGCTCTGAACCAGAAACAACATTGCAAATGCGGGGGTATTTTAAATGATTATCAGCTTCCGTAACTGAAAGCCTATGTTCAGCAGTCGACATTTATCTAACAGATAAAGCAATCAGATCTTATCAGATATCGATAATCAAAAGCTGAGAAAATGCCGCTAGCGACTTATAATAGTGCAAATCACACCTTTCCTATGACGGATATTTACAATTTATGGGCTTATGTTCACAGATGCTAAATGATCAATAAAATAGAAACTTTACAACATTTTCTCTTATACGACAATTTTATGGGAGGAATGGATAATATGTAAAAGTGTCACCGTGGTTTGTGATTTATTATTTTTTTACTGTAGGGAAAAGTGACCCAGGCAGCCACAATACTTTATGTAATTTATTACCGCTGCTCTCAAAAGAGCTCTTGGCTAAATAATCAACAACAGCCGTTCGTTACATATCAGGTTTCCTCCGTGCCTCGGAAAGCACGTTAAACCGCTGTCATTTGTAGATCTTTGAGATCGACAGCCATTGCAGGTATTCAGGGGCCCGAAAATCTGACAACCAGTCTTACCAAGGGGTATCGTATTACCCAGTAGGTACTAACTGGGTTGTGGAGAGTGAGTCAGATGGGCAGTCGTTCCATGTAAAATACTGGGCTTCAACCGGTTAGACTGGAAGTACTCATAGGCAACGCAGTTGGGCAAAGATTAGGCAGATGATGACCGCTGTTCTGAAACTAAAAGATCCTAGAACCAAAAATTCGAAAATATGTGCCATGTACCAGCCGGTACTGGACCCCACGTGGTGAAATGCGTACAGGCTACACATATAGAGGAGACCTAGGTTCAAGCAATGTGAACGTCATAGACTTAATATGATGAACACGGCTTTACGGCTTGTAAGACTACACCCGTGAAAGCACTAAACTACATTTTGTCATCAACAATAGAGTCATTAATTCAATTAAATTTTACAGCAATTAAACATCTATATACCAAAAACAGACACTTATCAACTGATCAATACAGGCCAAAAAAGGCCTAAACATCGAAAACAGTTAAGACGTCTAATTTGCGACGGACTGAATCGAAGAACTATAAAACATCTTCTCAAACCACATCACGCAAACAAAAAAACCTTTATTTTAGGGCCTTTAAAGTCCTAAACAGTGTGATAGGCAATTTGTTTTGTACTAAAAGTCAAATTGTAGTTGTTAGGCACTGGTTTTGAAGTTGACAGTCCACTGCTGCGTAGGATATGTAAGGAGAGGTCTGCTACGTTAGCTGCGCGGTTCACTCATTTGTCAGCCATTTCTGCGTAGCGTTGTTTTGGGCCGCCCTAGTGGACGTTCGGCACAAATCATACAAAGCGAAGGTAAGTTCACCTGCGTAGCTTAGCTGTGGGTAGCTGTGGAGTGGCAGCAACATCACCATCATCAGCCTACAGCAGTCCACTGCTGGATATAGGCCTCTCCAATTGTATGCCACACAACTCAATTCTAGGCAACTCTCATTCACCTGGCCTGAGGGCGTTTCACCTTTCGCTTTCGGATTCTTTTCTCTACTCAAAAATACGTCTAACCGACGAACAGAGCGGATAGAACACATGAATGTACCATTCACATTGGTGAAATACACATCGCGTGTTTCGTCTCTCTTGTGATTGGTCAAATCTTCGCGCCGCGCCGCTCCGCTCGTGGATACACGGCCTTAAATTGCGCGTAGGCACGACAGCTATCAAAGTGTGACCCCTACGTACCGTTAGACGTTCGATCCCAACTTTACAGTAAAACCGTTGTAATCTAAGATTGAATTTATAAATAATTCAGATAGATTCTCTAAGATAACGTACGCCGTTTAGATAGTACAATATCTTGCGGTGTAAACTCCTTAGGAGGAAATATGGCACATTTAACTTGCCCTACATTATTGATTATCAGTCATGTGAGTCTATTAAGGTCGTATACAGGGTGTAAACTTGGAATTGAGGTGTGGTGACCGTATTTTGAAACAGACCTAGAATTCTAGATTGCGGAGAAATTGAAGAGGGCGTTGATAGCTTATCTCATCTATTTTATATACTTTGATTGTGGAAAGCAGTTGTCAGGACTGTAAAGTTCAAAAGGCGGCCGAGAGTACTAGTGATTCAGAGTGCACTGATTTCAATTATTTAACCATTCTGGATTCAGAATAACAATTACTGAAGATCAAAACGAATGTAGGTAGGAGTCAAATCAATTAATATTGGAACCTTATTAAAAAAAATAACTGGAGGGCAAAAGGAAAACAGCTTTGAAAAGTTAAAACAAACAAAACCAAAGACAAACAATTTATTTCAATAAGGACAACCTTTTATAAAATCATGGACCCAATATAAAACCAACAAAAATAATACACTTGACAATTAAGTTTATGAATCATTTAAATAATTCATTTATTTTTCATCTGTATTTATTTTGAAAAAACCATATTTACATTATATACATACTACAACTAGAACTCTAAATAATTACAAAAATAAAACTAAACGTAAGTACTTACATATATCCAACGACGTCAATAGGCGTCAAAGTACTCCTCCGCATCGCTGTCATTCGGAAACGTGCCCAGAAGACTGGCAGCATTGCCACGTTGAATGGCAATGCTAATTCTTCTTCTTCTTGAATCATTTTGAAGAATCGTTCATAAAGCGACAAACGATAATGAGAAGTTCAAAATCCTTAGATTATTATCAGCACTTACAACATTGCCTCCCTTATAAGGCTGCTGCTGTGAAATTCTTGACAGGGAAACCTAAAGACGAAAAGTCCAAGTTCATAAGGGGTGAGCCTATTGCCGTCAATCGGGCACAATTCCAGACTCCGAGCTGGTACTGTGAAATTCTTAACGGGGAAACCTAAAGACGAGAAGTCCAAGTTCATAAGGGGTGAGCCTATTGCCGTCAATCGGGCACAAATCCAGACTCCGAGCTGCTACTGTGAAATTCTTAACGGGGAAACCTAAAGACGAGATGTCCAAGTTAATAAGGGGTGAGCCTATTGCCGTCAATCGGGCACAAACCCAGACTCCGAGCTGGTACTGTGAAATTCTTGACGAGGAAACCTAAAGACGAGAAGTCCAAGTTAACAAGGGGTGAGCCTATTGACGTCAATCGGGCACAAATCCAGACTCCGAGCTGGTACTGTGAAATTCTTGACGAGGAAACCTAAAGACGAGAAGTCCAAGTTAACAAGGGGTGAGCCTATTGCCGTCAATCGGGCACAAATCCAGACTTTATGAAATTCTTGACGGGGAAACCTAAAGACACTATGCCTAACCTATACCAACGAAGCAGACCAATTACAACATTGACATTAGATTAATAATTTAACGATGGTATAAAACAATAGTCTAAATAATTAACAAGTGATTGACGTACGTAGTTCAAAATACTGAGATCATCAGCATTACAACATTGTTCTACACATAAGCTTATCCCATTGTCCACCTTATAAGTCCCAATCAAGTATGATCTTTTCAAATAATCATCTGCCAAAAAAAGGTGTCGGTAAAACCATTGCACCAATGGTATTCAAATCCATACTTCCATAATTGAAATTATAAATTAAACTAGTTTGCGTGGGTGCGCGAGCTGCGCGCAGCTCGCGTGTTTGGTGTTTTTGAGAAGTATTACTAACCCTTATAAAATTTTGAGAATCTATAGGCACCCCTAAATGAATTGGAAAATCCGTTAGAATTACCCCTAAAACAGTATGAAAACCCCTACGGACCCCTAATAAAACCTTATTTAAAAACTGAGACCTTTTCCCATAAAAAACATTACCCTAAAGTTTGCTGAGTTACGCTTCACCAACTCAACCATCGTTACGCTAAGGAGGTCGCCGGCTCGCTTCGCTCGCCACCTCCCCCCTTCGCTCCACTCAGGACCTACCTACCACCGGACAGGTTTCGACACCTACTATAATATTTGTTCAAACACCTGATAGTTATCTCTAACCGTTATTAAGTTACAGCCGTTTTCAATTATAGGGGAGGTTGGGGAGGGGAGCTTCACCCACTCAACCTTCGTTACGCTACGGAGGTCGCCGGCTCGCTTCGCTCGCCACCTCCCCCCTTCGCTTAACTCGGTCTCGCAGGTTCGCTCCACTCAGGACCTACCTACCGCCGGAAAGGGGAGGTTGGGGAGGGGAGGGGAGGGTATAAAAATTTCAACGCCCCCCAATAATAAAGTATAGTAAAAATCAAAATTCCGCTACGTGTCCTAGTTTCCGAGATACGATTGGGGGAGGGGTGAAGGGGGGGGGAGAGGGGGGGAGTTTTGAAAAAGAATTTAACTAAAAATCGGCCCCTTTATACGAATCTGAAAAAAAAAATGATCGAAGTCTCTTAACTTCCGAGATTCGCCTAAAGGGGGGGAGAAGGGGAGAAAGGGGGACAACTTTTAAAACTGGTTTTTACTTTTCCGAGCCTCCTCTATACGAATCTGAAAAAAAAAATGTTCCAAATCTCATGGTTTCCGAGATACGATAGGGAGGGGGGTGAAAAGGGGAGGTTTGGCACTTTTCCCATAGGTTTTAGAGTTAGTTGTTTACGAATCTGCAAAAATGTACCCCCCTCCCCATCCACCATCAGGGAGAACAATTCTGTCAGTGAGTGAGTGGTAATTTAGCTTTATATAGTATAACTAGTTTGCTTGGGTGCGCGAGCTGCGCGCAGCTCGCGTGTTTGGTGTTTATGAGAAGTATTACTTACCCTTATAAAATTTTGAGAATCTATAGGCACCCCTAAATGAATTGGAAAATCCGTTAGAATTACCCCTAAAACAGTATGAAAACCCCTACGGACCCCTAATAAAACCTTATTTAAAAACTGAGACCTTTTCCCATAAAAAACATTACCCTAAAGTTTGCTGAGTTACGCTTCACCAACTCAACCATCGTTACGCTAGGGAGGTCGCCGGCTCGCTTCGCTCGCCACCTCCTCCCTTCGCTCCACTCAGGACGTACCTACCACCGGACAGGTTTCGACACCTACTATAATATTTGTTCAAACACCTGATAGTTATCTCTAACCGTTGTTAAGTTACAGCCGTTTTCAATTATAGGGGAGGTTGGGGAGGGGAGCTTCACCCACTCAACCATCGTTACGCTACGGAGGTCGCCGGCTCGCTTCGCTCGCCACCTCCCCCCTTCGCTTAACTCGGTCTCGCAGGTTCGCTCCACTCAGGACCTACCTACCGCCGGAAAGGGGAGGTTGGGGAGGGGAGGGGAGGGTATAAAAATTTCAACGCCCCCCAATAATAAAGTACAGTAAAAATCAAAATTCCGCTACGTGTCCTAGTTTCCGAGATACGATTGGGGGAGGGGTGAAGGGGGGGAGAGGGGGGAGTTTTGAAAAAAGAATTTAACTAAAAATCGGCCCCTTTATACGAATCTGAAAAAAAAAATGTTCGAAGTCTCTTAACTTCCGAGATTCGCCTAAAGGGGGGGAGAAGGGGAGAAAGGGGGACAACTTTGAAAAATTATTTTTACTTTTCCCAGCCTCCTCTATACGAATCTGAAAAAAAAAATGTTCCAAGTCTCTTGGTTTCCGAGATACGATAGGGAGGGGTGAGAAGGGGGGTGAAAAGGGGAGGTTTGGCACTTTTCCCATAGGTTTCAGAGTTAGTTGTTTACGAATCTGCAAAAATATACCCACCTCCCCATCCACCATCTCGGAGAACAATTCTGTCAATCAGTGAGTCAGTGGTAATTCAGCTTTATATAATATAACTAGTTTGCTTGGGTGCGCGAGCTGCGCGCAGCTCGCGTGTTTGGTGTTTTTGAGAAGTATTACTTACCCTTATAAAATTTTGAGAATCTATAAGCACCCCTAAATGAATTGGAAAATCCGTTAGAATTACCCCTAAAACAGTATGAAAACCCCTACGGACCCCTAATAAAACCTTATTTAAAAACTCAGACCTTTTCCATAAAAAAAATAACTCAAAAGTTTGCTGAGTTACGCTTCATCGATTCAATCATCGTTACGCTACGGAGGTCGCCGGCTCGCTTCGCTCGCCACCTCCCCCCTTCGCTCCACTCAGGACCTACCTACCACCGGACAGGTTTCGACACCTACTATAATATTTGTTCAAACACCTGATAGCTACCTCTAACCGTTATGAAGTTACAGCCCTTTCAATTTTAGGGGAGGTTGGGGAGGGGAGCTTCACCCACTCAACCTTCGTTACGCTACGGAGGTCGCCGGCTCGCTTCGCTCGCCACCTCCCCCCTTCGCTCCGCTCGGTCTCGCAGGTTCGCTCCACTCAGGACCTACCTACCACCAGAAAGGGGAGGTTGGGGAGGGGAGGGTATAAAAATGTTAACGCTCCTCAATAATAAAGTATAGTCAAAATCAAAACGCCGCTACGTGTCCTAGTTTCCGAGATACGATAGGGGGAGGGGTGGAGGGGGGGAGAGTGGGGAGTTTTGAAAAATGATTTCGACTAATGCATTGCCCCTTTATACGAATCTGAAAAAAAAAATGTTCCATATCTCTTAACTTCCGAGATCCACCTAAAGGGGGGGAGAAGGGGGGAAAGGGGGACAACTTTAAAAAAATGTTTTTGCTTTTCCCAGCCTCCTCTATACGAATCTGAAAAAAAAAATGTTCCAAGTCTCTTGGTTTCCGAGATACGATAGGGAGGGGGGTGAAGGGGGGTGAAAAGGGGAGGTTTGGCACTTTTCCCATAGGTTTTAGAGTTAGTTGTTTACGAATATGTCAAAATATACCTACCTCCCCATCCACCATCAGGGAGAACAATTCTGTCAGTCAGTGAGTGGTAATCTAGCTTTATATAGTATAACTAGTTTGCTTGGGTGCGCGAGCTGCGCGCAGCTCGCGTGTTTGGTGTTTATGAGAAGTATTACTTACCCTTATAAAATTTTGAGAATCTATAGGCACCCCTAAATGAATTGGAAAATCCGTTAGAATTACCCCTAAAACAGTATGAAAACCCCTACGGACCCCTAATAAAACCTTATTTAAAAACTGAGACCTTTTCCCATAAAAAACATTACCCTAAAGTTTGCTGAGTTACGCTTCACCAACTCAACCATCGTTACGCTAAGGAGGTCGCCGGCTCGCTTCGCTCGCCACCTCCCCCCTTCGCTCCACTCAGGACCTACCTACCACCGGACAGGTTTCGACACCTACTATAATATTTGTTCAAACACCTGATAGTTATCTCTAACCGTTATTAAGTTACAGCCGTTTTCAATTATAGGGGAGGTTGGGGAGGGGAGCTTCACCCACTCAACCTTCATTACGCTACAGAGGTCGCCGGCTCGCTTCGCTCGCCACCTCCCCCCTTCGCTTAACTCGGTCTCGCAGGTTCGCTCCACTCAGGACCTACCTACCGCCGGAAAGGGGAGGTTGGGGAGGGGAGGTTGGGGAGGGGAGGGGAGGGTATAAAAATTTCAACGCCCCCCAATAATAAAGTATAGTAAAAATCAAAATTCCGCTACGTGTCCTAGTTTCCGAGATACGATTGGGGGAGGGGTGAAGGGGGGGAGAGGGGGGAGTTTTGAAAAAAGAATTTAACTAAAAATCGGCCCCTTTATACGAATCTGAAAAAAAAAATGTTCGAAGTCTCTTAACTTCCGAGATTCGCCTAAAGGGGGGGGAGAAGGGGAGAAAGGGGGACAACTTTGAAAAATGATTTTTACTTTTCCCAGCCTCCTCTATACGAATCTGAAAAAAAAAATTGTCCAAGTCTCTTGGTTTCCGAGATACGATAGGGAGGGGTGAGAAGGGGGGTGAAAAGGGGAGGTTTGGCACTTTTCCCACAGGTTTCAGAGTTAGTTGTTTACGAATCTGCAAAAATATACCCACCTCCCCATCCAACATCTCGGAGAACAATTCTGTCAATCAGTGAGTCAGTGGTAATTCAGCTTTATATAATATAATAATACGATAAAAATTCTGTCACCTTTTTGTGTTTGTCTGTCACCTTTTCAAGCCTTAAAGGCTGAATGGATTTCGATGTTTGGCACAAACATAGACCCAGGCTAGGGCAGACGATATTTTTTATCGCAGTAGAAAATTCCCGAAAAATACTTTTTGATTTCCTCGCGGGTGAAGCTGGGGGCTTAAGTTAGGTATTTTATTCATATTCAAATCATTTAGTATTTCTTAGGTTTAGATGTTTTCGCGTCAACCCACGTTATACTATTTCTGGGCAAGTAGAGACACCATCTTTTAAATGTATAATAGATAAGGAATGACAGAATGTAGTTATTAAGTAGCGTAGGTCAGGACAGGTTGAGTGATGACCTTCGTAGAGTGGCTGACATCTGCTAGATGAGTCAAAGTCTGCTAGGCGAGACGACAAAAAAAAATCTAATTAGTCCGTCAGTTAGAGTATCAAAAAATATTTGACCAGTGTTTTTTCTTTTGTTACGTAAACCAAAATTGACGAAGATATGACGCTTTTAAAATTCTCAATACGTCACGCCTAGGTATAATTTTTAGCTAGTTCTGACGTCACGAGCCCCCGCTCCCGAGTTTTGATGCGTTTTATCTTTTGTCAATATTAATTTATTTACAAAAACAAAAAATACGCGTCCATTCATTTCCAATACTCTAACTGACGGACTAAATAGATTTGCTATTTTTTGATAAGTACTGTCGTCATGCCTATTCTTCAGAAAATTGAAGGCACAGAAGTGAAACTTTCTAAATAGTCTGAATTGTGGGGTATATTTTGTACCAAAATGGAAAAAGATGACGATGAATATGGTAGGGAAAAAAAATCATCACATTTTTCATTGTATTATAAGTTGCTAAATTGACATTTGTAAGTCATGGATTGTAGTATCATGCCACATTATGAATAGTTCATTGTTACCAAATTAAAATGAATTTAATACAATTTACTAATTGATGCATAATTCAAATTAATTATATTTTCTTTAGATAAAATGGCAGAATAAGATATCTATATCTTTGAGAACCTTCAATCCTTTCCTTATTTACGCAAATAAATTGGTATTGATTTTGTACAATTGCCAAGAACATAATTTTTTATAGTGTTCTGGATAGTGTGCACTAAGAAGACTAACGATTTCTTTCTTCTAAATTTTCAATATCCTTAATCTAAAACATCGTGTAGTTATTCTACAAAAGCAAAGAGGAAAGCATACAAAGTACCTCTAGTGTTAGAATATCAAACGTTTGTAATAGATTATCTTTTTTTTTCAATATTTATAGACCATTGTAGTCTCAAGGGACAGCCTATCATTTCGGCCACTGCCTACGCGACTAGAATTATTAATCGTCATTCTAAAGTTTGTTGAACCCTCGTATGTACTTTGCCAAGATATTCCTGACATCTACCAAACACATAACACACCTTATCTCCAACAACATTAAGGTGAAAATCATGTGGTATGTGTTTTATGGCCAGCAAATGATGTTGTTTTCGAACTTGACCAAGACGAAATCTGTGATCGGAATTGACTTAGCTTATGTGTGAAGATTTAAGTATAAGTTTTGAGTTACAAAACTAAAAATATGCGATCATTCTCAGAAGTACGTATTTAAGTAAGGTATAAAAAAACTTATAGTTGCTTTTGGGTTCCGCCAAAGATAGGTAAAAAAAAACTAGTTATAAAGACGTCACGAACTCAAAACGAATAGTATTAAAAACCAGATAAACATCGCTTTTTAAAAAAAATATATATTATGCAAATATCGAATTTACTAATAGGCTTTCCTAAGGCACTTAAATAGAATATAAATTCTTTAAATAGTAGTAAAGTTCAACATAACATAATGATTTTGTCGTCCTTGCTAACATATTTAACTGGTTTTTCCAGTTAGATGGTAGAAAGATACCAGTTAGGATGATTCCATTTATCAGTAACTTAGAATTTAATGGGCATTTTCACTAACATTAGGAGACATCTCAATGAATTCCAAATCAAGCGAAGTAAATTACTATAAGTATGACAATAATTGGCCACGAATACGCCAAATAAAGAACATAACATCACGCCTGAAATTCCTGAAGGATTAGGCAGTTTACCTAATGGTACCCTCATTTCGTCATGAATGTTAAGGCCCGGCGCTCATTATCGGCATCGGCAAGAAAAGGGATCCTTCGGCATTCCTACATGCAAGCGCACACTGTCGGAAACTATGTCTTGGCATGCTGCAACGTTCTTAGGGATGAGGAGGCGTACTTAAGCATGCCGCACCTTCTTAAGCTACCCCCGAGTGTTGCCTCGGCGACGGCGTACCGAAGGATCCCGAAGTATCCCGAAGCAGCCTCAAAGCTGCCGATGCAATAGCCTCAAGCATACCGAAGCGGTATTTTTGTTACTACGATCATATATCATGGAAATTTCTACTTTATTGCCATGAAGTTAATGTATAATGCTTTTTATCACCTAAAATCTTCAGCCGTGCCGATGCCGATAGTGGGCGCCGGGCCTAAGGGGGCGAGCCTATTGCCATCAACCGGGCACAACAGTTCAGACTCCGTGGCTGCTACTGACAAATCCCTAATGGAAAAACCCAATACCTAACACTTTGCTCAACCCGAGAATCGAACCTAGGTCCTCGAGCGGCCACTGGACCAATGAGACAGACGATTGATAAAATACCCTTACAATCAATTGTAAATTAACTATAAACATAAAATCACTGCACATCGGGCCACAAAAAGCAACCCACCTATCAAAAACTACCGGAATAATCATTTCCGAATGAGTAACCACTAAACAATTGTAAAAGTGTCCCACTAAAATTACGCTGACAATAAAAAGTTAATTAAAAACAGCATAACAGATTGTACCGGAAGGGGCAGCGACGAAACCTCAGTAATACGTAGGTAGGCTGCTATAAAAGAGGTAAACAATAATTTTGTTAATAGCATTCTCCAAGACAATAGCGCTTGTGTGGAACTGTTTAGTGTGACTATAAGTTTGTGAGAAAAGACAAAAGATATCAATTCAAAATTTAGAATGTAGCGTACACAAATCTAATGAATAGCGTACACAGATAGCGTACACAGATCTGCCGTAAATGTAGAAAAATAATTATAATTTTTATGTGAAACAATTTTAATTTAATTACAATTTTAATTTTTATACAACTTTAAATTTAAATTATTTTTAGAACCATTTTAATTTTTGTTACATATTTAATTCAATTTTATTTGTTATACGTATGATTTCTTGTAATCAAATGCTTTTTTTTGTGTGTTAACACCTAGTTTTATGTGCATGCTGTGGTCTTCTGTAATTGAAGGAACACACTTAAAATAAACTTTTTATAACTGTGACTTCTAATTTATCTGTGTATCTTTTGTTGGAGATCTAAATAAATAAATAAATAAATCTTGGTAAGAATAATGAGATGAAACAAAATGCACCTAACTAAACTTTTTCATACCTTAAATGTCATCGCTATTTGCATCAAGGAGTTCTTAACAATTAGGTAGTCTTGTCAAAAGTACTTAGACACATATACTCGTACGCTTTCTTAACAGAAAGTTAACCCTGGCGTTCTGCCAGGACAACACACAAATGACTAGGCAAAAACAGTAAAAATCATGTACGTGGCCTTTGCGAATATTTTTTCATACAACTTTTTTGTGACACTTAGTAACAGAAAACTGCACGAAGAAATAAATATTTAACAACAACAAATGGTCTGAATAATTAACGTAGGAATTACATACGCGAGCTAAACTTACGACCACGCTACGAAATATGGACAAAAAAAAACTCTTTCACCGTATCCGAGGTCCAACAAAAAATCGTATCCACACTACAAAAGCAAAAGCTTTTTGTATGACAATGCGCACAGTGACCGCCCACAACACATCCGGTATTTTGTTACAATTTCACTTCCCGGGACTCGAACCCGCTTTGGACAATAACTCATAATATTACTCTGGAAAAAACAACCGAAGCCGGGTAGGCGAACATGGTCATTTTCGCGAGAACGCTAAATCAGCGTTGTGCGTTCTGAGAAATGTGTAATGGAATACTGTTTGTACCAATTACTGTCTACCGGTAACGCGGGGGTCTAATAATTCCGGGATAAAATAAAGTGCGGTTGGTAATAATGCCAGGCAGTGTAGTTAATTGCTATGCATCAGTGATTATTGGAAGTTTCGAGTGTTTTCTGCGGAATTATCGTCATTTGTTTTTCTGGTTAGCAACATTAATTAGAATTATGATTTTCTGTTCTAATTTTAAGTTACTACTATCATTAGTGCTATTTGATTTACGAACAACGTTACAAGCACCAGTCCATTTGTCAGCTCTGAAAACCTAGCTAGTTGCAATCGTTTTCAAAACACGACTTGCCATAGTAGAATTCCCATAGTTTTCGATAGCTTATAGTCTTATATATTTTTAACTTTTCTGCCATCACTTCATCGCTATGGCTTTTAGAGTTTGACTTTGGCTCAACCCTCCGGGGAAGGACAAAATAATTATTACGATGTGCGGAGCGCAAGAGAAATGAAACACGAGTGCAATTGCTTCTAAAATCCAGGCGGTGCTAACGGCGAAATGGACTAATTAGATCACCTCCCGCTGTTCGCTGCTACGCACTACGCACAATTGCCCGTGGCCAGGCTATTATTGAGAGCCTACCCAAGCTTCGGTATCCGATAGACCTCACCTATTTAAAAATGACCTACACCTACACGCACCTCTGGTGTCGATTCAAGTGCGTATTGTATAATTATCACTTGCTTCGGTGAAGTAAAACATCCTGAGGAAACCAGTATCCCTGAGAGATATTTATCGACGGCATGTAAAGCCAATTCAGAGGTCCATAGGGGGCATAAATACTCTGACACCAGGTTAGCCACTAACCACACGATAAAGAGGAAGACAACAAAATACCTGACATACCTAAGGGCTGTTTCGACAAAATAAAATTCAAATTGTACGTAATTACATGTGTGTGTGAGTACGATGTTCGAAATCACACAAAGAGTGATTATGCACTTATGTGGGTGGTTGTTAAGAGATAAAAATCATCGCTTCTGTGCGTTTATTTAATTATGGATTGTGTGGTGCGATTGGGAGCGGACAGCGGGAGCTAATAGAGATAACGAAGCTGGAAAACGCTTATTGACATTCTGTCGTGGATATTTTATATTGGTCGTCTCAGAGACCTTTGTTCTGTAAGACACAACCTTTTGGTTTTCTGTGACCGCGTTTTCCCTACTTGCAGCCTGCATCACCATCAAATTTAGATTTTTTTCCAACTACACTGGCCTGCAAAACTACGTATACTTTTTTTTTTCTTCGAAACTTTAGAAGTTAGAGTTATAAAATAAAAATAAAACGGTTTTATAGCAATTTTAAATCAGCTTTCTATGAAACTATAGACAAAATTAAACTCTTTTTCGAGTCCTTTTTGTTTCGAAAGTATATCTTGTGTACTTAAAAAGTAATTGCAATTTTGAAAGTGTGATACTTAGTTTTGCACATCAATTTAAATTTCAAGTTACTGTTGTATGACATCTGGTTCTTCGCCTTCTGCGTCCACCACTCTGCCTTCTCCAGTTTCTCGTTCCATCTATCGGGTAAACCAATTTTCATCTACAAACTCTTCAATTTCATCACCCAAAATACACCGAGACTTTTTAGTCGTCTTAAAACGGCAGCCCACTTCATTTTTCTAACATTAATTTGAAAAAAAAAATGATATTTACGAGTATGAGATTTGGATAATTTAAAAATAAAATATTATTACGTATTTGACACTACACCCTGTTGCGAGCGATGATCTACTCGACTCGTGCTATGTGTAGGTACGAGTGTGTTCTAACGTTTGGCACGTATACATTATTATCAAGATGTTTCATAATTCGAATGTATGATTTACTTTTCTTTGTACCGATTATCTTAATTAGTGGTAAAAAAATCTCGTCAAGAGGTATTTTTTGTCGCCAAGGCTGCGGGACTGTTCGAAAGAGATACGATAGTTCCGTGGCCCCGGAACACAAAGGGCGATGAAGGAACATGGATGTGTTTTAGTCAGTAAAAGTCTGACACTCCCTCCTGCTCTGCCCAGAGCGGGAGGAGTCATTTGATGATATCCCATCCGAAAAAAAAAAGGTATTTGTCGGATACTTTAAGTGGACCATCTTTGTAAGACGTCTAAAAAGCCACGGTGTATACGCTGTCCGCTGTCAGTACCACCTCAATGCGTGCTCAAAACGTAGCTTGTTACAATAAGTTTATCTGGTGCTCTCTCAACGGTGACCACACAATTTCGTAACACTCCACCGTTACATGTTTCAACTCATTTACATTTTCTAGTTTCGTTCATCTAATTATGTTTACATAATTTGGGATTAAATAATCGAGTTCTTTATCGGGTGCTTGTGCTTTTATAATGCAATTGTATGTGAGATATTTTGTTTTAGGTTTGATTTAAGCTCTCAGGCTTGAGATTGTTTTAGTAATTAGATAATTTGTTATTTAAGTGATGGCCGCTGGGTAATAGTGAAAATCCTCGGCTTCTTATACAACAGTTTATACATGGTGTAACTTCACGAAGCTGTCAATCATGCATTCTTATTATCAAACTAAGTAACTCTACGCAAAAATTTTTGCTGGGAAACAACTTTTTTTCGGGTTTTGGTAGGACTCAATATAAAGCACTCAAAACACTGTGCTGATGCATCCTTTGAATATTGCAGAGCTCATTGTCGGTCACCGGCAGTCAGATGTTCAGCAGAAGTAGCTTAAAGGCTGTTGGTGTATTATATGATTGTGGCTTTTTACCTGTGAAAGGATATAACAAGTTATCAGCCAGCATTAATACTCAACAAGTAATAATTGTAATTATCACAACCATATCCATTTAAAAAAACCTCTCGAAACAGGAACTTTCCTACATTTTTATCCGCTGGGAAGTTCCCGCCCGAAGCTAATCTAGCGCTTATCGCTTTTTTATGCGCACACGCATTAATCTCGCTGCCTACAATAAGTGGATTACTTGTTACCGTCGGTTCATTAAGTTGGCAAATTATGGCTTTAGATAAGATGGTAGAGTATGATTTATAAGTTTCTATTGTTTGGGTGAAGAATTTTTAACTGAAGAATCAGTTTTCTTTATGAGGATATTTTTACACCTTGTACGTACGTATACTAGGTGTAAAAATACCCATCGTCTACGGCAAAATATATCTGGGAACTGGTAACATTGAATATATCTGGGAAACATGAAACGCATTTAAAACCTTGTGCTTATATGTGCAAAGTACAGGACTCGTGGATTTAAAGTTTAGATATGAGCTCGTAAAAAAGGCAAGTAATTGAAACTTGTACTTCATCATCAGCCTATTAATGTTCCCACTGCTGCATGCTGCGACACAGGCCTCCTCTCTATGAGAGGGAATATGCTATAATCCACCACGCGTGCCCAGTGCGGATTGGTAGATGTCACGTCTTCGAATTTTCGAATTTTTTGGTTCTAGGACATGCCGGTTTCCTCACGATGTTTTCCTTCACCGTTTTGAGAGCAGCGGTGATGAAATAAACTACACAAAGTAATGCGCCTGCCTGGGCTCGAACCCACGACTTACTGTTCGTAAGTCAGGGCCGCCACCATTGGGCCACCGCTGCTCACTGGGCCACCGCTGCTTGAACTTGTACTTACAGTAACATAAAGTATTGATCAAGTATTGATAACTTCAATTAATCCGTGCTTGCAAAAGCGCTGAAATATCGGGAGCTCAGAATAATTGATAATCACGGAAGAAATCCCGTAAGTTACATCGTAAGTTTATGCATAACCGCACCCGCACTAACCGACTTACAGGCATCGCAACTGACAAGAGAAAATTCATTTTCTGTGAGGAAATAATTGTTCAGACGCTTTCTATGTTTACTGTGGCTATTCCGAAAAATTGTTACTCATTATGAGAAGAACAATCATCATCATCTGTCAAGCCTTTTCCCAATATTCTGTTGCGATCGGTTTTCAGTGTACCCGGATGCAGCTGAATACTCGTCTCTAATAATTACTAAACTATTCTTACTATTATAAACGCGAAAGTGTGTGAGGATGTAAGAATGTTTGTTCCTCTTTCACGCAAAAACGGTTTAACGGATTTGGGTGAAATTTGACACACAGAAGCTTTATAACCGGGATTAAACATAGGATACTTTTTATCCCGGTAGTGATGGAAAATGAAAACGATCCACGTGTGTGAAATACATGGCATGTTGAACCTAATCGTAGTGCGATAAGAACCCGTTTTCAAGTAAGTGTATTGAAAAAAAGTTATTAATTGCCAAAAGTCACAGAACTTAAGTTGTTTAGTTTCATGGTCTGAGATACCATACGACAGGCCATGCGTTTATTATGTAACACCGACTATTTTAAGCAAGTGAAGTCGCGAGCAAACGGTACTATTTTAAAGGCGAAGAAACAATCATTTCTAGAAATTGCCAGCAGCATTTCAAATTATCCGCATGAAAGCTCATGGGTTAAACAAACAAACGACTATAAAATATTTTGCACAAACAAAATAAGTTTAAAAGTCTTTTTTAGAAATATTAGCTACGTCTGTCAGTGTCAAATAAAAACCATGAATTATTGACACTCCTTCATAGTTTTATTTAGCTTAGCCTACCCCCCGCACTCGTGTGCATATTGATATTTAAAACTGTAAAATGACTAAAGAGCTGTTACAAACTTTCATCATCATCATCATCAGCTTATTAATGTTCCCACTGCTGGGACACAGGCCTCCTCTCTATGAGAGGGAATGGGCTATAATCCACCACGCGGGGCCAGTGCGGATTAGTAGATGTCACATGTCTTCGAATGTTTGGTTCTAGGACATGCCGGTTTCCTCACGATGTTTTCCTTCAACGTTTTGAGAGCAGTGGTGATGAAAAAATTACTATTTTTAATATATAGTTTTAACTACGAAAATGTTTTTTCATAAAGAATCTGGATATACAGCTTCGTTGGTTTAGTGATCGCAAGCGTAACTGCTGAGCATGAGGTCCTTGGTTCGATTCCCAGGTCAAAGTGTTATTGGATTTTTAGATCTGGAATTTCTCAGTAGCAGCCACGGAGTCTGGAGTTGTGCCCGGTTGATGGCAATAGGCCCGCTATTTCATGAGACTTAAACATAACTGGCGAAATGTGGGTGTGCTATTAGTTACACGTCTGCTTGACCCTTCGGGGATTACAGGAGTGAGGTTATGTATGTATGTACATAATAATGCATTTTATATACTACTGGCGACATCTGTTGTACACTTATTTAATTGTAACTTCTATCAAATGTGTAACTACACACACTCTCACTCTCGTCTGTGTGTGTATGTGTACTGTGTGTGTGTGTGTGTGTGTAATATCGGGAGCTCAAAAACAATAAATAATCACGGAAGATATCCCATAAGTGACATTTTAAGTATAGTTATGAACCGTGAAAGCTTAAAACAGTGTTTGTGTAACTATTTATTTATGGTTTTGTAGAATATAAAGTTAGTCTATGAACAGAGTTTTGAAAAGTGTTTCAATAATTTTAAAGCAGCAGTGATAGCCCAGTGGTGTGATCCGTGTGATCGTCGGACTGCCAAGACATAGGTCTCGAGTTCGAATCCAAGGCTTGACCTTCTTGGAGTATTGTTTAATTATCACTTGCTTCGGTGAAGGAAAAAATCGTAAGGAAATCAAACCAGCATGTCCTCATCAGCATTTAAATCCCAGTCAGAGGTCCATGGGCGGCATAAAAACTCTGGCAACAAGCTAACCTGGTGTCAGAGTTTTTATTTGCTTTGACAGTTTACATAGAGCTTGTCTTTGGCTCCTAAGAATATTAGGTACTTACCAATTCATCTATTGATAATCACTACAGAAAGGGGGTAGATCGACCTTTAACGAACCCGAAAGGCACTTGGCACTACTATTCAATGCATACAACAGTTTTGAGGGCGTTACATTGATTTTTCACACAAAAAAAAAAGTCTTTTCCCAGCAAGAATTTTTGCGTAGGGTAATTTTAGTTTGATGTACAGAATGCTTGTCGTCAGCTTCGTGAACGGTCCGTGTATTTTTAGTATAGAAGCTACAGGCACTAAATTAATTTCATTCATTCATTTTAAAATATTCCGTTACTATCTTATTAATCCCTCATGCTAAGAGGTTCAAAGTTTTAAACCGTAGTTTTTAGTAAAACCCATTAACGGCTGATAGTTAACGAAAGGATAATTTTTAGCTTAAAGTTTTTTCAGAAAAGTGTGGTCTTATATGTATTATATGGGTGTGGTATGCACGGCAACCAGTCAAGCTATAATAACCAGTTTATGCGAATCTCTTATTGTACGGGAAATGTATACAAAGCTAGGCGATGTTATACTGGAAACATTAATTTAATTCCATTGAATGACTTTTACATGGAATATGTTTTTAAATGGGATTAAATGAACTTAGATGGTGGTATTGATGACTTTAATGATTATAATTCTGTAGCTACATCCGCGTTACGGTGGCGATCTATATTTTCTTTTACATACAGCCTGAAACTGACCTGCAAATCTAAGAAAAATTGAATTTTCGAGCTGCCCAAGCGCAACCCTCTTAAATAATTATGATCACACCTTTTTGATACACACTGCTTTATAATTAGAGGCTAACTAAGCCGGCAGTTTAATGGTATCACAGTTAGCTGATAAGATCTGGGTGTTAAAAAAACACTTTGACCGATAAAATTAGACAATAGGCCTGCGTGTGCGCATAGGTTGAAGGTAAATAGATAAATAACCTAGCCACATTGAACTCTTCAACAACTGTTGAAAAATGTAGTAATTCTTTTGGATGTGGCATGATACTACTACTAGAGGATATTTCTAGTTTGAGATGAATCCACATTAATCACATCGGGACTTTAAAAATGATGCATGACTATTGAAAAATAATAGACCTACAAGTTCAATTAAACTAGTACCTAGACGACAGAGTTCTGCTCGGGTGCTTTTGAGGCTGACTGCTTGTACGTCAGCTACCCTTTCATAATAAAATGCAACATAAAAATCTGGTACTTAGTTAAATTAGCTTTTCTATAAAAATGGCATGGAGTAGAATGAAACCTAATTTAAAATATTATATTTTTCATGGAGCAGTTTGCGAACTCTTATTGGGGTACTTTAGGAATAACCCATTTAGAGAAAACGAATTATCCCAGATATTGAAACTTTCATCGAAGTCGTTAGAGCCGTTTTCGAGAACGTGATTACAAATATGTAAATGTTGCGCATTTAATAGTATAGGATTTAATTGTAGTCCAGCGTCTTGTTGTTCGTCACTTACAGGAACTGATGGACGCTACTGAAGGCGTCAAACGTCTAGCCAAAGTTCTGAGGTTCTGGGCTGATTCAATTTAGATTGCTATCGACACTCTGAGTAGAAGAAGCATCCTAAAAAATGGCCCTCTGAAAATGTATCCCTCCTATTGTAATAATTCATTGCGTTAGTTTTTCTATCGAGTAGACAATTTTTTTCAAACATTTGTGGAGCCAGCATTGGTCAATGTTGTATAGTGTTTTTTGGTGATGATCACTTTTTTATTAGTAAACAATTTGCTAATCCAATTATATCTAAAATTATCATCATCATCATCAGCCTACAATAGTCCAGTGCTGGTTAGAGGTCTCTTCAATCGCACACCGCTCAAGTCGATTCTCGGCAACTGTCGTCTAATTGCTATCAGCGAAGATCGTCGCTCCACCGAGCCTGAGAGCGTCTCACCTTGCGCTTGCAAATTCGCGGTCTCCACTCAAAAACATGTCTACCCCAACAGTCATCGGTTCTACGGCAAAAAAAAAAACATACCAGCGTTATAGTTAACATACCTGCGTCTAATTCCTTCCTCCCGCTCTGGGCGGAGCAGGAGGGAGTGTCAGACTTTTACTGGCTAAGACCCATCCATGTTCCTTCATCGTCCTTTGTGTTCCGGGGCCACGGTATCTCTTTCGAACAGTCCCGTAGCCCACGTCTAATTCCCTTACTTCCTAATTCCATGTAACTAGTACCTTCTCGTACTACACGAGACCCTAATGGTCACAAATAAAGGGCCTCAACAATACCGCCACGCACCATGACCCACGAACACAAAGCGTTACACTGAGAACATTAGAATACGTTATCTACTGTTTTCCACCAATTTGTATGTGCTGTTTATATTTTGGGTGTATTTTTTGGAATTTATTGTGTATTTTGTTTCTAATGTAATGGCTTGAGATAATCATCATGTGTGTGTAATTATGTTCGTGGCTTGTTGATATTAAGTCACGTTGTATCGTTACATTTTGACTGCCTCGTTGGTCTGGTGGCGGAGGTCTCGGCCTCGGAGGTCCTGAGTTCGATTCCCGCGTCGAACAAATTGTTATTTGGTTTTTCCATTAGGAATTTCTCTGCACCAGCCACGGCGTCTGGATTTGTAATATTCTTGCCTCCTGTTATGTGGGACTTAAACATAACTGGCGAAATGTGGGTACATGTACTACTAGGTAAAGGTGGCGTTGCCCCAAAAGCGATGGGACACTTGATATCGTGTCCTGCTTGTCCTGTTGCTTGCCCATCACAGGAGTTGATGGACGCTAATGAAAGTGCCAATGTCTTTACCAAATTTTGGACTGATTCAAATTAAATTGTCATTGACACGTTAAGAAGAAGGATAATTTTTGGAAAGAAAACATAAACCATTAATCCCTTTTAACAACTACAAAACATAGACATTTTTTCAGCAAATTGTAACTACATTGCTAACCACACACATATACACACACAAATAATTTCTCAACCATCACAATGACCTAACATATCCATCATGAATAAAAGTTTTCACTTATAACCCGTGTTTATCACACAATTTCACTTAATTCATGTGGTGTGGTATCACTTTGACAGCAGCACAATAACTTTGTCATGGTTATAGGATGAAATTAGACGAAATTAGGCAGCGCTCCTACCGGCCACATCCTCGTTTGCTCTGTTGCTGTCGCGTAGTATATGGAAATGTTTCAGACAACAAAAAAAATATATTTTATTTTGTCAAAATTAGAAAACAAAGCTCTCCATTTTGTCTATTATTATTATAAGTCTGTTAGGGCCCACTGCATGGCAAAGGCCTCCCTTCCTGTTTTCCATTCTTCACGCTCTAGAGCTATTTCAGCCCAATCCTTTAGGTAGCAGTCCAGCTTATAATGCCACCTCGTCATCTCTCTCTCTCCCCAATCCGTAGATACTTTCGCCCAATACTGATGAGACATGCGGCGTTTAAAGGGTGTAAAACGACGAAGCCGAAAGGCACTTGTTCTCTCCGTCATTGCGATCATTTTTTTTATTGTTTATACGGTTGGATAATTTTGACTCCGAGCATTTAGAACTCCGTTCCATTGCTCGTTGACAGACTGCGAGTGTGCACTTTTGACGTTTTGTTAATGACCACGTTTGTGCTCCTGCCGGGTAGGCAGTGCCTTACCTGTTTTAAAAGTTGTTTAAAGAAAACGAAATGTGTATTTTCCTATCCCATCTGCAAACTGCTTTAGCAAAACTTATTTTTACAAATACCTACAGCAACTGACATAGTATTTTAGACTAGTAATCTTAAGGATAGTGAAACAGTTCTTTGATAAGCCAATTACTAGAATTAAAATTCTCACAGGAAGTCGTGTTGTATGTAATCCAAGATAATGTTATCATTATATTAATGAAGTCAGGATTCTGTAAATAAAACTAGGTACTTCTGTAGATTGCTACAGTATAATGTTAAACTGGTTAGATGAATAGATATCAGTTACTCATAGATAAACGACACGCAATTTCAATGGTTTTATTTATCCTCAACTAGGTTCCTAAGACCACCAAGGTTCGGTCTATCCACAAACCCACTCATAATTAAGAGCCAGAATCCAGGAAAAGCTTGCTAGCTACCCGAAAATTCCGAAATTGTGAACAGGCACGTCCTAGCATAACCGAAGATTCAAAAACATGTGGGACATCTACTAACCTGTCTTGCGCTGAGCCCGGGTGATAGATTACAGCATAAGCAGATACACACAAGAGAACCAAGGTTACCGACGTAGCCCGAAGAATTTCTAAACTTAAGTAGCAGTGGGCAGTCCGCACATTGCTCGCAGAACGGATGGCCGATGGTGCCGAAAAGTTCTGGAGTGGCGAAAGCGAAACGGAAGACGTTGCGTTGGAAGGCCTCCCACTAGGTGGACCGATGACCTAGTGAAGGTTGCGTGAATCCGCTGGGTTCGAGTCGCATGGGACCGGTCAATGTGGCGACACTTGGGGGAGGCCTATGTCCAGCAGTGGACGTCTTTCGGCTGAATTGAGGATGAAGATAACCAGATACAGTACTCCCTGTCTCCTAGCAGTGGGATAGTTATAAGCTGATTAATTGATGAAGTAACAGCTGCTCAAGCCATCTCCAAGGTTAAGTAGCTCTTGCCTCGGTCGAGCCTTAGATGGGTGACCATCCATTACATACCAAGTTTCCACCGTGCCAAGAAAACCACGCTAAGCTGTTGGTCCCGGCTGTCATTTGCAGATCTTTGACAGTCGGAACAGGTAGTCAGTGGCCCGAAAGTCTGTCAACCAGTCTTACCAAGAGGTATCTATTACTCTGTAGTAATTGTGTTGTGGAGGCCAGATGCAGTCGCCCCATGTACAGTAATGGTATTCAGTAACATCAGGTTAGACTGGTGGAAGCCGATACCTGGGGTCGGGAAAATTCGAAAAAAAAATGCGTTGCGATTTTCCATTATGACACCTCTTAATCTCTTTATACAAAACACACACACAAACAAAACGACGTAAACAGACTCTTAATGAAGCCGAAAGGCCCCATCTGCATCATTGCGATCATTTTTTTTTGTTTTAGACCATACCTTGGAACCTTCTAGTTACGGAGATATTGAGGGTCAAAGTTCCAACTTTTTCACAAGTGTTTTTTTCAATACATGTTTTTAATATAAGAACTTTACTTTAAACACCTCCACAATCCCCACACTATATGTTTTGAATGCGTTACATTTAGTTTTACCGTAGAAAGTGATTTTTTCACCCCAAAAAAAAAAGTCATTTCCCAGCAATAATTTTTGCGTTGGGTTAATTAGTTTGATGTGCAAAATGCTTGCTTGGTGCTTGGCTTGCTTGGAATGAAGAGTCTGTTTAAACCCTGTATGTAAATCAGCAAGACAGTGTCAAACGAAAATAAAACACACTTTCCATAACACCATTCACGATCACAACTAAAAATAATAAATCCACCCATTTCAAAAGAACTTTTTTCCCACATACATTGCCATAATAAAAAAAGAAATAAAAAATAATAATATTACCTGCTAACACATTAATTTTATATACGTAATAAAGATGTCAAAACTTTCGATATACTAACATGGAACATTGTATTGCGACATCAAAATCAGGAAATGACTCTATCGCGCGTCGCTGCCTCTACTATTACCGGGATGTAGAGCTACTAGATGTGGCTATTAGCTGTTTTTGGGTTTATTTACTCTTAACTTATTTTTGATAATTAAACAAATTATTTTGCTACTAATAAAGACCTTTTTTAGCACTTTATTTGGGTGTACTTTTATGCCTTGCCCCAAAAAACAAATTACTATTTACAGTTTACAACAGAATCTTTTTATACATATTTTCGTTTATGCATTCACACTGCAGGAGATCGCAGGGCAGACCACCGGGCTGTCAAATTAGGACGTACCCATTTGGGCAAGTGCGGCGGCCAGCGGGCAGCCAGTAATTAGCGACTGTGTAAGTCCAAGACTGTAAAACCTTTACTTAAGATGTGGAGTACATAGAAGCTGTCGGTGAACCTTTATTAATAAATAAATAAAGTAATAAATGAACATGTGGTCGCGATCCTCTGCCGTCAGGGAACGACGAAGAAGAACACAGGACAACCATCTTGAAGTTATACTTTGTACTCCTAAAAGAATATTATCCTTTTTAGGCTAAAATACTAAATTCTAAAATAATAATCACACTCACGAGCCATCTCGTTCACACGCAACTATCTTTTTAATACCTACATACGTATTCAGGTCAGTAATAACCTAATTAACTGAGAGACTAATTATTCACAATTCAAAAGTAGTTTAAGTGTCTAGACTAATTAAAAACGACAGCACGAACTCACATTATTCTCCTTACACGCTAAAATTCACCTCCCAACTACACTCCTGCCACATCTAGCGAACCTCTAAATCCCTGTCACCCACAGAACATTACACGCAGTGACGAACATACCAATCCACGAATGTTTACACATTAGCATCCATCCTACCTAGTATATCGTATAATATCGTATTCAAGCACATGCACGATGTATCGCGATATAAATTAGATTACCTCATGAAAGGAAATCAACAGTATTG
The DNA here is from genome assembly GCA_963853795.1 of Xestia rhomboidea. Lineage (NCBI taxonomy): Eukaryota > Metazoa > Arthropoda > Insecta > Lepidoptera > Noctuidae > Xestia > Xestia rhomboidea. The sequence goes on from OY970773.1 coordinate 15,826,312, forward strand.
TATGATGAAATTGGCTGATTTCGGTAGATCGACTAGTGTGATAAGTTAGTAAACTACTATTTAGAAGGCATACCTACCGCACATGGAGTTTGTTAAGTGTTGGGATTTTCCGTTTTTCTGAAATCTAAGCTCCAGGCTACAGGAACACCACACTGTGCTCCAGAACGCAAATTGCCGACGTAACTAACAAAGCTGCGAGACGAAAATGGGACTGGGCAGGCCATGTCTGTCGGATGATCGCACAGCTGTGGGCCCGAATATCGCAGGACTGGAGCCGTGAGACAGCTAGACGGGGTCGCGGCAGACCGAGGAGAAGATGGCACGACGTCTTGGATGGCATCCTGGCGAATTGGCGAGAAGAAGAACACCATCGCGAGAAGTGAAAGGAATGGGGGGAGGCCTTTGCTCAGGAGTGGGGCAATACGGGCTACCGACGGTCCAAGGTTACCGACGTAGCCCGAAGATTTGCCAAACTTAAGTGGCAGTAAGAATATTGCTCGCAGAACGGATGGCCGATGTGGCCGAAAAGTTCTGGAGTGGCGACCGCGAACCGGAAGACGTTGCGTTGGAAGACCTCCCACTAGGTGGACCGATGATGCGAGTCGCATGGTACCAGTCAATATATGTGGCGACACTTGGGGGAGGCCTATGTCCCGCAGTGGACGTCTTTCGGCTAAAATGGTGAGGATGATGAAGCTCCAGGCTATTACAGGTTTTTGTTAAAGTCAAAACTACCTCGCTTTACCCGGTGATGCGGATTGGAACCCAGCACCACACCAGCAGTCGTTCCTGCGAACGGCCAATTTTTAGATATTAGTGGCTAAAGTTGAGTAAAAATAATACAAATTTATTCTCTCTTTATTCTTCTATTTCTCGGCTCAACAACACCCTCGCCTACGGCTCGTGTGTTAATTTCACCTTGAAAGCAATAAAGCCCGAGTGCTGATTTTAGATATCTAAAAATTGGCCGTCGGCACAATTTAGCAGGTATGCATACGTTCGCAGTACATACTAACACTACTTGATGCCACACATTTTGTTCATGAGAAAATAAGTAAGGTCTGGCGGCCCTAGGATCTTGCTCTATAGACTATAACCGCAAATACACAGCGCCTGTAAAGCTGAGAACACAATGACATGATGCAAAAACACAAGGCTCAAATTTTCCATGCATTTTGTAAAAGTTAAGTAAAATTAATAATGTGTAATTATATATTAACCTAACCTGAGAAATCACATACCCATTCAATTCATGATTCTATATTTTGATTTAGTACTAGCCCCTGCTTCAGATGGATGCAATGCACTGATATAGCGCCATGTTTAAACATCGAGAAATCTGTACAATTTGCAAGTTAACTATGACCAATATAACTCTTTCAGTAAAAAAAACCGGCCAAGTGCGAGTTGAACTCGCGTGGTGAGGGTTCCGTATAATGCCAAAGTCTTATATTGAGTTTACCACTTTGTTTTCAATTATTAGAATACTTATACGTAATCTACAAGCAATGAACTATATTTTGTATTTGTTTTCAAAATTTTAGGCTCAGTAATTTCGGAGAGACGACGAGTGATCCTATAAGGGTTCCGTATTATTTTCATTTTTTGTACGGAACCCTAAGAACCTTACACGATGGTGAAAATCCGTAATGTCGACAACACGAAAAGTGAATTTAATTGTTACTAAAAAAAAAACTAACGAAGGAACCGTTTTTATTAGATAACTATAGGCTCTTATTTAATTACCTAATTAAAATGTTAGAATAACATGGAGTGTTCCGAATTAAGTATTCATAAATAAATACTGAAGTAGCTTCTCCACTTTAAACAAACACAAACACATAAAAACTCATTCTATCTTAGATTATCTTTCTTAAATCTGCGAAATAAATCATTTGTAGTAACAATAACAACTCTTTGACTATAAAATCTGTTCGACCACTGTAACCAGCTACTTTAAGCCGAAACTATAAAATATCTAAAACATCTCATAATTTTTAATTTTATACCCCACCCCGACCTTACAAAATGGTGAATGAATAAAAAGACGGCATAAAAACTGTATTTTCATGTAAATCATTTTTGATATAAAACATATAATTTTTATGCCTTCGCACTACCTACGCTGATTATGCGATTTTTCTAGGTTTATGAAGACAGGTGTCTCTTTATATCTTAAAATAGAAGTAGCGGCGCCCCCCTGCTTCGTACGATTTTAATGACTTGACTGAACATCGGGAAGTCTTGATTTATGTAACTTTCATTAAATAGCAACATTATTGTCAGACTTGATCCACCTTCTACAGAGTTTATAGGCCTATTCCCTTTTGTCATATTATATGCTTCCTTGGTCTGCGCTCAGCAAACTACACGTAACTGCATCAAAACGGTGAAGGAAAACATCGTGAGGAAACGGGCATGTCCTAGAACCAAGAAATTCGAAGACATGAGATTGTGGATTATAGCCCATTCCCCTTCATATGAGTGGAGGCGTGTGTCCCAGCTGTGGGAACATTAATAGGCTGATGATGATGATGATGCATCAAAATCTATTGCGTAGTTCCGAAGAAAAACAGACAGATCTACAAAAGAACCAAGGTAACAGGAAGCTCGAAAGCCAATAACATTTTGAGTGGCGACAACAACAGCGATGGAAGATCTAACAAGGTTGTCCGACGACCTGGTCTAGACCGCGGGAATTCGGTGGATGCGAGAATTGCAGGGCCAGTTGTTATGGCCAAACTGCGGGGGCCTACGCCAGCAATGGAGGACACATCATCCGCCCCGCCTTTTCCCAACTATGTTGGAGTCCGGCTTCCAGTCTTACTGAGTGCAGTTAGAAACTAATATTTTACATCTATCTGGACCTCCACAACCCAGTTAAGACTGGGTAATACGATACCCCTTGGTAAGACATGGTTGTGACTGGTTGACTTTTGAGTCACTGACTACCTGATGTACTAACTGTCAAAGATCTACAAATGAGAGCAATAGACGACTATCGGCTGAAATTATGATGAGACAAAGATTGTTGGTAAGAACTTTATTCTAACAGTGTTTCAAACGAAGTTAGAACCACCACAAATAGAGTTGCTAATTATTAGCAGATACCCCGCCTTAAGTCCCTGAAAAAAAGAACAAAAAGATCGTATCCCTGACAAAACACTAATTTAGACGCCTAGAACATTTTACTTAGCCCTGTAATAAACATATCAGAAAAGGGGCATGTCACAATTAATTATTACCTACCGTCAATTATAGGAGGCCGATAATAGGCCCTATCTAAGCCAAAAGGTCACGCCGTTCGTGTCTTACATATCATTATATACGGCAATTTATCAAAACGATTGCAGACTAACATTAGTTGTACACCTACGACCTAATGTTACAATAACAACACTAAACACCCAAGCAATTATCTCCCCTATTTGCATGCAATAATGTTAATAATCGTGTGCACGATTTTGACAGTTATGGTCAATAAATGTGACGGTGGTGGTAGGGTTGGCGAATTTGAGCTACAACTGAAATTGACAAAATTGTCTGAAATTTGTGCTTGTTTAAACAATCTTTCTCGCAGGAAACTGATAATCAAATCTACCAGGCTCTTTAAATCAGGGATTAGATATTAGACCATCGATAGCTTAGCCAATCTATTTCATCAAAGAACCCTATTAGAAAAAGTTTATCTTTTAATGGATGTCGTTAAATAACATGATCTGTCGAATGACCGATTTGGTCGAGACGCCATTGTTTAACTATTGTGTCTACTTCGTGGACAGATCATGGGTTAAGCTAACTAGTTTCTACTCAGATGGCTCTCCTCTGATGAAGACGATTCTTTATTAAACAGTCTTGTGTCTCCCGAATTTAACGGAACCCCAAATTTCTCCAAAGTCTGAGTCCACATTGTGGTGGCTTACCCAGGCTGCGCAATCCTGGTAGAATTGTGCAGCCTCAGAAATGACTTTCAGCGCAGAAATAACACCAATGAGACCTTAAATCTCCAGTACCTCTTTACCAACCCTACTGTACGCGTACAATCGTAACGCCGAAACGGGTGCGCACGAAGCTGGCCAAACAGGCGCGTAATGACACGAGCCGTCACGAGCGCGTCCGATTGCACCCGAACACGAGCGTCGTGCGCGCAATACGGTTATCAAGGTGTCATAGGGAACATTGATTTTGAGGTTGAAAATGAGAGCAGAAACTGGCATAAGTGGAGTGAGTCATGTCAGACTTAAAGATATAATTATATTTTCCACCACATTGTAGATCAAGGCTTGGATTTTAAACGTTACTTAGCACATTGGTCAAATGTTAGCAGTCCATTTGCTAGATGGGTGGATGACATTCACAAGATTGTGGCTCGGCCCCTTATTCACAACGCTTCGATTCGATTTTAGCGAGATAGACATACGACTTATCGAATCGAAAATCGAATCGAAGCGTTGTGAATAAGGGGCCTGGTGGCGACACGCACAGACGAAAAGGAAGGAACCTACCAAGTAGTGGGTAAAAGAAGTCTAGAAATGATTAATGACGACGTCTTTGGTCAAGCATCATTTCTGTCAATGTCACAGAACTGTCAAACTCAAGTGGCAGATAGAGACGGGAAGATATCTAATTCAAAGCATGTGTGCTAAAACGTTTTTAGATCTTGTCCTAAAAGCATACAGCCGAAAAGGATAAGTAAGAACACGTTATAGACATGTTAAGTTACATAAATGGTATTGGTCACCCTCTATATTAAAGCAAATAGACCCATAACTAATGCAAAGACAATAAATTTTCACTACTTATTGGTCCACCGCAGAAAGTGCTAACAATGTTTAAAATACGGTCCCAAAAGCTATATTTGTACGTGTACAAATAAACACATGGAACCGCATTTAAACGACGTGCATTAAAGGAACAAAACACAATAAACTCTCACAAATAATGCATCTTTTCGCTGCAAAAAAGGCGGGTCGAGTATCATAGTCAACACTGCGAAATAAGGCCGAATAAAGACATGCTACAGAGTAATGCTATCGCTTCGGGCACCTGTCAAACGAATTGCTTCGGAAATTATCCGAGTACTCGATACCCGAGGCACATCCACGATTTACGATACCGAATTCCATAATCGAATGCATCAGCTGAGTAAAATCGAATGGAAATCGTCCCGTTTTAGGTAAGCGACAATATATGATGCGAATTCGAAAGTCGGTTACAAATCGAATTTGGAATTTCTTTTGAATTACTTACTGTGTTTATCGTTGACGCCATCAGTACCTACATTAATAAAGTTAGCGTGCATTTTGGTGTAAATGTCAAAAAGTACTGGCTCGATATTCGTGAGATTTTTATCTTTTTGGAATAAGTTTTTTTTGAAAAGGCTCTCGCGGGATATCTTATCATGATCATGACTTGAAGACTCCTTTTTTGGTTTAAAACTTCATTTTAAACAAAAATCTAGAGTCAAAATGTTCGAAAGCCTTTAACTACATGTTAAACGGCATTACCACACAGTAAAACGTATGCGTTGCATTCACATACTGCCATTTAGTTTACAATAAACTTTATTACACCCAAGGCGTCACTTTCACCTACTTAACATAACCAAATACGCTGCAACGTCTGTTAGGGCTGTAGTCGGTCGTAAAACGGCTCTAAACTCTATTTTCTATTTAAATCTTTTATGACTTGCCACGGCTCTAAAGTTCGACAATAACATAAGAAGCGAGACCGAATTAGTTTTACAACCAAACTCTTTCGATCCCTGTTTTTTTTTTCTAAAAACCCAGGGAAAATGTTGGTGATCTATGGAGCAGGGAAGGCCAACCTAAAATGGATGATTGGGTTTTTAATGAGAGAGAAAATAGGTGTTTATAAAATCTTCAGTAGATTTTTGTAGGATAGTAAATTATGCGGTAAAGTTGACTAGTTGACTTTATTACTTGTTTATTAGAAACTTTTAGCGAGTTTTTCGTCTATTAACAGATTCAGATTACAGTTTTATGGGTTTCATGATTTATTTTCATTTAAATATTGTTTTTGAAGCTCTAAAATGTGAATCAAATGCGTAAAATAGGTTTGTTGCACATCGCAAGCAAATTCGAAAAGTTTTATGACTCCCAAAAAATAACAAATATCTTTTTAGAACTAAGTACACTCCTTTTAGTTTACGTCTGACTAACCGCTTCGTGGTACCTGTACCTACTTACCTCTTAATAGATCATAGTATCATACCGTGATGAAAGGATTAACCTGCAACCATTTACTACCGTGGAGCAATATTTTCGTAAAAATCGTGCAACACGGGTTAAGAAGACCCGAAGCGCCACAGGACACCTTCACACAAAAAGTTTTGAGTGTGGCGACAGCATCGCTGTTTCAAAGGTCAATAGTGACGAAACAGTTCGGAATGCTATGCTGTTCAGTGTTCCGTACCCAAAGGGTTAATAACGGGACCCTATTCCTAAGCCTCCGCTATCTGTCCGTCCGTCAGTCTGTCAGCGGTTTTTTGTTTGTCCTTATAAAGCTTAACGCTCACGATTCAGTACTGCACCTAGTCAGAACTTGAGTCACAATTATTTCTATAAAACTCCGTATCTACCCATTGCAACGCACATAAACTGAGCTTGTAGTTTTGAACATGTTCCTAAATCATAATCTCGTTCCGACCCAGCCCGTCCCTTGGCTGATCTCCCCCAGCGACGCCCTAAGCCGAGGCTGGTACCCCACAGAGGGTACCCTTAGCATGTAGTAGCCTGTAGTCGTTTGTAAGTTGTGTGCCCCTGGCTGTAGGCCTTACACTCAAGGCACCTACGGGATAGTCCGGATAAGCAGACGACAATCTCCTTGTTGGTGATTCTCAGAGGTCTTCGAAATAAAATAGCGGACTGTAAATATAGGTAGGTTCGTATATTGATAATAAGAACGCGCGCCTCTGGTCCTTGTCGTATTGGTGCGGCGGCGGCGCTCGGCACCTCGTCCCCCGCTCCCCGCTCGCCGCTGTCGCCCTCCGGTCGCAGTGATTCACGGTGTTACGTTTTGTCTCCAACACTCCTTTTTTTTTCGGATGGGATATCATCAAATGACTCCTCCCGCTCTGGGCGGAGCAGGAGGGAGTGTCAGACTTTTACTGACTAAAACCCATCCATGTTCCTTCATCGCCCTTTGTTTTCCGGGGCCACGGTATCTCTTTCGAATAGTCCCGCAGCCCCGGCAGGCTTCGGCCCTTGCGGACCCCTTCCCTATTGCTGACTCTCTTTGAGGCGCGCGTGGAACACGAACGCGCCGTCGACACGGCCTGTCGTCATGAGACGGACGGACGACAAGCTAGCCCATAGCTCCCCAGGTTGACATGCGAGATGCCATACACAAAAAAAAAAACATAAAGAAGCAACGCACATACACTTCATAACAGCAATGCCTTGGGATCGGGATCAGCTAGTCAAAATAATATAAGGTGATTTTTATAGGGGCTATGAGCTCTAACAGGGCAATTAATTAGGGTAATAGTACCTATTTTTTGTAAACCTAAACTTTGCCCCACTGCAAGGTAACGGCCTCTTCTTTCTTTGACCATGGCTTAACCACAAACCACTCCATCGTAAAATAACCTTTGCCACTACATATATTAGGATAATTAATTTCAAGCAGATAACATAACACGTTTTTTTCAATAAAACACATTTTACCTAAAAGCCTACAGCTACCAAATCTAGTCAGAATGTCAAATAAATTAATACAAAAATTCGACACGATAGTAAAAATCAGAAACAAGAGATGATCACAAAAACTCGCGTTTTGATGGCGTATCGTGAATGTCTACTACTATTTAATAGTTTCCTGTGAATGTCAGAATTTTGGAGATAGTTAATGGCTTTTTAATATTTAATTTGGAGAGCTTTGAAGGAGAAACGGCTCCTGCACATATTCACCGGGATCTAATGAATCAAACGAGTACGATTCTTTGGCAATCAAATATTTTTTTTTTTGCCTCAATTAACTTGGCGCTAAAAGTCAAAAGATAGGTACATGGTTTGGTTTGGTCATTCCCTATGGAGGAGAACCCGCAAGAAACTCCATGGTTCAATTCAAACTTGCGGACCACCGTGGATCTGCAATACCAGGGACATCGCATGTGCGTTACCACTCCAGACGAAAGCTTTTCAGCTTCATACTCAGTTTCATCTCATAATTATGCATGTAATTCGACAAAAATACAGGCCGGCAGACACCTTCAAACTGGAACACAGTTACGATGCAGATGATGATGGCACAGCAGCTATTGAAATTCATAAAAATTGATGAAAATGAATGAACATGAATGAACATGAAAGAACATGAATGAACATGAATAAACATGAATGAACATGAATGAAAATAAATGAACATGAATGAAAATGAATGACATGAATTCCTAAGATAATATTCTATCGAATGATGATGATGTTTATCTTAGGAGTGACATGTAAAGTAATACAGGGTGGGAAGGATATACTGACGCACTAACGGTTACCACGTCAGTACGGTCGACCAAGCTATTTGGTTTACATTTTAACATGCAAATTACATTGTAAAATGTAAACCAAAAAGCTTGGTCGACCGTACATCAATCATACGCCTGTAATCCCCGAAGTTTTCAGCAGACCAATATCTTCGGGAATCCTCTAGTTATAGTCATCGACTTTAGGTACCAATGCCGCCACTATGACATCATTATGGTTCAATAGAAGCTAAAATAAAATACAGAGACTATTGTTAAAACTTTTACAGCTTTTTAAAAAGTGATTTCTATTCGCCGCATGTTTTTTTTCTTCAGACTAATTGAATAATTATTGCTAACAAAGTCTGGAGTACTTACTTGTCTGTGCTTTGATGGTCGATGGACCAATCAAATGACTCGGATCTGAAAACGATTTATATCGTATAAATGCGAGGAGCATAAACAATCGGATTCCACAAGGACATGGGATAAGGTTATGTATATTGAACAATTGATGTCCACTATCAATGTTGAAGGAGAGGGAGAGGAAGACGAAGGAAACGATGGATGGATTGTGTGAGGAATGATATTAGGAAGGAAATGGTGTAAATGATACTGTGACGGTTGACAGGGGAGAATGGAAGATAAAAACGTGTTACCCCAAGTAACATGGAACAAGGGCAGGAAGATAATGATGATGTCCATTATAAATCCAAGAACTGTTCACCCTTTTTTTTTCGGATGGGAAATCATCAAATGACTCCTTTCCTTCCCTGTCCCTTCCCATCGCCCTTTGTGTTGCGGGGCCACGGTATCTCTTTCGAATAGTCCCGCAGCCCCGGCAGGCTTCGGCCCTTGCGGACCCCCTTCCCTATTGCTGACTCTCTTTGAGGCGCGCGTGGAACACGACCGGTCGACACGGCCTGTCGTCATGAGACGGACGGACGGCGAGCTAGCCCATAGCTCCCCGTCCACAGGCCCGCAAGAACTGTTCACCCTGGGTTTTCTTCACGTCATATCCATTTTTTCTGTAATTGTCGTTGACCAATAGATGGACTGTGTGAAGGATGATATAATTAGAAAGGAGGTGACTGCTGAGATGACGAGTAATAGAGAAGTATGGAAGATGAAGATATGCTGCGCTGAACAAATATAAATTGGGATAAGGGCAGAAGAATGATGATAATGATGTGATCGTTGACCAGCATACAGGGTATAAGCAGATTCACATCCAAGCAGTCTGTACATCAAAGTACCTTTACGGAAAATTTATTGCTGGGAAACTTCTTTGTGTGAAAAATCATGTTTTGTGGTAGAACTCAATGTAGCGCACTCAAAACATTGAATAGTACGGGAATCGCGGGGTGTTTAAAGTAAAAATATTACATTAAAACTTGTATTTAAAAAACTTGACAAAAAGTTGAAACCTTCTAGTTACGGGGAAAAAATGTTCGCAATGACAGGGAGAACAAGTGCCTTTCGGCTTCGTTAAGAGGTTTTTTACACCCTTTATAACTTTCCCTGTACTGGGAATAAGGTCACACAGGTCTCCTCCCTGTAAGAGGAGACAGTAATCCACCACGCGGGCCTAGTGCGGTTTGGTGGATATCACATTAATTTCCAATTTCTGGTTCTCAAAAAAAACATGCAATTGCCGGTCCTTACGATATCTTTCTCATCGTTTCAAGAGCAGTGGTCACAAAAGAAAAGAGAACCCTTGCTCGAGCTAGTCCGCGATACTGAGCCTGTAGTTTTAAACCAGTCCCACGTTTAGGTGCAGAATGTCCAATTCGCAAAATCTCCAGGGGTCGAAAAACGTCCAATACGCAAAATGTCCAATTCGCAAAATGTCCAATTCGCAAAATGTCCAATTCGCAAAATGTCCAATTCGCAAAATGTCCAATTCACAAAAATGTCCAATTCGATTGTTGTGCAATTCCAATTGTATTGTTCCGATCCAGCCAGTCCCTTTGCTGTCTCCACCAGCGACGCCCTAACTCGAGGCTCTAGCGTCCAGTAGTTTTATGTCCTGGCTGGAGGCCTTACTCTCAAGGCATCCAAGTAAGTCCAGTTAAGCATGCGACAACCTCAAAGGTTGACTTGCAAGATCTGCGAAAAAACCAGTCTGAGATTCAAGCCACGAGCTACGTAAGGCAAACTGTTACCACTGGTCAACCAGAGCTCACTCAACGGTCAATTTTAGTAATGACTGAAATCTTATCATCATTTTTAATCCGGCTTAAGTTTTTCGCGTTTCTGCAAAACTTTTCCCCAAACCTTTTTCGGATGAGTTCACAAAGATTTCATCGCTATCATGTACTTCTTTTACGTTAAGTGCATATTACTAAATTATGTACTTACAGATTCATTCCGCGTGCCACAAGGCGTCCGTACATACGCCGAGTGTTTCAACACCCATAAAATCGTTGACATTTTAGACTATCACGATTAGAGTCAGGTAGGTGGACCAGTTGTCGTCCCACCATTTAATATTTATTTACACACGTTTCGCCTTACGTGTTGGTGTAATGCTATCAAAAAGCGTTGGATCGTGTAGTAAATAATAGTTTAAATTCATAGCACACATAGTGAGGCGCCAGTAATAGTGAAGAAAGCGTCAAATGCTATAAAGTCGACGACGTTAAGATCGTTGCGATTGAAAGTAAGGTTGGATGACGTGTTGTCGGTACCGTTATTTGTTTTAAAGTATTTTATTTTAGAGTGCATCTTGATGTGTTGGATAATTATGATGGTCATAGTTTTCTGGAAAAGCCCTAAATAATGTTTTTTTGGAAAACCTATTTGCTGGATCTGAATCACCAAAAAAACAAGCTACAGACAGTCAATTGATAAAAATAATAAGCAACGCCCCCTTTTTCATAGCAACCAACAACATAGAACTCTTTAGTAACCTTCAGTCATTCACTCATTCAATCAAAACATTTTTTTTTCAAATAGCTTGGTGTGGGGCAGTACTGCCCACCGTGTCAATCATTGACAATCGAACGTGGGATACGTCAATCATTGCGCGGAATGAACGATTTGATTGGCATTCGATTACCTACGGATTTTGCTTAGGGTGTAATATAGATGGGTTAAGTTTTTATTTTAGATATGCTACGCGGTACAATGTGCAAGGTAAAGCAACACTTACAGAGGTCGGTTTGTGGGTTGATGACCGTTCATTACATAACGAGATCTCTCCGTATTTTGTGAAGCATTTTAAGCTGTTGGTCCGGCTGTTATTTGTAGATATTTGACTGTGGTTACAGGTAGCCCCAAGCCTGAAAGTCTAAATATGCAGCGTAAATTACTGGTGTTCAGCTGCATCCATAGACTAGAAGCTTAGATTAGGAAGAGGCGAATTAATTAGAACTTTGGAAGTAGCTTGTAGGTCCTCGGTAGACACATGGATTTTTAAACAACATTTAAAAGTTCTAAAGCAGGTAATTAATTATAGCATGACCTCTGTCCAGAACATAAATTATTTTCAAACTAAAATATATTTAGTACTAGCTGACCCGCGCAACTTCGTCTGCGTTACGTAAGAGAGAGAGAGGCTTAGAGAGAGTGTGAGTCAACCTAAAAAAAAATGCAGATAATATGCTTTAGCGGACTTTTTAAGAGGAACAATCCCGTCATACATGTATGATTGTTGAGTTACTTTAACCGTTTACGCAGCGCACGGAACGGAAGCTCTCAAAAGCAATAGTTTTTCGCTGTATTTGCAACAATTTTCATTGATGCTCCGCTCCTATTGATTGTATCGTGATGTTATATAACGTATAGCCTTCCTCGATAAATGGGCTATCCAACACTAAAAGATGTTTTTCACTGGAATCAGTGGTACCTAAAATTAGCGCGTTCAACCAACCAAACAAACAAACTTTTCTCCTTAATAATAAGTATAGATTCAAGTAGGTAACAATTTAATTTCTCGGAAATATATGCAATCATCGTTAAAATATTGTACTATGTTTTTCCAATTTGGGACTTCCCTCGACAGCCTTAGGTTTTCATCCTTAGACACTCGATGACAGTCATACTCCAGCTAGGTCGAAAGTTCTCATCAAGGTGCATGAATTGAGCCCAAACACGATACTTATAGCTTATTTTTTTTTCGGATGGGAAATCATCAAATGACTCCTCCCGGAGCAGGAGGAAGTGTCAGACTTTTACTGACTAAAACCCATCCATGTTCCTTCATCGCCCTTTGTGTTCTGGGGACACGGTATCTCTTTCGAATAGTCCCGCAGCCCCGGCAGGCATCCGCCCTTGCGAACCCCTTCTTTTTTGCTGACTCTCTTTGAGGCGCGCGTAGAACACGAACGCGCCGTCGACACGGCCTGTCGTCATGAGACGGACGGACGGCGAGCTAGCCCATAGCTCCCCGTCCACAGGCCCGCGTCTATGGTGGCCGGGGGCCACCACGTGGCTCCCGACGCCCGGGGCGTCTCCCGCGGTGGCCGGGACGTAAGGATCCCTCTCACGTTCCGCCACCTCCTTCGCTAACATGACTGCTTCGCAGAAGGAGGTGACGGCATCCCATTCCGTCTCGCTCCGGACCATGTATTGAACCAGGGCCGGGACAGAGAGGTCGCCGCCGCCGATCGCCGCTTCGAGGACACGGCGGTGCTCCGCCCAAGTGGGGCACACCTCCACAGTGTGCTCCACCGTGTCCTCCGGTCGATCCTCACAATGGAAGAACCCGGGCGTCTCCTCTCGCCCGAAAATACGATATGAGGCCAATAACAATTTAGCTGTAAATATAATCTACGTAATATAAAAAAATCAATAATCCATACGCAGTTTGTATGGATTATTGATTATTGCGAATAGCATAGCACAGTTCTTGCACGGCAGCAACACGTGGATTTATCAGGCTTCTGATGTTCGCTATACTACTTTTTGGAGAAATCATCCTCATCATCATACTCTTGCCCTTATCCCAATTTATTTGGGGTCGGCGCAGCATGATTTTATTCATTCTTCCATACTTCTCTATTACTTTTTGGAAAAATATTTCACGAAAAAAATAAGAAATATAGAAATGCACACAATTTAAATACAAAATGAAATATAGGAAATCTCACAGCATCAAAAAAAAATTAAACAAATCACAAAAAGTGAAAATAATGATATCCCGTAAGTGACATTTTAAGTATAGTTATGAACCGTGAAAGCTTAAAACAGTGTTTAATGTTGGAGGGTTTGAACCTGCAACCCCGTAGTTTACAGAGCGGTAGCGGAGGCTATTTACTTCATTGACATAAGCCACAAATAGCCGTTCTCATGTACTTACGTCATGACTGAAACGTCAAACAATTGAAGTATACGGAAATAATGCAAAATTGCCTACCCCCTTAAGGAAGTAGCGTGATAATATGTAGTCTAAATATTAAAGAAGCCTATGCAGTAATTTTGACGTGATGCGCAAGCCTATGCAGTAATTTTCACGTGATGCGCGCACAAACATTTCGTACCAACTACTTTAACCGAGGAAAGCTGATTTTCTTGAGTTCTGCTATTTTATGCGTATTCACCTCAAAAATCAAATTTAAAGAAAATTGAGAAATTATATTTACCTGTATTAGATACGAAGTATATGTAGCAACTTTAAAAGGTTACACTTCATTGGATTTGATTGTATAGGTGTTTGAAGTTTATTCATTTTAAACACAAAACCCTCTTTTTTGCGTCTCTGGATGAGATTTTTAAAAAATGCTGAAACAGGTATTTCTTTATTTTTATTAATAAGTTTTTATTCTAAGTTTCATGATTCTAGAATAATCTAAATTTTTTTTTTCATACGAACTTTACCCCCCCATTTCACCCCCTTTTTCCAAAAAATTCCAAAATTTCTATAGCCTATATGTTATTCTGAATGTATTTAAATAGATTTGTGAACATTTCAACAATATCGGTTCAGTAGTTCTTACGTGATGCGCGGTCAAACAAACAAACAAACAAAATTTATTTAAATGGTTTTAATATCTTCAGTTACTTATTTTAAGTCACCCTGGCTGGTTTTTTTTTTTAAATCTTCAATGAACAGATTTTTTGGGCTCAACGATTTTATTATACCTATGTATAGATCACTTTAGCTGGTACATCAATTAGCCTCTTCACCTCAAACTAGAGAGGGTACCGTTTCACCTCCGATGACAGTTTGTCGACAGAAATGTCATAAAATAATAAATACTTAAATATTCTTTGCGTTTTTATTACCTAGCTCTGCTCTAATGTTTTTTGTATCTAAATGACATACTTAGATATTTTGTAAATTGCAAATATGTATGACGTCCTGTTACTGGTTGCTGTGTGGTCCTAGCTGTAAAATAGCTATAAATGTACTTAGGTACTAAAATAAAACCAGTTTAATATAATGTAACTTATGCTGAAAGATATAACAGATTTATGACTGATCCTCTAGACTCCACAACATCAGTGATGGCCATCTTGTCTGGTCCTCTGCCAAGACAAAAGTAAAGGTGCAAGTTGGCAGCGGGCGACACGAAGCCGCCGCAGACGACGTGTCGCAGCGACACTACTGGTTTCTATGTATTTCTATGAAATTCCCTCCGAAGCAAGCGACATGAAGCTAGCGACGCGTCGTCGAGCGGCAGACGCAAGTCTCGCCCGACCGCAGATCAGTACTGTCGCTGACAATGAAATGAAATCATTACTGCAGCGACATGAGGCGGCGACATGAAGAGACGACACGTCGTCTGCGGCGGCTTCGTGTCGCCCGCTGCCAACTTGCGCCACCTTAACCATCACTTGTAAAATGTCGCTAAAAAGCTTGAGTGGTGATTGAGTCTTCAAATGAAAAATCTATGCACATACCTACTCATCACCATCATCATCATTCTCCTGCACTTATCCCCAATTCATTAGGGGTCGGCGCAGCATGTCTTCTTCTTCCATACTTCTCTATTACCTACTCTAACTCAGAAAGTAGTATAAAAATATCTAAGTAAGTACCCAATTTTTTTTTTATAAAAGCAATGAGTTGTCTTTAATTAAAACGATCATCATTAAGACTGTGACGCCATTAGCTCTCCTTTTTACCGACACCAAAGAGGTAAGTAATAAAATAATCTTGCTTTTAATCAGTTCGTAAAACGAACCGGTTACAGATTTGATTGACATTATTTTGATCGCGTTCTGAGAGTAATATAATTAAAACTAATTAATATTCTTATTAAAGATCTAATCAGTGTGTTAAGAACTCATCAGATTTTCAAATAAGCCGTCGTTTTACGATTCGAATAAGACTTGTGGAAAATGTTGCATAAAAGCGCCCATTTTAGGCCCCTAGGTTATTTATTACCCTGTACTCATAAGCGGTTGGATCAAGGGCCTGCTTTAGAAGGCTGTACTCTTCGATACGGCCCGCATTGTGACGAGGTTCTTGCCTCTGAAGACCAGACCATCGCTAGCTTGGACCCTGCTCCCGACACTAGCGAAATAATACACTTACTAAAGGGGACTACAGGAGCTAAACGCGAGTTTTATAATGCAAAAAAGCATATGATTCACTGCAATAAACAAAACCAGAAAAATATATGATATTCTTCAGGATATATGCTAGTATGTGTGTAGTGTAGTGTAACGAGTAAAAACCATACCCAGATACAAGCGATCATTCTGATTTTTTGGCAATTAATTCTACAATCAACATATTAGTATGATGGTGTTTTATTATTTAAGTCCAATCAACATTTTTTTGTAAATCGCAAAAAACCACTCATTTCGCACTATTCGGCCCGCAGTGACCGACGTAACAACCACTTCGTAGTGCAAGCTGATTAGAACTTTATTTTAACAGTTTTCAAACGAAGTTTGAACCGCCACAAATAGAGTTGCTGATTTAGCTCCTGTAGTCGCCTTAAGTGTTACAATAGTGTGGTCTCCGATCGTGAGTTCCTGAGTTCGATTCTCAGTATGAATTACATATACTCATTTTGATATTCGAGTGTTTTTTTGGAACGCGTTGCAGATTATAGGATCGTCAAAGACAGGACTTTTACCTACCTATAGCTAGTTGTTAAGTACTCTTATCGAATGTCACAAAGACACAACTGATTCCTAGAACTCCACCCGTCTAATTAGAACATACAAGACGTGTAATTAGAACGACAGTAAATTAAATGGCCCCATTCTGTTCTAACAATACGTAAGATAAGTAAATATTTTATCAAACGCTCCTCGGCACTTTAGAAAAGGTTTATAAATAGCCCAACAACACTTTACGACAGTCCCGATGCCCCCTGGTTTGTTTAAGATATGATACTAATAATATATTTCATTATTTACAACCCACTTATGTGATTTATAACCCTCTTATCAATAGCGTGAATATTATTTAACCGTTGTGTTCAGAAACAGAACTGCTATTTCGACATTAGTACTTAAGTTTCCGTAGTGTAGCGGTTATCACGTGTGCTTCACACGCACAAGGCCCCCGGTTCGATCCCGGGCGGAAACAGTTTCTTTTTGCGATTTTGTATTTTATCTTTTTGTTACGTTCTCGCTGATTATTTAGCTTTATTAAGATATTAATTAAGATCGATATAAAATTGTATTAAAATATTGTGTATTACAATATTTTTGTAAAAATAATCGTGAGATTGCAAATACCATACTACACTATGCTATACTATACACACACATTATTATTCTGTTATTTAGATTACAAAAACATGTGGCACTAGGATGACTTGGAGTCTTGGACTATTTGTCTTTGTAAAGTAATTAGGTATACATAACAGGGAAATTTAAGGTGAAGTTTGGCCGTAAATATACGAGTCGCTATATTCGAAGAGATTTTCACATCTTGTAGTCCACTACCTTATCTAGTATAAATCACAATAGACAACAAATGTAATACTATCAAAAAATAAATGAACACTGACCTAGAGAATATTTCAAAGGCCAATCAAGAACCGCTTCTCCAAGACATTTCGAATTCCCATTTAAAATCAAATTTTGAACATACGACAAAAAAAAAAACCGTTAAAACCTATTTAAAAAGGCCACTCCACACGTGCATCGCCCGCATCAATAAAACAAAAAAATAATAATTCGTACAAAATTTATTTGCATAAAAGACTCCTTTTTTATTATAATACTACACGGGGCGCCCGAACAATCAGCGCATTGTTCTTAGTAACTCAAAAATAATTAAAACAATGCACTCATAGTGTGCACTACGCTTTAGAATCGTTTTAAATGCGGGTTCTCTTTTAACCAACTTTGACGAAAGGGGTGTAATTGGATCTAGTAATGTCGGACAAAGATTTCGAAAGTTTGTTGTCTAGAAGTTTTGAAAAGATTTTATGGGGCTAGAAATAAACTGTCTTCATTCTGCAGTCGAGACAAAATTAATTAAGAAATTTACGATACTGACTTATACTGATGACAGCTACTTTTATTTTAGAAAAGAAAGTAGAGTAAATAAACATTTTTTTTTTATTAAATACCTAAATTGAAAGTATTTAATTGTAACACTATTGGAAAAATCTTACGTTTTTGAGTTATGTTAGTTTAAGTTAAAATTAACGAAACTAAGTAGTCAATTAAGTAACGAAATACGTAAAAGAACGTTAAGTTGTGTGGTAATCGGTTGTCGTGGTAATGGCATGCAAGTTTTGAGTATGAATGTATATGGATCTAGAGTAGAGGAAGACCAAATAAACGATGAATGGAGTGTGTAAAGGATGATATGGCACGAAAGGAGTGTCTGATGAGATGACGAGTATTAGAGAGAGAAGTATGGAAGAAGAAGTCATGCTGCGCTGACCCCAAATGAATTGAGATAAGGGCAGAAGAATTATGATGAAGTCGCGGGTAACATCTAGTCTTTAATATATTATGTAAATTTCTTTGGAAAAAAATAAAAAATAAATATAATAATCATTGATTCAAAACTGTATGATAACTACACTTAATTAGTTCATTGATTCTGTAAAATTATTTATTTAAGAAACATTAACGTCCATAAAATTGATTTTGATATAAAAATGAATTCGTTAGTGGACTATAAAACTAATCTAGATATTTATGTACATACATAAATCGTGATTTAATCGTGACAATCTAGATGATGTCCATCTGTTTGTTGATTTATGAACGACAGTTAATGTTCTATGTTTATGTTGGTAGATAGTTTAAAATATTAAGTTAAAGGACCACCCTCCTAAAGTCTACGACGTCGGTGACCGGGCGGTGCGCCTCAAGTGGACCAGGGGCGCTAGTCTCGACAGAGATAACGGCAAAATCGCTAACTTTTAATTGCTAATGACTAACGAATAAATTCGGTTGCAATCTCAGACCAAGTAAAAAAGTTAAGACGGAACTCTGCGAACAGAGAAGTGAGGCCGGTTTCGTAAACATGTTGTGCATTTATTGAGACGTAGTTTCATTGTAGTTTGATGTAAATGTGTGCGTGTGAGCGTGTATGCACAGAGCGAGACGTAGTTTTGCGCTGGCCTCACTTTATTGTTCGCAGCGTTTTGTTTTAGTTTTTTTTTATTTGGTCTGAGGTTGCAATAACGATGCTTGCGAGAAACGCATCTTGGATGTAGAGACTTGCGTTTCCTGCAAGCATCGTTATTGCAACCGAATTCTTTCGTGAGTAATTAGAAATCGAAAGTTAGCGATTTTGTCGTTATCTCTGTCGAGACTGGCCGGCCCTGGGCCCTTTGACCGAGTGGTGGCCAAGGTTTGGCCAAAGAAACCAGGGTCGTCCTAAAGCCCGTTGGGTCAACGACATCATCAAAGTCGCGGGAAACACCTGGATAAGGAACGAACAGAACCAGGAAGTGTGGCGGAAGAAAAGAGAGGCCTATTACCCAGCAGTGGGTGACTCCGGGCTGATATGATGATGATGATGATGATGATGACGACCCTCCTGGACTTACATGAGGCAAACGACTGAGTTTTCCAGGTGATACAGGTCCCTGCGTACTTTTCAACCTTCGTCATCATCATTTCAGCCGAAAGACTGCTGGACATTGGCCTCCCCCAAGTGTCGCCACATTGACCGGTCCCACGGCTCCCTGCAACCTTCACCAGGTCATCGGTTCACCTAATGCAGTGGTTCCCAAGGTTGGGAACCAGTCCGCGAATGATTAAAAATGTTTTCCGTACATTTTAACAATAACTTTTGAAGATGCAACCGTATTTATTGAAAAACTTGCATTTATTCAAAAGCATTTCAACTAATTTACTCCTATTTATTTCTGTACGAATTATTGATTTAAAGTTTTCAAGCTCACTTCGATGATCGCTCTTGTATCCTTCAATATCTTAATTCTAATGATTTTCATCATATTTTCCATTCCGTAGGAGGGCTTCCAACGCAACGTCTTCTTTTCAACCTTATGCCGTTAGTAATAAGGTTAAAAAGTGGACCTTCAGTAAACTCGGTTGTACTACTAGTTGGACAAAATTTGAGCCAATGACTCGAAAAGGACCACATCATAATTTTCCTCAAAGAAAAAACTTAGGTATTGCACACTAAGGCTGTTTTTCAGATATAAAAGATAAATAGAAAAGCACTTTCCTGACAAATGAAATTGAAAATAAAAAGAAAACTGCTCATCACTATGTTTTAAATTGCTGTTTTCTTTACCTGAATACGGCAAAGCCAAAAAAAAGTGACACGATATTAGCTGTCTATGTTTGTAAGTACCTATGTTTGTATCATGTTCCACCGTAGTGCCTAAACTACTCAAGACAATATTTTATAGGTACAGTCGTGGCCTTTTTCGCCTGATCAGTTAAATTTTTTTTTGCTTATTCATGCGGAGGTGCCTAGCCACGCCTCTTTAAAGCCTATTAGGAAAACGTTAACTTTAGCGTGCAAAATAACTCTTGTTTTGGCGTGCGTCGTCAGTGCGCTCGGCCGATCGGTATCTTTTCATTCATTATTTCTATACAAAGTCAACGGGGCGGGGCTAGAGATCGTTTCAATCTTGTAAGTGCAAGCAAAAATTAGTTGGTGATCAGGCGGGAGTGTCCTCGATTGTACGTTATCTTCAGCAAATAAAGTATAGGTATGTATAAAGTTAAGCTTTCAAAAAACCACATCGTTAAAAGCAAGAAATATAAAACATTTCCATTTCAAAATCGTATTAGAAATTAGCGACATTCACTAATTAAGTCCAAATCTATAGATTCTTAAATTTAATTTATGTACGAATCCTCTCTAATTTGACGTTTATGTATCATTTGGTGTAATAACAACGCCACTTTATCTGTGGGTGGGACCAGAGTGCAATAAATTAAGTTTTAAGTTATACTTAAGTAGCACATTAAGTTTTAAGTTATACTTAAGTAGCACATTAAGTTTCAAAGATCCTCTGATTGAGAAACCGGTGATAATCTTAGAGAAGAGAATGTCCGTTTTATGGATGCTAGAGTATTTTTAGCTTGGAAAGTAAAACAGTCAGATTTTTAATGTGATTTACTTTGGATCGCAAGGTAAGTAGTTATGCCCGGTTTTTCTTAAACCTATAATGTAGGTAATGACTTAAGTTATTTAGTATCTTAGTATTTATTCTTGCACTGCCTCGTTGGTCTTGTTCGATTCCCGGGTCGGGCAAATTGTTGTTGGGCGTTTCCATCAGGAATTGTGCCCGATTGATGGCAATAGGCGCCTCCTGGGTGTACTATTAGGCTGCCTAATCCTCCAGGTGTGATGTTATGACTTACGTGTTATTCTTACATTGTTTGCCCACAGAATAGAATTAAATAAAATTATAATCACTCACAGTCGTTTTCATGAGATTAATGTTATTTTCCTCAAAAAATAATTAGAATTTATAGTTAGGAATAAGAACTTCATTAAGTTTATATAAAAAACTTAGTATTATTTTTTATCTTATTCCATTGTAGATTTGTACGTTTTTTGAATATTTTTTGCACATCTCACACTTACATATCACACATTTATTTAATTTTTAAAACAAAGGCTTAGAAATTAATTTAATTTGTTACATTAAATTCACGTTTGGTATATGCGGTCAGCGGTGTTTTTTGTGGGGTTTGATGTGTGTATTATTCGTGTCTAAATTAATTTAACTAAAATCATGTCTTATTCGTGATTAATTCGATTTTGGACTAGTAAGATTCTACTTAAAGGCAAATAATTGTATTCAATCTGTTGGTTTATAGATATGTCACAAAAGATACAATTTTCTGCATCTAACCAATTATCTAATTTTGACAAAGCCACATCTACTGATTCACAGTCTCCAGTCAAAGAGTCATCATGCCTACTCCAAGAGCTCACTTTTCACTAACATTTAAAAACCTCCCATATCTCTGACTAAGTACGAAATCCATGTCAGTATAATAAACACACAACTTCTTTCAATAATCTTGTTCAAGATCCTAATAACGTAATGACACCCTAACGACATCAAAGGCTAGTAAAAGCAAAACATATAAATGTTACCTACCCAGGCAATAAAGATAAAATTTCACCTGGATCCACTATTACCTCGTGAATAAGAAAATCGAAATGCTCACATACCAATGTTATGAGTCAACGATTTTCTAAGTGGCCCAGGCGTGGCCAGCGTAAACACAATGGCTTAGTATGGACAAGATTTTAGACTTCAATAATAAGAACCGGGTATCAATCAAGTGTCTATAAATCATGATCTGTCAAATGACCAATTTGGTCGAGACGCCATTGTTTAACTACTGTGGCTACTTCGTGGACAGATCATGGGGTTATATCACTCTTATAGGATTTATGAAAACCCAGGTAAAATCACTATTTAAAGTTTGAGTCGAATGGTTATAGAAAATGGTCTATGCGGGTCCCGTACAGGTTTGACCCGCAATCTCATATACATCGACCAATCTAGCTCATAGATTAAGCTGAAGTGGCAATGTAAAGGCTATAGTAGCCGTAGAACAAATGACCGCTGGGGTGGACGTGTTGTCCGGTGGAGTCTGGTGTCAAGGTGGGATGCCCTCAGGACTCAGGCTCAATGGAGCGACGATCTTCGCAGGATGGGTGGTAGCAACTGGATGAGAGTTGCTGAGAATAGAGTTGAGTGGCGTGCGATTGAAGAGCCTATTCCCAGCAGTAGACTGCTGTTATGTGGGTTGTTGATGATGACCAAGATCTAAAAGAACTAACTGAAAATCAGACTTTCTTTAATCACTTATCCGTATCCGCTTCAGCGTGATTCAGCTTTACCAGTAAGAATTTTAGCCAAACCTATTAGAGAAATCTAGGTTAGGGTATTTTCCTTATATCGAAACGCGTTCAGTAAAGTTCCGTTCACTATTATTTTAAAGAATCAAATTAAAGTGTTACGATGAACAGTGATTCACTTCGCATGATGAAATGTTGCTCGAAGATTCGTCATTTTGTTGAGACAGTCACGTAGTTACACCTCAAGCAACTTATCTGTGGAGCCGGGAAAATACAGAACTAAAATAAATGTACCAAGTTTGACATATCGATGCAAATTTTATGGCAAGCAACGCCACCTAAGGGTAATGGAGAGGGCTATGCTCGGAGTTTCCTTGCGCGATCGAATCAAAAATGAAGACGTCCGCATGAGAACCAAGGTTACCGACGTAGCCCGAAGAATTGCCAAACTTAAGTGGCAGTGGGCAGGGCACATTGCTCGCAGAACGGATGACCGATGGCGCCGAAAAGTTCTGGAGTGGCGACCGCGAACCGGAAGACGTTGCGTTGGAAGGCCTGCCACTACGTGGACCGATGACCTGGTGAAGGTTGCGGGAATCCGCTGGATGCGAGTCGCACGGGAACGGTCAACGTGGCGACACTTGGGGGAGGCCTATGTCCAGCAGTGGACGTCTTACGGCTGAAATGATGATAATGATTATGAACGCCACTTGAACTGCACACTTAAGAGGACACAAAAAATTACGTTTAGTTATAAACGACTGTCTGCGGTTTCATAGTACATGTCCTAGGGGCCATACTTACATCTGAATACTATTTGTTTAGCAGTAATATTTGCACGGTCATTACCAACACGTCTGGAATACCTGAAGGGTTAGGCAGAGGTGAAGCTATAGAACACCCACATTACGTCAGGTATGTTTAAGCCTGGCTGCTCCCTATTACATGGGGCTTACCATGTTATAGGGAGCAGCCTATTGCAATCGACCAGGTAAATCCAAACTCGGATATGTAAATGAGAAATTCAGTAATTCTTAAAAAAAAAACAATCCACATTCCTTCATTGTTCAATCATCTCTAGAATAATAAAGAAAACGTTTACTTTCTTATGAGTAAAAACAACACCAATAAGAAAGGATTAGTACTCGTCTGTTTTTTTCTTATTTCTTGAGTGATGAAACAATTCGATAACACCAACGCACACCGGGCCCACATTAGGGATTACAACCACTTCCAACAAACAGAAAGGAGACCTGGGGGCCTAAAATGGCCAATGTAGCAGGGTTGCCAGAATCATATAGGATGTAACAAGAATCACGTTAAAATTCTTAAAATGATCACAGAAGCAGTAAGTACAAACTATCAATAAAATTGTCACTTTGTGACCATTTTACGAATTGTAACTCCCTTGATATTCTAGAAGTTGGAAGGTTGGTAGTGGAATGGGTCATTTATGCTTATATTTCGCTAAATATATCTACATGCTAACTTCTAGTCAAACAGCTATAGCTACCAGGGCTCCAGACTTATCAAGGTCTAAATCACCTCTTCTATTAAACTTCAATCGTGATTGCTAACAAGGAACGTCGAACCCGCCAACAGCCATAGAGCCCATAGACGAACCATCATGTTCGAAGTTTGAAATACTTAAAAAAAACAGCAGTAGGAAAAAACGTCACCGGTATTATGAGCTTTGTCTTTGATCCTTGGTCCCCCTTCCCACGAGCCAGTGAGTGCATTATTATGCACTGATCTTTGACGTGTGCTTACCCCGTAATGGTTGTGTGAGTGCCGGGTATGTAGGAGAGCATTAGTTTTTTTAACCAGTTTCACGTAGACTGAGTACTTCGAAAACGTTTCAACTTTTTTTAAACTTGGCCGTTTTTTAGACTGTGGGTC
Source organism: Xestia rhomboidea (assembly GCA_963853795.1). Classification (NCBI taxonomy): domain Eukaryota; kingdom Metazoa; phylum Arthropoda; class Insecta; order Lepidoptera; family Noctuidae; genus Xestia; species Xestia rhomboidea. The sequence goes on from OY970773.1 coordinate 15,850,869, forward strand.
GCGTCGCCATTATCAAATATGATATTTTTAATGAAACGTCTTACAAAATGTGTGTAGCTTTCAATAATCACCAACATATTATTAAACACCGTTTAACGATTTAAAAAAAAATACTTTGTAACAAAAAGTTATTATAATAATCATCATGTCATCAAGTTAGATGAAGAAGGAAAACTACGTAGGTATTACATAAAGAAGATAAGTCATAGAGTACCCAAGTAAAGTTAGTCAAAATATGGAAACCCCGCAAGCTTCCTCTTCAAAATGAAAAAAAGAATCACGAAAGTTGGATCAATAATCACAGAGAAATCGGTGTACACACATGAAAAAAAAGATGCTTATGGTACCTCCTTTTTTGGAAGCCAGTTAAAAAACATAAAAAGTAGGTACCTAATTTCGGCAGCTATTTCCAAATAATAATTCAATGCGAGAACTATTATTACGTTGTTAAAACTAGTATATTTTTTTATTTAAAAGAGCAAAAAAACTCATCCACACACCGTGTCCATTCGGACCCCAAAATTTTAACCCTTTCAATGCAGTTGTTTTTAATACCATATTTCGTGCACGAATTCTCCGGGCCTTATTTGCATATGCGTTTGTTAATATGACCCTACGATTTTTTCTAGATACTGTAGGTTCGTTAAGAAAAAAATCACAGCATAGGGTTACGTTTTTTTTCTCAAAATAAAAAAAAAGAATTGTCATTATACTGAAAAAGTTGAATGAAAAAACGTTTCACATTTTTGTTTTTTTTTTGTTTTAAGCACATCTGCTCTTTTTTTTCCGAGATTTTTATTGGTTTGTCATTATGTTTGGAGAGCGTTTTGTATGGCATATATTTTAATTTGCATATTAGCGAATGCTTTGTTGTAATTGTTTAACTTTAATATATCTGCGATGGGATGAACTTTTCTCCGGCCTTTTGAGTAATTGCTCCGTGATTATTTTTTTCTGGTTTATAAAGTGTTAAAAATAGTGGAACCAGTTTTAATACTAAGTAACGGTATTTTTGTAAGTTATTTAGATAACTATAGTAGCAATTTATTATGATCAGTCATAAATTACTATGTCGCTCGATGATAGAGGTCTCTTATTAAGTATTAAAACTTTTGCAGCTAATAGAAGGTATCTTTGATTTTGTTTATGTAAAAAATCGATTATTATACACACGTTCCTATGATTTATGATTGAAACATTTTTAAATTACATAAATGAATTCAGTGCCAAGTATTCACGTAGTCACGTTTTAATAATTATTATCATAATCTGATTGGGTGTTTAATAATAGCATAATTTTTACAAAAAAAAAATCATTTTCGTCGTTTCAAAACGAATATTACATACCAACAAGCAGATAACATAACAAAAATCATGCACCATGGTGTTCTCAACACATGTTACTTCCATAAAATTATGTAAATACAAAATTACTTTACCAACAAGCGTTTTAGAAAATCAGTAACAGGCTTCATTAAAACCCTGTAATAACGCTAAGACAGGGCTGATTACCATCTATTACTCTGCCTTATAAACGTATAAGCTATTACAATACCGGATAACTGGTTCGGACCGGTTCTAGCTAGTTTCACTGGGTATAAACTTTTTCAAATTTAGTGAACATTGAGATTAAAATTATTGGCCGTTGGGACCGGTCCCGCAGTAAACGGGTTAGTTAGCGGGCAGATAGGAACTGTTAACGGTTGAATAGTTCCAGTTATTTTAACTGAATGGTGGCTATAAAAAGTAATACAAGTTTAGTGCGTATCTTTTGAATGGGAACATTTGAAAAAGACGAACACTAAGAGGTTTAGCTATTGCGTTGAGATGGAAGTCATTAATCTAAAAAAGTGTATTTTACATTAATTGAGAAGGAATTGCTTTTTAAAACCGGCATTAAAATAATCACCTTTATATGTATTGAAAAAAATACCAAATGGCCATCTTTGTAAATTGTAAGTGTTTATGAATTAAAGATTTGCCAGTATCGTCAAGAGGTGTTTCATTTTTTTCGTTAGGTATATCTCGGTAAGTTTTTTAATAAAGCGATTATTACTCGCTTGCATCATGACTTAGCCTTATAGCCAGCTTGACAAGATTTACTATCCCCGATGAAGAAACCTCATGTTTAGAACATTTTTAATTTATTTATACGAGCAAGCATTATTTTTTAAACAATTTATTGTTATTGGAAAATATTGCTTTTGGCTGGGAGGCTCATTTAAAAACTTTTTTTCTGTAAAAGAAAATAATTGTAATGAATTTTATGATTGGAAGTAAGAGGAAGAAAACATTATTGAGACCTAATTGAAATATTTTAAAACCTAGGTCCCTACAGTTATTAATTTAGATGTTACACGTTAGCAAAATAAACTATGGGATTATTATAGGCCATTAAACAAAATAATTGACTATCAAATGAGAAGCCAATAAGAGTCATACTGCTTTTCACAAAACTCATAAGAAATATTACATTGAACTTAAACATAATTGGAAAAATGTGGGCGTATCATCGGTACACAACTCTGCCAAGACCTTCGAAGGTTACAGCCGTTGGTTTATAAGATGTCAAAAAAATAATATTACAATGATGAAGCAACAAGACGGCAAGTCCTAAAAATATTCCTATAAATATTCAATCACTGTATTAATACCTAGTAATTATCACCAGTTATAACGGTATATTTTAAATCTGGCAACTCGATGAGCAAGACAACTGGAATTCCATATTTTTTATTCAATATATTAAGTCAACGCCTTGTATAAAATGCCTGTTATGATTTATTAATTATTATTCTACTTACAAAAACAACGTATTCATTTTAGCACGGCTATAAATAATCATTTAGGAGAAACAAAACGTATGAGTGGGTTTATAATGTCAAAAACGAATAGTCTATGGTCCGGAGTTATGATTGAATGTGGAACTTAAGCGGTTTTAGTTTATGTAGACGTCGGATTATTTATTTTATGCCAAACATGTGAGATTTGTGGCATTTTTCTCAAATGCCTTTTTTGTTTTGACTGTTTTCTGGGATGTCCGTCTTTGGTTGGCTTTCTATTACCCTGGTCGTCTTCTTTTTCGTGTGATAAGTACCTAATCCGGGGCAGAGTTTTTATGGTGCCCATGGGCCTGAACATTATTTTCTAGATCTATTCAGAGTTCGAGAGAATCTGTTTCTTATGGGCAAGCATGCTCCACCCTAGGCCGTATCATCGCTTCTGCTCCTCCACAAGTTGCGGCTAAACGCAAGCCTTTTTAGTCTTAAAAAAATGTGATAAGACTAAGATTATGAATCTAGTCCAGGTGGCCTACCATGACCTCTTAAAGCAGGATCGTTTTAATCGCGTTCCAGTGTGGGTAAGAGACGGAGCTATAGAGGACGTCTAGCGCCATCTCTTTCCCTCACTGGCACGCAATTAAAACGATCCTGCTTTAAGACGTCATGGTAGGCCCGCAGGGCTGATTAAATTTAGACTGTCATCTGATTTATTTTGTGTATGAAGATGACTGGCCTCTTATTACCATCTCTTGTTGAACTGGTTGACCTTTGCCAAGGAAACGTCTCATCTCAAAAGATTCCCAGTAGCATAGGTACCTCAACAAAAGATATTCAAATCAGCCAGCATCAGCAAGAACTATCAACCCTCATCTCGCTACCGGAAAAAAAAAATCGAAATTTAAATAATTCTCCGTTTCACACAATTAGCATAAGACTTGCAGGTACCGCAAACGTGAGAAATTGTAACACAATACAAGTCTGAATCGGGAATCGATTGATTACTTACTCATAAATATATGCAAAACAGTACATTTTAATTTTAATATATTCTCGGAATGTCTTGCGTGTCTTTCTATGTATTACGAACTACTTGTTACATAAAAGGGGTATGTAAATTTTTGTACAGATAAATTCAGGTAGCGATTGACACAATAAATATAATCGACAACAATGTAGAATGATGTTTTTTAAATCGGTTTCAGTGTAAATATTTAAATTTTTGGTCATCATTGAATTTCGTCCCACGAGAAAATTCTCGTGGTGTAAGAAAGTACTGCTCGGATAGGAGAATAGAATAATAATAATAATAAATCTTTATTGACAAATGAATGCTCAAACATCAGTGTAGCCCTGGCTCTTGTATTAGGAGTTCCTGTATCACAAGAGCCAGACCTCTCAATTAACAGAGAATATAAGTAAAAAACGATAGACAAAAAACAAAAAATTTAGATACATTGTAGATTTTATAGATATATATTAGAATAGTATAATAATATAATCAAAATTTTGAAAAGACACGTCCTTTTTTTGGAATATGTAGTTTTATTCTAAAAGAAAGTAGCTTCAATTGATTGATGTATTTATTTATTAACTTGGATTAATATAATAAGCTGATGACGACTTAAATAAAAATAGACACGAATGTAAAATGCGAAATGTGAAAGGTGAAATTAACAGAATAAAACTATAAGTAAAATTATTGAATTCTCGTCATCATCGTCATCATTACAAAAATAGCCAACAAATTTTAACATTAAACATCAAAATAAAACCTCATCAAGCCTTCCTTTATTAGTTTATATTAAGATCAAATAAGGTTTATAGTGTAACGGTAGCTTCTCAGTGTTACTTTGTCAAGCTAGGCCCTTGTTTCCTGGCTACTTTTATAGTCGTAAAAACATTGTTTACGACTTTACTTCGATCCATTGGTTAATGAAGGGTTAAGTTTTTTTTTATTTCAATATTTTGGTTAAAAGAATTTTAAGTATGACTAGCTTATGTCCACGCTCCACGGCTTTGCCCGCGTTTAGTTCGGTATTGTCCCACAGGATCGCCTACCGGAATAAAAAGTTTTTTAATTCAGGTTATAAACTATCTGTGTGTTTAAATCCAAATCTGTTCAGGAGTTTTTGCGCGAAACATCAACAAAGATTTTTATCGTTGAAAAGGTCTTTTAAAATGACTTAGGGTTTGCTAATACTACTTTTCGATTTAATTACATACATTTACGAAATATTAAACTTTAATGTGCAAATTTTTGTTCCAGTAGCCACGGCATTGACAAAGGTACCGTGTACAATTTTATTTATAATTTATACAATTACAACTTTACCTTACAAATCTTTTAACATCTTAGTTTTTAATTTATGATAATCGGTCCACCAAATATGGCGGGTAGTCAAATTATTAAAATAACAGCAATTATAGTTTCTATATTTAAAGCGTTACAATTAATTTATTTTAACGACTAATTAATACTTGAGAGTCAAATAAGATCATTATGAAAATTGTTATTTTATACACAGAGCTACTCATTTAAAAAAAAAAACTTATAGCATTGACTTTTATTTATCCGTTTTTTATTTTGCAAAAAAATTGAGACATTTACAGCACCAATTTGGTGCTGTAAACGTCAGAAATTTATAATTCAAATGTACCATTGTTCAGGTTACTTTTTCAGTCCTACAAAAGTCACACACAATATTTTTGTATCACGGCTTAGATCCGATACGTTTTCCGCGTCACACAAATATTTTTTGCACAGCAGTAACAATTTAACATGCAATAAAAATATTTACCTACACACAAACTGCGGGTACCTCCCACATGTGGCGAAAACCATCACTGCGCGCCCCCACATTGGGGAGCTTTGCCAAATCGCCCTTTGCCAATCAATCGGGACATCGACTTACGATTGGTTACCCCACACATCCCCTACGCTACAAACCACACTACCAACACCCCTAAATCACAAACACTCTCATACAAAACCTACAAAAAGCTTAGGGTGCCACAGCTCAACGTAAAATGGCACGCCACACGTATGATGCAATAAAAAAATTATTTTCCATGATTTCCCCCGTTTCGGGGAAGCTCGGCAATACTCGTGGGGATTCGACCAATCAAATTAAATTTGCGATTGACGTTCCATCGCTTGAATTTCGAACTTCACATTAAAACGTCAGCGAATTTAAATATTTGTATTTGTACATTTTGTGCGTTTATAAAAATGAAATTTGAAACTAAGAATTTTTTTATTATTTCGAAACTAGAAATAATAAAAATTCAATTTAGAAATTAGATTAACATTTAAATTTTATTATTTCGAATTTATTTTATTATTTCGAAACTAGAAATAATAAAAATTCAATTTAGAAATTAGATTAACATTTAAATTTTCTTTGACATGGATCGCTTTAAAACTAGTTTTTTTTTGGTTGGGTGATTGATCACGGTTATATTTGGCGTCAAATGGGTTATTAAGACGACTTCATTTCGGAGGTGTGTCTTGCCTAATAGCCTATGAATATATTAGGAGCCTGATATAATGCTTATAAGGTATATTATTATGATTTTCGCCTATGTATGGTAAGTAACCGATATGACGTCAACAACATTTAAACTTATAGTCATAAAATTCATTTATAAAAGAGTTAAAGACGTCAACTTTTTTGCAGAAAACACATAAGTACGTTCACAATTTACGAAAAATACATATTTAGGTTAAAAATACATTTTTTAGTTCAATTTATCGTATCATTAATCGGTAAATAAGAAAGAATTGTTGTATTTTTTAAAAAAACGGCATTAAAAGTAATACATATTATTTCAATAAACCACAGCTTTATTTGATAATTTAAAAACATAAATTGGACTAAATAAGTTTCTAAATATCACTCTAATTTAAGTAAAAAAAAAACATCGATATTTTAGCACACCGCATTATTAAATTCCACGGCAATAGCACCTGTATATACCCTACCTAAATACACTTAAAGTTTAAAATACCAAATCAGTCAAGTAGGTACATATATTTCTAAAGAAAATCAAGAGCTGTCAGAATATTTATTTGGTAGAACAACGGACTTCTTTGCGGGGGAGTAAAGACAAAAACACGTATAGTATGAAATCTGGCGTAGGTTTTTCTTAATAATAATATTTGTTTTACTTTTAATACACACGTGTGTTATGAGTTTATAACATGTAGTAAGTTGTGGAGGGTTAGTTACGAACAGTGATGTGACATCCCGGGAATATTTGACAGTTGTCAAGAAATTGTTGGCGACTGTGCTTCAAGAATCTTTTTAAGCTTGAATAATGTTGTTGACAAAGGAAAATACATCACGCCTGTAATCCCCGAAGGGTTAAACAGAAGTGTACCTACCTAATAATCCACCCACATTTCGCCATTTATGTTTAAGTTCCATGTAATAGGGAGCTAACCAATTGCCATTCAACCGGGAATAAATCCTGTCTTCTACTGAGAAATTCCTTACGGAAAAACCCAATAACAATTTACCCGACCCGGGAATCGAACCTAGGACTGCCAGGTCTACTAGGCCAGTTGCGATTGCTACCAATAGACCAACGAAGCAGTAAATCAAAAACAAATCGAAAATCCGCAAGCATATACAATGGTGTTAGAAAGACCAGCAAGCTTAGCCAAGTTGACAATCTACAATCGTTAACGCTAGTAGAATGACATCATCTCAACGTTAAATCACGTGATCAACACAAACGAATAGAAAATTCGTAGACAAGTTTACATCGTTCAAAATGATAGAATAGAATGTTATCGTTTCTACAATCTTGATCGCTATGCTCTTTGGTAGGAACGCTCACCATAGACTAAAGTATAGGTTTTTTCTACAGACATTAGAGAACGAGCGATCGACTCAGTCGTGTCAACTTGGCTACCTCTTCCGAGGCGTTTACGATTGTAGAAAGAGAATCGATATAAAACGTTTGTAACTTGGCTAGGCCTGCAGGTCATATTCAAGTACAACATTAAAATTTGTGTCCAGTAACTGAAGTTTTAGTCTAACGGGCTTATTATTCGCATTGCTTATTGTTTTTTTAAGGTAGGTAGGTAGTTACGAGGGCACTGTCACGTACTACAAGGTGGACAATGACTGTACCTACGGAAAAATCCTGATTATTCCTGATACAAGAATAAAACCACACGTTGACAATCGGCTTTCCTTCCTCGTATGAATCCTCTAGATAAAGCTACCTATGAGCTATCGAGTAAGTACTGTCAACATACACTTGATCTACCAAATCCAACCCTGTTGATTTCATTATTAAGACGCTGTCAATGTTAAATTGTAATCATGCATTGTTTCAACTTTTTGACAACTTTAAAAAAAAAAATACAAGTTTTAAATGTAAGATGTTTACTTTAAACACCTCCACGACACCCGTACTATTCAATCCATAAATCAGCACAATGTTTTGAGTGCGTTACATTGAGTCCTACCACAAAACATGATTTTTCACCCCAAAAAAAAAGATCGTTTCCCTGCAATAATTTTTGCGTAAAGTTATTTAGTTTGATGTACAGAATGCTTGGTTGACGGCTTCGTGATGAGGTTGTTTACACCCTGTGTAATTCGTAACACAAAATTCAGTTTGCATTACAACTAATGATTTTTTGACAACAATTGTAGTCACTCAGATATCAATTTAATTTCCCCAGGTATAAAGTTGATTCCCGTTTAAGTTCGAATAACATCAATTGGGAACGAGGACTTGTATACATTTTATAATAAATGTTTCATCTAACACACTGCCCCAGACGGCCCCAAACTTAATAGCCATACAGTTTTTAATTTAGTCACTAAAAAGGGAGAAGGAAAAATCTTTATTGTAATTTATAGCCGCGACGGTTGTTCAACGATTGCCGTATGTGGCTTTAAAAGTGTTGTTAGAATCGAGATTTCTAGAACAATCACGATTTGAATTAAAAAAAAATTGGATTACGAAAATTAAGAATAGACAAATGATGCTTGCTTAACATATTTTCATTCTGCCTCATGTAAGCACGAACTTTTAATATAATATTGCTGAAGAGCAATAATATGCTATCAGATTCTCTGCTCCATAACCATCATCTGGAATAGCTATGCAAATTATGGTTATAATTAATTTACCTAGTAATTCCTGTCCTATCAAACGATTTTCTCAGACACCTAATATTATTGAACAAATGAACATCCTTCATCATCTATTCCAGCCAAAATACTCCACATCAACAATTACGAACGCATCAACAAATTTTATTCAAATTCAATCCCGCAACCGGTCGCTGTCGCCTATTAAACAATAAAGCAGCCGTCGCTAGATCACCTATGATTACGTAGGGCCGCACCCCTATTATACGGCTAACCCTTTCGATTCATTACGCGGTACCTACGTGCCCCGGCATTCGAGGCAGCTTGATTCTTTATTTTCAAATCCTTTTATTTTATCGTGTGACGTCACGTTATAGCGCGACTGAGTAATCTTGATATGAGGTCTATTTAAAAAAATATAAAAAATTAACGTGATTAATATTTTGATTCTGCTAAAGCGGCCGTTTTAGACCCCCAAGTCTTCGTGATAGCTTATGGAGCTAGATGATGGGTGGACCATGTTCTGCGGGCAGACAACGCATATACATTGAAGATAGCAGTCATCCAAGAAACATCATTTGTGGTGATTGTCATTTCTTCGACCTGAGGGAAAACTCTGTTTATAGTTCTTAGGTCAGCAACGGCAATAAGCGCCATTTGTAAACTTAATTGTTTATTAAATCGATTTGAATGGATCTTTATCATAATATAAAAATCCTTAGAATAACAGCATTTGTTATGTCATGGTCGTTTTACAATCATAACGATAGGTAAACTCTATACATGTGATCATTAGCTCATTATTGTGCTTTATGAGGAAATTATTGTGTTTTCTATTTATGTCTGCTTGTGGTTTGTAAACTGAATATTATGGTTTTCCCTCCATAAATAATAACACCAAAATAATAATTATGCTCTGAAATTAAATATACTTATAGATTGTATTGTTTATTTCTCTTTGACTGCAAATTTCAAGGTATTTTAAAGCTAAACTCGTATGACTAAATATCTCTTTAAAATACCATTAAATCTTGTGATAGGTTAATGTTCTAGATAAAATAGCTCTCAGTTTTAATAGTCCTACGTTAGGTCAAGGGTTTTTTAATCTTGTAGTCAGGTTTTAAGTAACCATGGGTTTAAAACATACTGGTAAATGTGACTGTATAGGTACGCACGACGATCAATCAAGCTATACAAAGCCAGTTTATACGGATCTCTCAATGTACAGGAAATCTATACAAATCAAGCCCATGGTTATACTGGAATTGGTAAGCTAGATGTGTCACTGTGTCTACTAACCTAACCTAACCCCTGCTTAACACTTCTGGGATTACAGTCGTGATGTCATGTATATGTTACGACTTTAACTTCGTCTAAAACAAAAAAGAAACAAGCTCTTTAATGAACAAGTATCAAAACTGTCCACCCGCAATAAAAAAACAGTGCTTACGTGCAACGTTACTATGAACTATGACGTATCACCTTCGTTAATACACCATTTAATACCATACAACATCGAGTTCTTTGTTTTAGCCCCTGCCGGCTATTCCACACAAAAAATACCGTTTTTTTTTCCAGCAACAATGCGAGGAATCCCTTTGAGGTCGTTGTATGGTGAATGTTTCGGTGATGTGATTAAAATCTGTATCGTTGTTGTGACGAGAAGTTCGTGATAGTTCAGTGTGTTTTTGTAGGCAGATTTGTGATTTTTATATGTTAAAAAATATTACAAATGTATTATTCTGGGGTTTAGACAGCATAACATGTATCTAATGTAATTATAAATGTAATCGGTTGGATTAAGGGCCTCATTCAGAAGGCAGTACGCCCGCATTATGAGGAGGTTCCTGTCACTGAAGCCCTAACCATCGCCAGCTTGGATCCTGCTCCCGACACCGGTGGAACACAATTTTTATATCTTTGTTTTCATGGGTTTTTTTCGAAATATTGTTTGGCTTCAAAATAGGTCGTTCATTTTAGGTCTACCTTAAATTCTAGTAAAAAGTTTATAATTAATTTAGTTATAAGTATTTGTCACGGATCTGACAACTTAGCAGAAAAATAATGTTGACAGAACATTTCAATCAAACGTTCGTCAGTTTGACCGTTTGACAAAAAGAAAACTTTGTAAAAAGTGTAAAAAGTCCAGTGGAAAAAAAATGTGATTTAACAGTTTTATTGCTTTGCCATTGTCGATTTGGATAGAGAATCGACATGTCATTGCCTCGACGGGGAATACAAAAACAAGGACAATGTACCATGTGCCGCACGAGTATCTAATGACCTACAATCCTGTTACAGAGAGACATACGGACAGCTCAGACTTCGAAGGCACAAACTCCTCAATCTACACGCACGCAAAGGCTCGACGCAAGCGCTACACGAAAACACTTTACCCAAGACGCTACAATGACTCCACCAGTGAAACACAACCAGCCACTGAACATAGCTCTAAAGAAACATGGGCGTCTGTAACCACATCCGTCAGTCACAATGGATTAACCATTGGTATACAAGTTCAAAAAGGCTACAAAAACAAAAAATACAAATATGTAGAAGGCGGAGATCAAGTCGAAACATTAAAACCAAAGCAGTCAGTAATACGACACAAAGTAATACCTTGCCTGTCCAACATATTCGGACGATCCAATAATAAAGTTAAACAAATGGCAATTATAAATGAAAATCCGGCTGAAAACGTAAGTTTCGATAACGGTTCGAAGGCAACCCGCGTCAACCACGAAGACAAAATAACGAAATTTAATAGACGACAGCAATACTACACTGCCCAACCTGTTTATGCCGTTGAAGGAAACATTTATGCCAAGACGACTCCGTTTCAACACACAAAAATTGTTCGAGAACCGTTAACGACCTGCAAAGCGGTTGGAAACGAGAATTGCGGCATCTACAGTTTAACATCGTCTTCCGACGAAGCAGAAACTCAAAGATATTTTAAAAAGAAAAAAGGCAAGCAAGATAAGCCTAAACATATTGTGGAGTCTGGAATAGGGAATGAATATTTTGAACGTTATGAAGGAAATGCCTTGAATCATATACAGCAGCAGTGCCCTTCAAAGATGTACCCTATGCCTCCGTACTTGAACTACCCAACTATTGATCAGTACCAATTGCAGGATTCAGGTTGTTCACCAATGGCGTCCAGTTTGAATAGAAGCGGATTTGAACTAGGTGCGGCCTGCTCTGGTTTTTGGGAATATATCGTGAATAAAATTAATACAAAACTGCAAAGCCAAGCCAAGAAACCTGAGGAAGCCACAACCAACACATCAATGTTCAAGACGTGCGAGTGTCATCCTGAGCAGAAAGTATTAGCGACCTACGACTATGTTTGTTCTAAATGTGACAAGCCTTCAGTGCCCCAAACAACTAAAATTAATAATGTTGAATGTTTGTGTCACCCAATGAAAGACTCCGAAGTAGGCGTATGTGTTAAACATTCTGGATCGACCTCTATATTGCCCCCCTATCCTGGATTATCTCCTTATCCTGGATCCCCTAATCCTGGATTAACGCCGTGTCATGGATTACAACCTGAATCACCCCGTAGAATACGCCCTGAATTACAAAATGGATCACCTCCTAGATTACCATGTCCCCAAGACCAACCATCTGCTTTACCCTCTCCCCTAGAACAACCTTATGGATTATTTTATCCACATAGTCCCCCAGAATCACCCCCTGGATTACCCTATCCCAGTACACCACCTTGTCACACTACATCAGCTGGTCCACCTGTATTACCTCCTACCACTGAAACCCGACCATGTCAACTTGGTCACGATGAGGTCACGAAGGCATTGTCTAAACAGTACAAAGGTGAAATACTCTGCATTCATAACCCCCCATGTGTTCTGATAAACGGATGCCTCAACCTACCAGATAGTAAAGAACCAAAGGCTAATAACTTGTACTCAGTAAACACGGATTTAAGAACGAACAAATTTGGGCACCAGAACAGGAATAAAAAATGGTGGAAAAAGCATCAAAATACTCAGTACCGCTATCCAAATGAGATGCAACAATATCAGATAATTAAGGATGCTAGCTGTCAGTGTTTTCCACCGACGAAGGATATGATGTCAGGAATGGACGGAACGAAACATCAAAGTTGTCAGTATCAAATACCTCATTTCTTGAGACAATTAATAATTCCAAACGAGGGTATTCATTTCCACACTTCACCGCTTGAGGTGCGAAAACAGCAGACTTCTGATATCGACAGTAGTCGGGAATCGACCAGTGAAATACTGAAACACGAAGCAACAGATATAGATTTTCAGTTTTGGTTACCACCTAATGAAATAAGAAGACAGCCGAATGCTAGTCCTGTTGGTTGTCAGTATCCGTCATTACCCACTGAAATCCGAAAACAGTCGTCCCCTTATAACAGTAGCTACGCAAGAGTACCCAATGAGGTGAAGCGAAGAAAGAACAAAATACCAAAACATGAGAAAAATATCCAAAGTATCTGCAGTCATAAACCTCCTTGTGAAGTTGTGAGGACTTGCTGTAACACTAAACTTAATCCAAAACTCCAGAACTCTTGTGTGCATGTACCCATGTGTAAGAATGTACCATTGTGTTTGATGGATCTGAAGAATCAATCTCAGAATGTCTCATGTATTGATTGTCCTCACAAGCCTAAATGTAGTGAAGTTCCAATCTGTACAAGGAACTACATAGTATTGACTGCTAAAGAGGAGGCGGCTACCCAGGTTCGGCCTAAAGCTAAGATGGTGTGTCGACACGAACCGCCGTGTATAATGATCCCGAGGTGCTTGGCCCACGTGTGTGACAGTTACATGCCTTACGACGCCATCCCCGACTGCATACACCAGCCAATGTGTGAGATGATACCCGCATGCTGCAGGAAGTCAGCCAAAGAAATGGTTTCTTTTCGTTCGCAATATCCAAGTCAGTGTTGTATAGTTTAGGAGATAAGGTTCAATTTCCACTGCTCATTCGAGTGATTATTTTAAGTTGTAGCGTGTTGGTGTTAACTCGGCTAAATTGCTAGACAAATATAGTGTTTTACTGATTACATACGTCATTGTACACACGCTATGTTGTACCAAACTTTGAATTTTTTATGTTGTTACAAATGACGAAGGCCTCTAGTCAGAGACGTTTTCGAATATTTTGGTTCCACTTGGAGCCTTTGTAACGTCCCGTAGCGTGTATGATTGTGTGTTTGATTTTAAGATCCAGTATGATCTAGATATTTCTTCACAACTTGGTCCACATAAGTAGTTAATCTATATGCTTATTGTGACAATAATTAAATCTTTGCACATCAAAATTTACATTTGACTAACAAGCTCGACCCGCCTGTACAATACTTTGACACCAACACATAGCCTACGCGCGCTTGCATTGCGAGTGGGTGGTGTGTATTAATTGAACCCTGTTTCCTCAGAGTCCTCAATCTTCGGGAGATGGCGAGCCCGCCAAAGCGCCGACAGTACCAGAGCGTAAACAAAGCGAACTGTTCCAAGTTGATGCAGTGGAGACGTTACTAGATGATAGTGTGCAGTGGTAAACAGTGCTCAATAAAGTTAATATTCAGTAATTATCATTGCAGTTTTTTTTAGTCTCCGAAACATTGATATTGTCATCAGATTGAATGGTGATCGTAGTATGTTGCCATCTCCAAATTGTACCTTAACATCCCAGCTTTGTTTTTGTCATCATGTCCTATAACCAACATTTCGAATGCACTAAGCCTGTTGGACTAAAGCCCACGCCTCATAGAGAGGCTGCCTACGTCCCGTCCCTTCTTATACAGCGTGTACCAGAACGGTGTGGTCATATTTCAGGGTGTGATGCAGACCATCAAACTGAACAACTTTCTCCATGGGACCACCAACGAAATTGCAAAAAAAACATCTGTTCAGTACGAAACTTCAATACCTACTCGACTCAAATGTATGAGACAGCTGATTTTTGGGGAAAGGCCTCCGTTATATTTTTTCAGGTACTCTTTTCATGCGCCAATTCGAACCAGCCATCGCGGTGCACGTCCAGGTCCAACTCTCTACATCTATCTGGGCCGGCCTCGACGGCGACGTCCATCCTCAAGCACCAATTGCGTGGAGACTTTAGCCCAGTGTTTAGTATACAATATTTCCAATATTTCCATACTGCTGTACGCTAGTATACCAAGTTACCACAAACTGTCAAATTTCTCCAAATGATTTAAAAAAAAAAGCGGCCAAGTGCGAGTCGGACTCGCCCAAGAAGTGTTCCGTAGCAGCAAGTAACATAATATAAAAGTTCTTGTAGTTCGTTATAACTTTGATCGATGTTTTATTAATAGTGTATTTTTTTAAAATTAAGTTATTGATAAGTAAAATGAAAGGTAAATTGGTTTACGATTTATGACGTATTAAAAAAAACTACTTCTATTCAGTTTAGAAAAAAATGATATTAGAAACCTCAATTTCATTTTTGAAGATCTATCCATAGACACGTATAAAAAAAAATAAGTTTCAGTTCTAAGTAGGGGGTTCCCTACCCTAAAATTTATTGTAAGGGTTTTTGTTTCAATTTTTGTGTAAAAATCGTAATGCGGTTCACAGAATACATCTACTTACCAAGTTTCAACAGCATAGTTCTTATAGTTTCGGAAAAAAGTGGCTGTGACATACGGACGGACAGACAGACAGACATGACGAATCCATAAGGGTTCCGTTTTTTGCCATTTAGCTACGGAACCCTAAAACCATAAAACGTAGATGCTTAAGTTCAAAATTGATGAGAAAACTTGACAGTTGGTAGTAACTTCGTACGCTGGCGACTGTACCTTTTAGTTACTTTAAGTACATACATTTATAGTTCACATACATTTTCCTCAGTCCTTTCCATGATTGACTATTCATTATTCCATCAGCGACCGATCCTGTGGTTATGTGTAATGCATTCAGATGATTAGACGAATACATTATGGTTCGTCACTTCCTTTATTGTTGTACTAAATGTTGCCCGCGAACTTTGTCTTGTCCTCATTATTATACAAATACTAGCTAATGCCCGCGGCTTCGCCCGCCCGCAAAAGTTATATACTAAAACTTTCCTCTTGAATCACTATGTAGTGATTACTCCTCTGTTTGAATCGAATTCGGTTGACAATTTAAAGGGTTTAGATTTTTCCGCAGTGAACCCTAATCTTTTTTCTTAAAATAAAGTAGCCTACGTCCTTGTAACAACAGCTAGGTAGGTATCAGAAAATTTTGCCCTTTCCCAACTTTATTGGGATCGGTTTCCAGTCTAACCGGATTCAGCTGAATAGGTACCAGTATTTTACATGAAGCAACTGCGTATCTGACCTCCACTACCCAGTTAGTGCTGGCTAATACGATACCCCTTGGTAAGACTGGTTGTCAGACTTTCGGGCTACTGACTACCTGTTACGAATGTCAAAGATCTGCAGATGACAGCTGAGACCAACGGTTTAAGGGGACTACAGGAGCTAAACAGGAGTTTTATAATGCAAAAAAGCATATGATTCACTGCAATAAACAAAACCAGAAAAATATATGATATTCTTCAGGATGAGGCTATTATTCTGATTTTTTGGCAAATAATTCTACAAGCAACATATTAGCATGTTAGTGTTTAATTTTTTTTGTACAATCAATAATTTTTTTGTAAATCGCAAAAATGCACTCATTTCGCACTATTCGGCCCGCAGTGACTGACGTAACAACAACTTTGTAGTGCAAGCTGATTAGAACTTTTTTCTAACAGGATTTCAAACGAACTTTGAACCACCACAATTAGAGTTGCTAATTTAGCTCCTGTCTTAACTTGTTTTCCGAGGCACGGAGGAAATTGGGTATGTAATGGGTGGTCATACTGGTCATGTGCCCCTAGCCAGTCTAAGCCAGGCGATTTATTAACCTGAAGATCGACTTGAGCAGCTCAGCTGTTATTATTTAACCTCGAGCTTTCACAGACAGGCACAGGCAACTTCTCTGTGAGACCAATAATACCCCACGCTGGTTAATTGTCTTAAGGCGCCTCCCCGAGCAAACGACCGTGAACGAGCAGTTTTTTGGAGCCTACTCCTCTTTATCCAAAAGAAAAACAAACTAATAAAAACTACATTATATTTCTACAAATTCTTCATTCCAAAATCGTCGTATTTTTTTTAAGTAGCCTATTGTTTAATAAATCCCCTCACAATGAAACCACAGAAATGAGAAATAATGATTTATAACATGCTACTCCTCATAAAGCAACCATTATTTTGATTTGCTACTTATACTAATGGATAGGCAATTTAATAATGTACATAACGGTATTTTTTTTTTCCAAAGGACGAATATTTGATTTTATACAGAATAAAAACCACTCATTTCGCACTATTCGGCCCGCAGTGACTGACATAACAACCACTTTGTAGTGCAAGCAGATTAGAACTTTATTCTAACAGTATTTCAAACGAAGTTTGAACCACTACAAATAGAGTTGCTAATTTTGGTCGGGGAGGCGCCTTAAGGTAAAGTAATTTACTTAATTAATTAATTAATTTACTTAATATTACTAAACATTGCTCTAAATACCAAGCAGTAGAATTATTTAATAAGTTGCCTACTGACTTAAGATCATTGATTTACAAAGGTACTCTATTCAAAGCCAAACTTAAAGCATTCCTGTTGAATAAATGTTTATATTCTATATCTGAATTGGTGACAAATGATGGTGAATAGTTTTTATTTTTAGTAATTTACTTTTTTGACATAATATTTATTCAAGACATTATACGATTTTTTGCATTTTAGAGAATAGATTTATAAGTATTTGACATGACAATATTTACAATAATTTATATAATTACTATTTACATTATATTGGCACAATATTTATCATTTGTTATTTTAGATTTTAAATTGAGTGAATTTTACTGTTTTTATATTCATCATTTATTGTTTTTAGCTATAAAATATTAATTAATTTACAAACTAATTCAAACACAATGCGAATTGTTATATGAATAAATAAATAAATTTGCAAACCAAACCTAAGCGCATACTACAGAAGCGTCGATCCGCCTGTATAGTGCCATGGTTCTTTCACAAAATGAACGAAAGTGATGAAGAAGGATCAGGAGGAGACGGTGTGGCCCTCCCAAATCTGCGTCATCAAGTAACCTTGGCATGAATAACTTTGAATAGGGTTTTCGAACTTCAAACTTCTTATAGACAGAATGTGATGAGTGTGATGTGTGTGTGAGTGTGTGTGTGTGTGTGTGATGATGGTATCAAAATGTGAGGCTTGGTGATATACAGGCTTGGAGATATACATTTTTAATACAGCGTCTTAAAAAAAACTCGAAGTAGTTGATATTCTAGTAGCAGTTTGTCAGTTACCCCATGAGTCATCGCGCAAAACGTTTCTCTAAACACAATGATTAACAAACAAAGAGTATCGTAAATTGCCAAACTCAATTGTTTTCACTGTAGAATATTTAATTTGAAATCAATTCAATGCAAATCGCAGCGAAGCCGACATTCTTCCACGGAGCCATACGATTTAAGAATACTAACTATTCAACCATTTTTACGAAATTTTATCTAAAAAAACCTGTTCAAAGCCGTCCCTATAAACATATCTGACTTATAGTTGAGAATTTCCTAATCTATAGGTGCTCAAAAGAGGAATTTTATCATTTCGAACGTCCAAATGTAGAAAACCAGTTGTATACCATGTTTAAAAAAAATCATCGCTGACTCTACCATTCCAAAATCACCTTTACCTCTTGCCTCCAAAGTTGAATTTCGTTCGAAGCACACATGGGACATATGACGTTAAGTTGTTTATGAGGGTGTGATCAAAAACTAATGAGAAGAGACCGTTGAACCTGCCCAGTTTTGGTCACCACGCGTATTTAGGGTTCCGTAAACTTGTTGATAAAACTTCAGTATAGTTCTGCTCTATGATAGATATTTTTTATGGTTTTATCACACAATAATGTTGATGGAAACGTAAGTAGGTTTTTAGTGTTTTTTAAGTGAGGAACCTTATTTGTGTTAAAAAGTTTTTTACATCTTGTTATGTGCGTAGTTGAAGGTGTGGACATTTTTTCCCACGTCATGAAATGTCAGAAGGAATTTCTACAGATTATTATTAAATTCTAAGAAGGAAAAAAGCAAAAATGATGCCTGTCAATTAGATTAATGCTACGTCTGGTACGAAAATATGCTTCTTCGTTCGTTTACACAGGTCTCACCATAAATTATTTATCATTTATTTTCGGAAGTTTTCCATGTACGATAAAAATCCCTGCAATAGTACCAAATTAAGTTCCTCATACCCAAAAATGTCTTAACCTAAACCACACAAAATTAGCTATAATTACGTCAACAAAATAATCACCTAATCGTCACAAATTCAACAGTGGGCGTTCTACGAACATTAACTTAATTTCCTTAAAAAAAACAGAAAACGTAGATTACCACATAACATTGCCTGACCAATCGCCGTTCACACAATATAATTGTACGCATTCTTTCCACAAATACATTTCGTGATGAAAACCAATAACTAACGCAGCAATGTAATGGGAAAAAACGAAAAAAAAAACAGTTAAGTTTTTTTTCACCTTTAAGAACATGAGATTGTTCGAAAAAGTGAATTCTTGTGTTAAGATAAGATGACGTATACTGCAGTATTTTCACAGAATATTTTACCTCTAACATTTGCAACCCAAGAGAAACCTTATAGTTACAACAATAAAGTTCGCTGTGATTTCGACAACGATGCAAGGGTTAAGGTAAAATGATTACGAAAGGACTGTACTATGTGTGTTCTCTTTGCCTACGGTTAAATTTTTTGAACATGGAACGATGGAATTCTAGCGACGGTTATGGTTATGAGGGCCTCACATTTTCTGTATGGCCAGTTTCTTTTTTTTAAGTTAACTTAGATAGCGCGATGTTGAACACTAGACAATGTTGTCGTAATGGCCGTTTTATGAGATACTGTCTCTCAAGTTAGAACATAATAGTAGGTGGTGAAACAGGTCCTTAGAGAATTCAAACCTGACATAACTGATGTTATTTTTTCTAGTGGGTAATTAATCTTGGATATGAATTGAATCACGGAGATGGCCGACGGAGCAAAACTTTTAATGAATGGTAGCTATAATGCTAGGGCAAAGGAAATCAGATGCGTTGGATTGACGAACCCATCAAAGACGAAGGACACGCTTGGATAAAGGATGCACAGAACCGAGATATGCGGCAGAAGAAAAGGGACGCCTATATGTATAGGCCTTCACGGGCCTGTGAGATTTTGTAGTTCTTCAACTGTGTTTGCTCCTCAGCAAACATAGACGTTTGAATAAAATGTCAAAAGCCGTTGAGATTATTATTCGTTACTTTTTCGTAACAAACAATCGGTTTTAGTATTCTTGGTCTTGATACTTATTGATGACCACATCACTTAATCTATAAATTTTACAAAAAAATATAATTAAAAAAAAATATATATAATTTTCTTTTTGTCTAGACTTGATAGTGTCGTCGCAGACATTATCACATAAAAATGTGGTTCCAAATGAGAGATTCTGATGCTTATTATACAAATCTGGTTTTATTTATTCGATGATTACTATAAAAATGCAGAATAGACACTAATTCTTATGCAAAAGGCTAATAAGTAGATCAGGTAGGTATTAGAAAATATTAAAAAATAAATACATGACATTTTTCATTGGATTATTATCTGCTTTTATCAACCCACACAATAGCTGACGAAGAAGTAGAAAAAAAGTCGTTTTAAAAAGTTGTAGATTTAAATATTATACATAGGTATTAGATTTCCAACTCGAGTTGCGTGGCTAAATAATAACAGCCGCTTGGGCCGATCTTCAGGTTAAGCCGCGCTTGCTTAGGTTGGTCCTTGGATGGTGGGGACCACCCATAACATACCGCGATTCCTCCATGCAAGAAAGCACATTAAGCCGTTGGTCCCGGCTGTCAATGTTAGATCTTTAACAGTCGCTAGTCGTTACGGGACTCAGTGGCCCGAAAGTATGACAACCAGTCAAAACTTACCTAGGGGTATCGTATTACGCAGTACTAACTGGATTGTGGAGATATGTGGAAAATCAGTCGCTCCATATTGAATACTGGTATTCTGCTGCATCCGGTTACACTGGAAGCCGATGTCAACATAAAGGGTGTAAAAAACCTCTTAACGAAGCCGAAAGGCACTTGTTCTCCCCGTCATTGCGATCATTTTTTTGTTCTATAGTGTAGAACAAAAAAATGATCGCAATGCCCTTCTAGTTGCGGAGATATTGGGGGTCAAAGTTTCAACTTTTTGACAATTTTTTTTTATATAAGTTTTATGTAATATTTTTACTTTAAACACCTCCACGACCCCCGTATTATTCAATCCACCCATCAGCATAAAGTTTTGAGTGCGTTTCTTTGAGTTTTACCATGAAACATGATTATTCACCCCTAAAAAAAAAGTCGTTTCCCAGCAATAGTTTTTGCGTAAAGTTACTTAGTTTGATGTACAGAATGCTTGGTTGACGGCTTCGGGATGAGGTTGTTTTTACCCTATAAACACCACAGTAGATACTTATGTAGGGACCTGCGTTCCTGAAACCTTTACTTCTCATTTTAGTAAAACAAATTCAAGTTATCGTCTTATCGCATCACTAAAACCCACTGAACGATAGCATAATAAATATAAAGACCCGGCCACATACAGACTTTTATCTAGGTTTGACACAAATGTATGTAAACTACCTTCCGACGCAATAAATCTATTGGTAGCTTCGAAAGAGACGTCAACTTTCGGTACATATTCATATTTTTTGTAGAAAATACATTATAATATGTATTTATAAAAATATATTTGAATAGTATGTAGGTTTTTATGCAACGTAGTGTATGGACAGACGTATGAATGTAGAAGAATTGAAAGGTGTAAAAATTTTGTCTGTAAGTGTAGCGGCAATGAACCGCCAAAATTTGAGTGATGAAAAGTTCAGCGAATTTAACGCTTGCAATAATTTAGAAAGAAAAAACCCGATATCAGCGAATTGACAACACCTCATTTTGTTTTTTCAGTGACCAAACAATTTACTCTTGACAAATAATGACAAAGCCGGATGGATGGTAATATTGGTATCTTTCTTTTAATGGTATAATTTTAAACTACCTATGAGTGCTACTGCACATTAGATACAAATCATGGCGCGAATTCTTTATAGAAATAGCGAAACGTGTACAAAACTACATTTCTAACTTACCATTCGGGGACTATATAAATATAAAGGAACATAGTATACAGGCGTATACTATTTTCCTTTATATTAATTATCTATGTAGAAAACAATTACCACGCGGAATTTCCGTTATAGCAGATTTTTGCTGCTAAGCTAAGTGATTAACTGTCGTAGCTTTCATACTTAGTGCGTACTGTGCGTAGTAGTTTCTCTCAAAAAGGCATACATATATTTTGCGCTCCAGATAGGCCTATTTTGTTGTTGTTAACTATGTAAGGTTTGGCTTGCCAAGTGGTATCGTGTTATTCAATGGGTTCTTGAGGTCAGATAAGCACCCCAACATAGTTCAGATATGGCTGGGCAGATAATTTAAATTTGTGTAAGATGGTTCCTAATAACTATTATCTTCTTAACGTGTCCAATCTATAAAATGAGTCGGCCGTAAGCTTAGCTACGCAATTGGCACTATTGGGCCAATACTTCTTGTAGCGTGCAGGCATCAGGGCAAGCAGGACACGATATCATGCGTCCCGTTGTTTGTGGAACAGCACCACATTTGCACTCCAGGGTCGAATGGTCTCGCGGGCCTGTGGACGGGGAGCTATGGGCTAGCTCGCCGTCCGTTCGTCTCATGACGACAGGCCGTGTCGACGGCGCGTTCGTGTTCCACGCGCGCCTCAAAGAGAGTCAGCAATAGTGAAGGGGTCCGCAAGGACCGAAGCCTGCCGGGGCTGCGGGACTATTCGAAAGAGATACCGTGGCCCCGGAACACAAAGGGCGATGAAGGAACATGGATGGGTTTTAGTCAGTAAAAGTCTGACACTCCCTCCTGCTCAGCCCAGAGCGGGAGAAGTCATTTGATGATTTCCCATCCGAAAAAAAAAAAAAAAAAAAAGGGTCGAATGGTCTGTAACTGTTAACGGAAAAAAACTTCATCATTCTACTAATTCATTACTTCATAGTTACTTACGCTTCGTCTCTTGTCTTTCAGCGACGTCTGGTTAATATTGGCCTCTATCACTGTTAATGCAGTAGTATTCTGCGACTGGACACATTTTTAGTCACAGAACCGACATGAGTCTTTGAATTTTGGAAAAGTTGTTAAATCTATGACGAGAAGACTCACCTCCTTAAAGGATGCAGGTGATAGGTTGACAATTTATGGGTTAGAAACACAAGAGACCGTGACAAATGGAGGAGCCTAATGCATCCGTCAAAGGATGCGCTGATTGACCAACTGCAATAGTTATGTTTTTTTTAATTCATATTTGATTGTAATTCGTTTATCAGTAAATAAAGGCTTTATTATTATTATGGGGTGACAAGCAAGCTTTCCGTTCTCGATAAGAAGACGACAAAAGTGATACGATGATTTGACATTGCGGTGCGACCTGGCCAAATGTAGATTTGGGCTGGTCGCACGTTGGCTTTTATAAGTACCGACAAATACTTACAAGAACGCTTACCATATGAATACCAATTATGTCTCTGAAACTGATGACATGGTAGTGACACCACCTAATTATAGCAATAACCTGTTACATAAGTACTTTGGAGATTTCAACGGTGTCAGCATTTCAAACAGTTTCTTTTTATACATTTTTTTAACGACTTCTTTTAATGAGAATTGTGATCTAATGACAGCCGTCAGGTAGCTGTTATTAACGCCATTTTTATCGATGATATCACTCATGGCATCATAGCTTTCTTCGGGTAATTATAGTGATTAAATTTGAGAATTAATTACAAGCGTTTTTGCATCCAACAGAATCGTTACACATCTTTAAATCAATCTTAGAGAAGCTCAACTTCTTGAAGTCTTTAAGGGAAATTCGGTAACAAGAGATATTGTCAGTCCCTGGATATTTATAGCAGTGATAGCCTAGTGGTGTGACTGACCGTCGGACTTCTAATTCCAAGTCATAGGTTTCGACCTCTGATTTCTCGGATTCATGTGCGTATTGTATGATTATCACTTGCTTCGGGGAAGTAAAACATCGTGAGGAAGCCTTACCAGCATGCCTGAGAGATATTTGGAGACGATATTATGTAAAAATCAAGTCAGAGGCCAGGTTAAGCACTAACCACACGATAAAGAAGAACGAAGTCCTTTGGATTTTACTTTTTTCAGTGTTTCAGTTTGGTTGTCTGTGGCGTTTGCAATAGGGATTTTGCCCAGCAATAAACAAATATTTTTAAACCATGGGAACGCTGCTAAAACATGTTTTAGCAGGGCTACCTTTTCTCTCTAAATGGCTTCTTTTTAAACAAAAGATGAAATATTCGACAAGCGTATTGTGGAATGGCTCTTCCCAACTAAGTGGACAAAAGAAGAGAGAGATGAGGAAAAAGGAAGTTACGGGAGGCAGAGAACTTGGATAACTTACACATCCCCCTCCAACACATTATCTCGATGTTGCAGAAAAGTTCCCACCGGGACATTTGCTGCCATGGCCCACCTGGAAGACCCTAAACCTATTGCGAAGCCAGGTGTGCCGCTGCAGATACAACCTGGTCCGGTGGGGGTATTCCGGATGAAGCCATGTGTGACTGCGGTGCCTCAACGCAAACTCAAACTCAAACTCAAACTCAAACTCAAACTCAAACTCAAATCATTTATTTCAATTAGACCATTACGGCACTTTTGAATGTCGAAAATACAAAAAAAAGCAAAGCTACAGTCACAGTCACAAGGCATAATAACTTGAGAAAGTACTGTAGTTGCCCATTCCCTAACGTAGATCTCTATGGAGAAGAACGGGCAAGAAACTCCATGGACACTCTTTTAAATCAAAATATTGTTACAAAATCTTGGTTACATCATTCATGTTGAGATTATACGTATATGTGAGAACGATGTAGAAAGACGTGCACATTAAGAGCGTCCAGAGTAAAATGATAAATCAAAAATTAAAAAAAATAAAATAAAAGTAATTAAAATGAACGAACCGTGGCAGCCAAGAGATGGCCAGTCCCAACTGATAGCGCCCGTTCACGAACATGACGCATGTATCGGCACCATTCAACTCGACCATATTTAAGGGAACTAAGTGACCCGACACACCCGCCACCATCAGCGAGACATTTGAGTGAGCATGACATCCTCTCATAGCCACCAAGGCATATTCAAGTCAATGAAAGATAACTAAATGTAAGTGGCGGCTGAACAGTACAAAGTACTCACACATATGCTATGCAATTATATAATACTAAAAACTGGAATCTATACAATGCAAGTAGGTATATTTTTACAATCTTCTGCAGCTTCCACAATACATTAACATGGGAATCAATTCTTCTTCTTCTTTGCGTGTCGATAGACTCAAATAATGCCCGACCAGTACAATCAATTAGTTTGCAACTATGGTTGTGGAGCAGGACCAGCATTTAGCCAAGCATTTTTATCATCAATGTAATCCCCCAACTTATAATATGCTTGCCTACATAGTGTGCGTTTTATACAAGATTTAAATTTCGTCTCATTCAGTTGAAGAATGTGGGGAGGTATTTTATTGTAACATTTCAAACAGTACCCCATGAAAGATGAATCTACTTTAGCAAGCCTGAAACCTGGCTGAACTAGTTGGTCCCTATTTCTAGTGTTATAATGGTGTCTGTCACCTCTTTTACTGAATAAATGCAGATTTTTCCTAACGTACATGATGTTTTCATAGATGTATTGACAAGGTACTGTCATGATATTAATTTCCTTAAACAGTTCTCTTAGAGAATCGCGTCTACGTAATTCATATATGGCTCTGATGGCTCTTTTCTGCAGAATAAATATAGACTCGATGTCTGCAGCCCGTCCCCATAGTAAAATACCGTATGACATAATACTATGAAAATAACTAAAATAGACTAGCCTCGCGGTATCAATATCAGTAAATTGACGGATTTTTCTAACAGCATATGCAGCTGAACTCAGCCGTCCTGCAAGAGATGTTAAATGAGGACCCCATTGTAACCTTGAGTCGAGCGTGATTCCCAAGAAAACCGTTTTATCGACAAATTCTAGTTTCTCTTGATTCAATATTATGTCACAATCATTACTTTTGACATTTGGTAGAGCAAATCTAATGCACTTAGTTTTTTTCCCATTTAGTACTAAATTATTAGCGGTAAACCAATTATGGACCTGCAGTAGGGCGTTATTTACGTCGTCAAGATCAGTCGCACGTCTGTTTATCCTAAATATTAAAGAAGTATCGTCAGCAAACAACACCATATGCGGATGGTTGTTAAATAAACGAGGTAGGTCATTAATATATACTAAAAAGAGGAAGGGACCCAATATCGAACCTTGTGGTACACCCATTTTAACTTTTAAACCCATTGAATTGACACCATTTATTTGTACCTGCTGCTGTCTATCATTCAAATACGATTTTACTAAACTAAGCGCAAGTTTACCTAAACCGTAATGCTCAAGTTTCAAGATCAGGGTTTCGTGATTTACGCAATCAAATGCCTTCGAAAGGTCACAGAAGATTCCTATGGCATCTTGTGCCTCTTCCCACGCAGTAAATATGTGTTTTAATAAAGTGACACCGGCGTCAGTTGTACAACGTCCTTTGGTGAAACCATACTGTTGCTCGTGCAATATTTTATTGGTGTTAAAATGGTTAAGCATTTGATTGAGCATTATCTTTTCAAACACCTTGCTGAAAACCGGCAACACGGATACGGGCCTATAGTTATTGGTGTCTTTACTATCCCCAGATTTAAAAAGCGGTATTACCTTACTGAATTTCATTAGATCCGGGAAGACCCCTTGATCCACGCACAAATTAAATATTAAGGCTAAATACGGCGCTACAGTCTCAATAATTGAGGTACAAGCTTTGATAGACATACCCCATAGATCTTCCGTTAATTTGATCTTGATTTGCTTAAAAGCTTTTATGACTATTGTGGGGTTTATATGCTGAAATTCAAACTCATTTGGACAGGCTGAAACGTTCGCTTTCAATAAATCAATAGAGAGCAAGGGTGAGGATTTTAAGGTTTCTGTAGTTTTAAGTGGGATACTGGTAAAGAAATTTACAAATTCTTGAGCAACTTCATTGTTGGAGCTCACAAGGCCACGTGATGTCTCTAGTGTGAAATCATTATTTAGTTTTTTATTTCTATTTGTTTCACTGTTGATAATTTTCCAAACCGTCTTTATTTTATTATCGGCTGATTTAATCTTGTTGCTAATGAATAAGGATTTGGCTACCTTGCAAGTGTTTTTAAAAATTTTCGAATAAGTAGCAACATATTTAATAAAAGATTCTGTGTTGATGTAAGGCTTAAGGCCGTACAGCTCAAACAATCGTTCCCTACTTTTCCTAATACCCGGTGTTGCCCAGTCACTGAAAATAAACTTTGGGCCAATAGTTTTAAATTTCTTTTTTAAAGTATTATTAAACTCGGTGTGCACTACCGAAAAGAATTCTTCATAAAATTCATTTACATCGTTTATAATATGGCCCGGTATACCTAGCTTGCTAATTAAATTATGATTAAACTTGTCTAAATTGCTGGGTGTTATTTGTCTAGATTGAATCTGAATTCTTTGTAATTGTATATTGGACGCGAAAGCAACGGTCTGACCACTGTGATCAGAAGGAAGGTAATTTACGATGAATTTATTTATGTACTCACAGCAACAAAAAACATTATCAATACATGTAGCAGTATTTGTAGTAATTCTAGTTGGTTCTGAAAACACATTTGACAAATTAAATGATTTAAAGAGACTTAAAAATCTACTGCTATTTACATTATTCTCTAAGATATTAACATTAAAGTCACCACAGATAATTATTGGTTTATTACCAGTTACAAGCTTTGCTAAAGCATCTTCCATTACTGATTCAAAGATAGAGTAGTTAAGGTAATTAGGGGGTCTGTAAACGCACACTATTACATGCTTATCTAGCTCAACACAAGATAATTCAATGCTATGTTCAACCGATAGATCGACTATATCATTACGAGACTTAGATTTAATAAAATTTTTAACTAAGATTAATGAACCCCCACGCATCTTAGATTTCCGGTTATAGCAACTGCCCATGTTGTAATTCTCATAATTTATTTGCATTAATTCATAATCTTTCATCCAATGTTCAGTAAAGCAGATAATATCAAACTTGGTTTTTTCTAAAAATAGTTCTATTTCTAATTGTTTGGATGAAAATCCCTGAATATTTTGGTGAAACAATTTCAAGGAATTCTGCTCAGCCCCTATATTACAATTAATTGATTGAGAGCTAGAAGATACCCCATAGTTGACACTGACAGGTTTAACTAAATTGTCACTCGTACCTTCTATTGTCTTACTGACTAGTTTAAATCTAAGCTAATATGTGTATAATTACAATTAGTATAATTACTAATATCCGTAGACCTATTTACAAAAAACTGCGACATACTACATATGTCTGAGTTTATATTAAAAGCTAATAGCCGTGCTATTTGACGTCTAAAACTAATAGGCAGGTACGCATCATTCCTAGTTGACTTCAATTTCTGAACGAAACTGTTGGTGTCGAAAAATGTCAACCTGTCACTAAAATGACTAACCAACAAATGCATGCGATCGTTAAGGTTATGGATATAATGATTTCGCCTGCTTGATAATTTCTCAAAGTATGGAAAGGCACACAGAATTATTCTTTTACAATTTAGTTTTAACAGTTGAGTGACATTGTCAGTGATATCATCAAGTTTAATGTTAGAACTGTTACCTACAAGTACAGTTAGTATGGTATTAGGATCAAATTCCTGCCGAGTTATGGATGTTATTATCTGGTTATAGGAAGCCTGAGGTGTACAATAGTTTAGAGAAGAATGACTCAGATTGTTACTAATTAACTTTCCTAACCCTTTTCCTAAACCATCTGAAAACATAATAGAGCAGCGACAGTGTGAATTACAACAAGGGGAAGAACTACTATCTATTAGACCTACCTGTGATGGACCTTGTACCATATCTGGTGAATTTAGAATGGGGATACAGTCCGTAACACTGCCTAACCGGGACGGGTCCTCCGTTACCTCAGGTAGGAGAGTGTCCGGGCTGGATTCTCTTTGTGATGCACATTGAGTGTTGTTGAAGGTCATCATATCTATACAGTCTGCATGACTATTACCCCTATTAACTAACTCGTTTGCAGCAAGGATATGTTCCTTAATTTGTTTTTGAGAATTCACATACATAGAATAACATGATCTTAGTTGACCCTCTAAAACTTGAATTTCAGACTGTAAGTTTTGAGTGTCTATTTCATAAAACTTCTTACTATCCTCTAATTTAATTTGATAATTATTCAACTTTTTTATGAGAAAAACACGTTCTTTTCTTAGTTGAATATGTTTGGAACTATGTTTTTGTTGATTTTTAAATTTATTGCATTTCTTTATAATTCTATTTAGTTTAGCATATTTCTTTATTTTATTTTGGCTCACTTTATAACTGCTACTATTATATTTTATTTTGCTACTGCTACTTACTGCTGCTTACTGCTACTATTATATTTTATTTTGGCTCACTTTATAACTGCTACTATGCAAATTATGGCTCACCTCCCGTCTTGCGCTACGTGTGGTTCTACCTGCACTTTGAGGGACCTGTCTGAGGCCACCACCAACGCCGTCGAGATGGCAGAGTTCTGATCTAAACCACACGACGAAGAAGAACAATAACTTGACACAGGCTTACGAACATTTTAGGCTTTGTAGATTCTCAGACGCTTGTCAACTTATGTTAAATATTTTTCTGTTTTACGTTTTTTGTATAGTAAGCAACGACCTATTGTCGGGCCTACGCTGTCCCCCCATACTTATGTACTAATGCTGTAACAAAATAATATTGTAATACCAAATGATTTGAAAAGAGTAACCATGGAGTTTCTTGCCGGTTCTTCTCCATGGAAACGACCAACGCGAACCGTGCACCTTTTTCGACGTTTTATAAGTGCCCATCTAGGCCTAAGTATGTGAAATAAAATTTTTTGATTTGGATTTTTTTGATTTTTGCTCAGCAATGGACTGTGGAAGTCTGAGCTAGCTGATTGATTCTCTTATTGCTTATAAAACACCTAAGAAAGAAGATCTTTATTTTTAACGTGAGATTGAATACCTATGATTCTCCTGCCCTTATTCCAATTCATTTGGGGTCGGCGCAGCATGTCTTCTTCTCCCATACCTCTTTCTCTATTACTTGCCATCTCATCAGACACCTCCGTTCTTGCCATATCATCCTTCACACAGTTAAATTGAATACCTAAAAGGATATACTAAAAAACAAGTGCTATCTCACAGCTAAATCCAGGAGTTATGTATTTGGCATTTCAGAGAACATAATGAAACACGACACCCATAACGATTATATACCTATTTATTGCACAATACATAATTATTAATACACAAACTGGTGTTTTATCGTCACCGAATCTATAATTACATGAATTTACGATAATTACATTTATTTCATGTCAGAGATAAGAGCCGGCAATAAAGTGATAATGGCGAAGAGCTGACAGTTAAATAACTAAAATATTGTTGTTATTGATAATGTTGTAGTTATGTTTGTTAAGGAAAATGTTTGGCAAATAATTGTTACCTACCTACTGATTATAATTGGAGGTCATGGTATATTGTGTAGATCTATTTACTTAATTTATTAACATTTACTATGTAGCCAAATAAAGTGAATTTAGAAATCCTGTCTCCGTGCATAAAAGGGTTGCATTCGAGGAAAACAAATAGGGATAAATCAGCAGTACTACGATTTACCTTGTTTGGTACACTTAGAGAAAAAAAAAACATCTTACTTACAGTTTTTTCCGCACATGCGCCGCCTCTTACAACGACAGAAAATTACGCGCATGTGCCGGAAAAAAACTCGTAAGTAAGACTGCTTTTTTTTTTCTATAAGTGTACATAAAGGTAAAACGCAATTTTGAAAAGGTCTATATCCAGATTTTGATGACGATAGCCTAGACGTTTGCTAAGTTACATCCAGTTACGTTGCCTAATGATGTTCTAAATCAACATAATATGCTCAGCTAATGCGTAGGAATTGAGAATTTGAGGGTCTGTAATTACTCGCAAAATAGCCTAGTTAAGGTACTACCGATTTCACTGACGGTCGACCCTTTTCAACCTTATTACATAGAGCATAGGGTAAAAAGTGGCAGGCCCTCGGTGAACTCAGGTGTACCTCGATTGACCATACCATACCTACATGGGATGAGGATTTAATTGTCCTGCTATAAATCCATTTCAGGAATATATTTAGGTTTTCCTAAAATAACAATTCAAATGCGGTTGAATAAGGGGAAACAAACATTTATGAATAATAATAATGATGAGCTATTTATATACTTACAGGAAATTAGAGTACCTAGCTGATATGCAAGGTACAATGCCTTTGGATGCAGGTTGAAACAACATAATATGACGACGTGTAGACACAAAAAGAAGTGATAGGTAAAACAATTTGCTATTATTTTTTTCGTCAAGAATTGAAATTATTATATTTATTTCACTTCTCATCCTCTAAAAGTTCGTCTTTATGTCGTGCGTAGGCGACATAAGCGTTTTATGCTCTAGCTAGAGCATAAAGTAAAATCTTCGTCGAAGACCAAGGCAATTGGTCCAGCAGCCACACAAACAACTTCAACTTCATTTAATAACCTCTTTATTTTAATTCGTTTCGTTAGTATTCTAAGAGCAAGGCAAGGATACCAACAGACAAAGTACACAATCAAACTTCATGAAATAAACTTATATTTTTTATTTCGTCCGTTTATTATTTTACATGTTTCTGTTTCATTTCTTCGCAATCGAAGTGTAAAGTAGAGTGTACAACTCGTCCATAAAACCCATTCTACACTCTACTTTAGATAAACGTCTCGCGTAAAATGGTGCGTTTTATGCACTTGATGTACAATCTACTATTTCACATAACATAACGCCACGCCTGTAAACACTGAAAGGGTAGGTAGAGGTGTATCTAAATAGTACACCCACATTTCGTCATGATTGTATAAGTCCCATGTAATAAAAATCTTGAAAGCAAAATTCTCAAACTGAAACAATACACATAAAAATAAATTGCACACAACATAATCAGCCTTTAAGAATCCCTTTGCTGGGGCACAGGGGGTCTAAAATAGCGGCTTTAGCAGATTCATAATATGAATCACGTTAAAAAAAATAATTTCTTAAAATGGACTTCACGGTCATACAGTCCATTTTAGGCCCGCGGTCTGAGGCCTCCTCTATTCTCCCGAGGCACATAGAAATCAAGAATTTATAAATCAAAACGGTTATACAAAAAACCAACACTTAGAGCTTCAAATTGAAATCTTCGGCTTCAAAACTCTTGAACGATTGTATCTTCTTTCTTCAAAGGAATGATGATGAAGAACGGCGAAATGGAGAAGATTGGCGTACCCAAGAGCACGGTATGAAGTTCCTACAGCGGTAGAATACGTAGGAACTCTATACCTCGCTAGTGGTAATCACCATTACGAAGGCAGTCTTCTGAAATCTTCTGGAAGTCTTCTTTTGTTCTAAGTGCTCCTTCTTTAAACTTCTTCTCTTCTTAAATTGTTTTTTTTTGTGTTGAACAATGTGGTAGAGCTAAATATAAGGCACAATAGTCATAAACATGATATAAATTGAGATTATAAATGTTGTAGGTCCATTAATAATAATAAAATGATCGTAGCAACTTAAATAGAAATATCTGGAATAAATTCTCCAGTATCGTCTCTCATATTAACATTTCCTATTTAATTTATTTAAATCACAAGAGACAATAATAATTGTAATTCAATTCAAACCGCCACGAGGTCCAAAAATGTATCAAATAAACTGCCAAATCTGGGCTCCCAAGGCTACCCACCTGATACGGTAGCCATCTTGAATTAGCATTCGAATAAAAAAAAAACAGCAGCTGTCAAATCTCGAATAATTACTCAAGGTATTTGCAGATTTGCATATTTTGTGGCAAGTTCTTGGGGATGCCAACCCTTTAGCCATGCAAATTTTTCAGCCCGTGGGAAGTCGGTAATTTGCATAAGAAATTCATCTTATTTGAAGGTTACCGTTGCTTGCTTTTTTATTCGAACCAGGAAAGTTTCGTGGGAACTCGGAAGCTGGACCAGTTTTTCGGATTAGGGGGGATTGATAAAATTGTAATAAATAGTAGTTGAGATTTGCAAGTGAATGCCCACAGCATTAAGGTAGTAATAGTATTTTATTATTTTGCTTACGGATTTACGGGTAGACCAAAAACACAACACCGAACCTTAAAACACAACAGAAAATACACATTATTTCCTCACACAAAATAAATGAAACCGTTGCAGAAACAAGACTTAACAGCGCTAAAACGAGTATCCCTTCATAAAACATGGCCTACTGGGCAAGCACCCTAAGGCGACATACACACGTACTTTAAAGTTCATTTTTAATGAGCCATAACGCAAACTGTCTGCACCCTACTTTATAATTAAGAGAACAAAGGGTGGGTCTGCACCCAGTCTAAATTGACCTTTGGATACGATCCTTTTTGTATGATGGACGGGTAGTCTTACTTCAGTTGATGCTTCTAAGATAGTATCGCTGAACTGTCTTATTTATTGTGATTATTGAGTTACTAAACCTTTAGCTTGTGATGATGCGTTCGACACATGGTCAATGAAGGGGTCTTTTTATTGTTAGTGTTTTTTGCAAGCCCTCAAGTAACAGAGACGAGCTTCTTTTACGTTTTGCCGTTAACCTGTCATTCTCGAAGGTTGCTTATTTGATTAGCTAAAATAATTATTAATTAAAACTCTGGTCTAAAGATTTCTAGAGCAATTAATTGCTCATGTTTCCTCTTACAGAGATAATTCCTGTATGTTATCAGTAGTAACAATATAGGCTAATTTTGCTAAATTTCCCAATAGTTAGTCCCCTGCAGGTAACTGCTAAACTAATAATAAATTCCAAATAAGTATTTTAGACTTCATTGTTGCTAGTTGTACACAATGGCGTTACAAAGTAACAACAACTCATTCATAGAAGCAGAACAGCATCTTTAAAGATATAAGGTCACAAAAGATAACCATTTTTGAAAGAGAAAACGGAAATTTCTATTGACTCCATCAACAAAAGGCTAAGATAACTATCTAGACAGTAACTTATTAACAGAATATTTGGTTCTAGATCTATAATAAAAGCTTGCTAATAGACACACTCAGAAAACACACTTAAAAATATGTAAACAGCCTTTTGTTAAACAAAAATGTTGATACTGCAAACAATTTGTAAGACAGACTGCTTAATATTTGAGTATTAGTGGAAATTGTTTTAAGCAAACGTTTCGAATTGGGACTGGCTATTGTGAAATAACCGTTTTCTTTATTTGGGTAACGGTTTTCGATTAAAACGTTAAGGCTAGGACTATACTATGGATAGGATGTTTTGTTGTACTTTTTGCCCTCCTTTTTAACCGATTTCAAAAAAAGGAGATGTTGTTATTTCCCGCGCATGTATCAAAAATTATAAGTCGAATTGAGAAAAATCTTATTTAGTTGGACTTGGTATAGTCCAAATTAGGGATCAATGTGAGTTTCATTAAAATCGGTTCAGTAGTTTTTAAGTAACAGAGTTATTCAAAATAATACTTCAGATAATTAATAACAAAATGAAACTAGCCTGTCTAGGTAACTATCAGAAACTATTAAATAGCGCAATACCAGCAACTTATTTGTACCTTCAACAAAAAAACCTTTTCATATTTTTTCATGTATTTCACATCATGTCACAATCCCATATTTTACACCATTCATTTCCCTAACCCTACTTCAACGCAAAACACGCAATTTTCCCGACAGTAAAAACCGAAACAATAAGCCAAGGCATAGCTCTAGCTATTTATCCGTATGTCTCATCTACATCTGTAACAGGGGGTCCCTAAGCCTGAGATTTGCGAACTAATTTCAACTGCAAATCCTTAAAATGAGAGGGATTTAGGGATGTAGCTACACCTTTACGAATGTTCTTGTAATGTTATCACGGATTGTGTGTACGGGGCTTTATTTTATGTTTAGAAACTCGGGTATGGATGTGCTGAAGTTTTTAATGATGAATACTTCGTTTTTTTTTTTTCAAGATTTAGAATTTGTACAGGGCACGTAGGCACTAAAGAATTTAAAAAGTTTAGAGTTTAGGCTTAACTCAAAAAATAATATTGGAAAAAAAAAACCTTTTTCATTTTGGAAGTTTCGAATAAATTAACTTTTCGAATAAAAGCTTGTTTTCTGATATAAAATATGATAATGCCTACCACTTTTGAATGAGATTTCCAGTTACTTATGTAAATGTTCTATTTCTATAATTTTAAACTTGTTATCAGGCACACAAAATATTATCTCAATGATAACCGAGAGAGATTGCATATTTGTGTAGATACGTAATGTGCCTAAGATATTATGCTACAATTTTATCTTGGCTTTGTTTGAAAGAGAATTCGTAAATATTTCATATAATTCTCTCTCTTATAGAGGTAATTAGGATTTTTAGAATAAATTTTATCTACAGAAATAATTCTGATGAAATATCTAATCTAAATTACATAATTATTTATAAAAAGGTCCCAGAAAAACTAAACACTGCTGATATTTTAAAAATCTAAATAAAAGAAAAAAATAAATTATCAAAAAATGACCAGCTCACCGATTACGTTCAATCCACCAGTAAAAGCACAAAACACACGCATCACGTAAATGTTTACGTAAAATGTACGTGAAAGTTACGTTTTATCGCCATTTAATCCGATTCGACGAAATTAATGCCGACTAAATATGTATGAACGGCTCAATTGTTACTCCACGCGACGCACATAAGTGCCCCTACACACGACAACACTGTATAACTCAAGTAGCGAGCGGAATCCGGCGAAACTTGATACAGAGTACTTAATGCTCGCGTGTCAGTTGGCAGTTTAACTCCGTATCTTCTTCGCCTGACGCAGCGCTGCGAATGTCCAATAAATACGCGTTTGACGCCCGTTGCGTACCGAATAACCAACCTAACATGGTCCTTCGAGCCGGATAACGGAATCCCACGTCTAACTCACATCACTAGAACGCACGACTGTGAATGGCTCTCGCCAATCTGGTTAGTGAACGGAACGACAGTGCTGCCAACACAGACGTACCAACTAACAGGCCTTTTGTCGCATCTGAATTGATATTAACGCAAATAAATAATTCAAAACGTGTAACGCAAGAAACCAGACATAATGAATAGATAGTGTTGTGACTCTGTGAAAATAATTACCCGAATAAGGTTTATTGCCTTGAATGGATCCTTATTGTGCGGGGAAACGGTTTAGTAAAAAGTAGTTCCTTGCCAAAAGACTATGCATCCATGCGTGCGTTTATGGCGGCGACATTTCCCGCGCGTTCCATATTTAAATTTTATAGGCGATTAAAATGAGTACTCATTTATTTTTGCATTCTAAACTTAGGCTATTTTAATCAACATTGTACGAATTCCTATATTAGACCTTAAATAACTATGTATACTTTTTCTTTTTAGCCTGATAGCTAATTAAATAGTTCCACGAGCAAAATTCAAAGGATCGATAAATTCTTAAAGCACTCAATAGCCTACTTATCAGCAGCAGCAATAATTTTATTTGCACACTTGGCAAGTCGCTGGGTGTAGAAACTTTATTGCGTTAGCCACAGACGCTGTTAACCCTAAAACAGTTTACAAGGGTATCGTACATTAGAGTAATTACTTGTGAACGCGCATTTTAGTGTTTTGCCTCCCTTATGTTCTGTTTCAATGTGTTTTACTAATGGATTCACTCGTTTCATTTTTATGGATAGAAATGTAATGTAGGGAATATAATTATTGAAACAGTAAGTACCTGTATTGTAGTTTAAAATAGTTATGGGCAATTAAGTATAGACCCATTAAACGGATTTAAACCCGGTTCTTAGACGAGTTGTCGGGTCTAAACCCGGTGAGTGTCCCATCTCTAGTAATTTTACTTTTTTTTTTGTAATATTTTTATTACAAAAATCGATTTTGTAGGCAAGCGGACAAAGTCCAGTCCAATAACAATTAGGGGCTACAAACAAGCATTTCACATTTTAAAACACATTTTGTTCAAAACTACCACATAATTATGAAATGCATTTAGCGGGCCGCTAAAATGCAAATACTCGTTTTCGGGTTATTTCAGGGAGGCGTTTAATGGTTGCATTTAACGGGCATTTTGAAAGTTATACGTTACTTTTATGGCAGCCAATAAAAATGTAAAAATGTTACAGACTGATATTTTTGTACAATGTTCTGTTGAACTGTGAAGTTATAACGTTTATTACGGGTTGTAAAAAGTAAATATGCTGATTATATCATAAGTAAAACTATTTAGATTTACTTATACAGACGAGAAACGCTAAACGAGTGAAATAAAAGAGGATTTTTACCTAACTACCAAATAAATTGTTTAAAGTGCGTGCAATGCAAAATTTCACATTACGAGAACTGTTTGGGGCAAGCAGGAAATACGCTATTATCATACCCTCCTCCACACATAAACACACATCACTACATAGGGTGTTTACCCCTCGGGGGTAATTTTTACCCCATCAACGAACGTCGCCACCCACTCTACTCATCATTCGTTATTTGAATTACTAGTGAGCAATGCTGTTTTTTTTTGTGGGTATTCGAAAGGTGCAGTTTTTCAAATAATTCGCATAAAATTATACATGTAATGATTCAACGATACAAATTAAAACAACGCTGAATTATTGATTTCTAATAAAATCACCACATTTTGGCCAAATTTCTTATAAAACAATACAGCATGTTCGCAAACGTGAAATTTATTCGTAAGCGGCAAATTATCGCAGCCAACGTAATTATTATCAGACATTTACAATTTCAAACGTTTATCGATGTAATTGCACCCGATAACGATTATTACGTGTTTAATTCGATTATTCGATAAATTATTCGATATACGAAATGCGATGGTTGAATTTTTAGGGGTGCGTGACGCAATGATTTGTGGTGGAAGTTTCATTAGGTTGAAGATTTGGAGCAATTTATATAACTGTACTTGTGGGAATTTCAACAAATGTGCCGCTCGACCGAATAATTTTCTTTTTAGAAATTCTTTGGACGTGATACGTGAAATTACGTTTTGTTATGTGGCAATTGCAATAGAAATCACGATTTGTTTTAATAAGCTACTATTAGGAATTTGAATAAATAGAAATCTCTGCTTGGAAACAGAACTTCTACTTAAAAAATTAAAGAAGGAAGATTATTCATACTGGACATTAATATTTAAATTATGTATTTTAAAAAATCTACACATTTTATATTCAAACACATATTTTCTAAATTCACGTTATAATTCAGAAATATAAAATAAAATAAAACAACTTAAAACTCCTTATTCATAGCCCACATATCGATAAACGCCTAAAGGGGGAGACGAGTGATAAATTATACTCAATATTCATAAATATTTCGTCCTTTTCGCACCTACGAGATGGGAGCGAGATAAAATAGTGCTCGTTCCTACATACACAAGTATACCGCTAATTTGTTTTGACATTTCTGAACGAACGACCACTTTTCCCGCCTACAAGTTGCCTACTCCAAAGGGGATAGATTTCGAATAATCGAACAACAAAAAAATGTGGTTCATATTTCGGCGACATAGGGGTTGAAATCGTTTGACCGATTTACGAACTTAGATCATTGGATTTTATTAGACGCAAACGCGATTGAGTTTTCGCATATCTATTGTACTGGACGGACCCCCTGGCCCCTTTTTGCATTTTTTGCTCTTCACTACGTTAGGGTGACCCCCCAAACGCGTGCCGTGTGAGATATTGCGTTACGTATCACACAAAAACTTATTTCGCGGTCGATCAATAAAAACTATTGACGCAAGCGCAACTAGATCTTTATTAAAATTTAGAAAGTAGGCGCATGAGTAATTATCATTTGTGAGTCAAATAGAAGTCGACTAATTATTACAAAATACGTAACATCAGGGTCCCCCGGGGCACAATGCACAAAGACATCTATTGTGTAACCCAACAATGGCGTGACTCACTCTTGACGGACAGAAAGACAATGAGACGGCCGACACTCTTCTAGGGCCCGTATAAGGCCGATATGCATAACGGATATCGGGGGCGTCGTATAAAGTGGAATTTCTTTCTCCACATCTTCGTATAAAAAGCAAAATTTTAAAATTGCCTTGTTTTTCTCACAAACGTACAAGGGATCTGGCGTGAGGCCAGATAATTTATGCATTTTTGTTATAAGCAAACCTTAAAAATAACTCACAATTTAAGAGTCGTTACACCCGCATTTAAATGTGCGGCCCTGCAACAAAAAAGATTTAAGAATAAATAACAATTGAATTTAATTTTAAAGGAGTTCTTAAATGAGAATGCAGCGTGAATGGAACACCCGAAAAATAAACAATGTGAATCAATCGCGTGCCGTGAAAAGAAATCCCATCAATCAGCCGAGCCGAATGCAATATTCAAATGTAGAATATTTTTTATTCCAAGTTCAAAATCCCCGCGACCTTGCCACGGTCAACTTGTGAGTGTTTATCCTAGTCGATATTTGACGCCGGTACTTTTTGCTTGCTACACTTTTTGCTAACATCTATTGTTGTTGATCACCGCACTATTTACGTAGATAAGACTGACGCTACATGCCAATGCAATGACTCAAATAATTAGTTTAACTTTCCCTGTGGAAATGCGACTATTTGTGAATTATTCCTAATTGGAAACAGTTCTTTATCTTTTTCTCCAAGGTCGACCTTAACCGTACATGCTAATGCCACCTCATCAGTATAAGCCAAATAATTTACATGAAGGTGCAAATTACACAATTTATTTAGTTTTCCGTCGGCGTTAATGGCCTCAGTGTCACATTCAATGCTCGGTCGTCGCACGAGACACGAAAAAGTGACAAATGACAGCTAATCATTGTATTCCAAACGACCGACATACTTGTTAGTGGCGGACAGCAAAATTTCCTTTATTAGTCGTTCCGTAAAGGTATAAAAATATGAGTCACGATACGTGTTTTTGCACTGGCGATGATTTTGCGTTATTTTTTACAGGCGTGCAATGCCCGCCGTGACCTGCATGACCTAACTCTTTGTTAGCCCAGTCCTTTATCATTTTTTTGCGTATGCAGAATCGGTCGTGAATTTCCGACGTTCCGAGCGCGGGACGATTGACTCGATAGTGTCCCAAATCGTCCACATGTTGCGTCAAGACTGATGGGAGTAAAAAAACAAAAACTAGTTCCAATGATGCCGGCCGGCAAAAATGGAAAAAATATTCGATATTTGAAAATTTGAATATGGCGGTCGCGGGCGTGGCCGATGCCACCAAACGTCTACGAACCGGTTAAACGGGGTAAAAACTGAATGATTCTTATTCAACGGAATATTTTAAAGTTAAATTAAAAATTAATTAATTCCGAACTGCATTACTAGAAGGTTTGGAAGTTTCCAAATAGGCATTTTATCTGAAACATGCAGGTAATGGGACCGCAGAGCGGCATATAGATAAACAAATGGGGGAGGCAGTTGGGCGATAATTATAGGTATATTTTTATCAGCTTATATCTAAATAAGCACCATTACCTGCCGGGTCAGTAAGGGCCGACGTCACCACTGTAACCATATAAAGACTGCTTGAAACACTTTGCGCAATAGATACTGATCTCTATTTGCGTACTACGTAACTTAAACCTCTGTTAAGAGTGAGAATATCGCAATCAATAAAATTAACACTTAAAAAACTACATAAAATTAACTGCTGCTGTAATTCGAACTTAATCTTTTAACTAGCCATTGAGTTATGATCATTTACATTTATGTTAGTGATAAACCTAGTTATTATTGTAAAGGCAGTAGGTACTAATTGCAATAAAGGCACATACTTGCTATGTGTTTTTTTTTCTCTTAAACATGCTTTTTTATCAACAACACATGATCCAAACTTTGTTTTCAACATAGCCATACTGAAACATTATTTATCAGTACACAAATTGTTGAACGTTTTGTCATCACCAAGTGTTGGAATATAAACACAAAACTGTAAACACAGCCAGGTCCCACGGTCGGACATTTAAAAAATGGTTGTTTTTAAAATGAAAAAGATAATTTTTTACCTCTATTCCAACCGGTCTCGCGAGAGCAGGTGCCATGATGTTTCTATGTTAGATTGAACTATAAGGTTTAAAGTTTAAATTTATCGTGATTTCATTTGTTTTTCTAACGCAAAATATCATTTGATTTGTTTAATCAATGATAAAAATGTAAGTGCCCATTCTCCTTTATTTAAAAATAAAATTGATACTGTTTTGATTTTAAGTAGGCATTCTGAATAGTATACGAAACTTTTGTCAACATGAGAATCAAGACATTGTTGCATATCAAAACATAGCAAAAGAAACAAAAATATCTACAACAGTCACAAAAGTGTCATGCGTCATCAATTTTAATGTATACACGACTTCTTTTTGCGAGTTTTCTTTACAATCATTATTATTTAGTGGAATTTTGATGTCCTTATTAAGTTGATCATTCTCTATTTTACCCGACTGAAAAGCAACCAATGTCCAAAAGGGGGTTATATATTTTAACATTAATTATAATTTATAACAATCATCGTTTTCATAATGTTGGATACAAATAACAGAGGCCACGAGCCCACGACAGACAATCAGTCGCTGGCATTTGTTTCAATAATCATAAACTTATATAATCATGAAATAGATATCAAAGTGCAACACTGTTGCATACAGCCTTCCACACATCTCAACTCACAGCAGGTAAAGCATTCACAATATGTATTTCTTTGAAACATTGATCGCCCAGTGAACAGCTCAAACAAAAACCTACACCATATCTTAAAAAATAAGACACAAAGTCCAGTGGACCAACACAATGAATGGATAGCAAAATAGCCCAGTACTATATAATTTAAAACATATCAACAGGTTCCGTGATTGTCTGTCCGTCCGCACGTTTGTAGTGACAAAAAGTAATCAAATCAAATTAACAATGATTGAGGTTGTTTCAAGGAAAATACACATTTTATTTTTGTTATAAAATGTTAATCGCTATAAAATTGCAAGTGACACAGTAAAACAGGGTTGGATCAAATTTTTAAAGATGGAACATAATTTTGAATTCGCGCGAATTCAGGGTCTTGACCGTTTTAATGGCCATAAAGACAGAATGATTCATATAATTGTTGTAAGATGAGCCTTTTAATGTATGAAAGGGATAAATGTATGACGCATTTTATTTTATTTAACAAGGCCTCCTGTATGGGCCTAACATAATATTTAAAGGATGACATTTGCACATAAAAACGTCTTACACAAAGATTTATTAAAGTAAAAACTACTAAAACAGTCGTAATTACACACCTCACATTAAAAGAACAACAACTGTCTTTATAAAAACACAGAAGTATTAATTCCATCCGTGTTATAAATATCCTAAAAAAACTTTAACCCTTCACGAGCGGAGTCAAATTAACTTTTATCCTAACCCCAATTTCGAAAGTAAAATAAATAGGTTATAACTATTTCCGAGAGCACTTGGAAAAAAATAAAATAAAAAGGGTCTACGATACCTGCACTTAACCTCAACTGGAGTGGTCCTGTCCGTTCAGATACGTGGTAAGGACTGAGACACAGCAATAGCAAGACTATTAACGTCATTATTTTCCTCCGATATAGACTTTATAATACTACTTGTGGGTGACTAATGTTGGAGGCTTAGTTAGTAAAAAGAACTTTTGTTGTTATTGGTAATTTGATATTTTCCTCGAAAATATTACAGAAACTTAAGCCTTAGAATTTCATTTTGCTATGCTAGTATCGTATCAAACGACGAATAAGATAGAAGAAGATACGATAAATTAATCTGTATTTTTTAATTTTAATTATTGCACTTTCTTTACAAGGCGTGAAGATTCAAAATAATCTAAAAACAAAGTGCCTTTGTTTCCCACTTCTTTGTTATCTTTTATCATTTAATTAGCAGATAACGAGATTAAATGATAGTGCAATGTGAAACTCTGGTGATAATTTAGTGTAGTATGATAAGTTCATTGATAAATTATTTTATGGGTGTTAGTTTAATTATTACTGTACTAAATCTTTGAGAAAAACGATGAGCATCTTTTTAACACATCGTTGAATAATGAAATTTATATTTTCTTACGCTTTAGTAAATTAATAAGTTATTTAATAAATACGTAAAAAGTTTGTGCGGATGTGAATATTTCAATATCGATAAACCTACTCGGATAATATAATCATTGAAATAATGTAAAAGTAAAGTACAATATTTCTAATTCAAAACAACTCTCAAATCTCTCAGTGCACCACAATCTTCAACCCACTCGTATCTCGTTTTCAAAGGATCGTATTATTTACATTGTTTTTCTCCTTTTTCTACATTTTTTATAAATAAAAAAAGTGGAACAGAAAAGGATAAAGAATAATATGGAGCGCTCACCAAATGTCCCCGAGCATACAACAGGTTGGCCGCGGTGGTATTCAAGTTTTTTTTTCTTTTTTCCCCTTTTTGTTGATCTCATGTTTCCGACACATCTGAAATGTAAGAAGTTTTTGGTTAATCAATATGATTTTGTAACGAGCATGGAGGTTTTAGTTTTTTTGTTTTACTTTTGACCTGAAATCACGTTTTTATATTTGTTTCAAGTTTTTATTTTTCATAGAATTGATTATCTTAACTTATTTTTAAACCATCGTAACGTTTCTGTAAGAATCGTGACACAAAAAATTTTACTTGTATAATTATAAACTCATTCGTTATCCGTACACGAGAAAAACATGTATCAGTATTCTGGAAATACAGCGAGTAAACAAAAACAAGTTATTTATTTATACTTAATAATAATTGTATTATAAATAGAATAACAACGTCTGTTTCTAATTACAGATAATCAATTAATAAACAAGCATCCAGTTATAACTGGACGTTTCGCTTAACCTTTTCTTAAAACCTTTGAATTGTACTCATGTTAGGATATTTTTTATATATTTTCGTAAGTATTTTTCGTTTGTGAACACATTGATACCATTAAAATGTTCAAGTTTATGAATAAAAAAACTCACACTACACGTGTTCCATTTAATTAATTGCTGTTTAAATTAATATAATTAGTTTCACGTGTTCATGTCATATTAATTTTTATATCAAGGTCTCTTCATAGCTTTATAAATATCTATGTAAATAATTGCCTTGTTTATTAAAATAGTTACTTACAAAGTAACTGCCTATGAGTTTGAAGTTTAAAAAAAAATCTTATCTCACACAAAAACG
Organism: Xestia rhomboidea; assembly: GCA_963853795.1. Classification (NCBI taxonomy): domain Eukaryota; kingdom Metazoa; phylum Arthropoda; class Insecta; order Lepidoptera; family Noctuidae; genus Xestia; species Xestia rhomboidea. Next base: position 15,895,467 of record OY970773.1, read on the forward strand.
TCAAGAGTTTGAAAAAAAAGGGTAGTGGGCAAATTGGTTAAACAACATCGTAATTTCGTTTCGTCTACATTTTTGACCTCACAGAGTACTTACAAAAAGTATTGTTGCACGTGAAAACACGGTAACTGACAAAGTGGCGATGCCGCCTCGTGATAGGGTCTTGCACGCTCCACATTTATATACAGGTTTTATCGTGGCGTATCGTGAAAAATAACGCGAGAAAAAAGTTGAAAACGAACCTTTGGAAAGCCGACCGTCAAGTAAGAAAGTAATCTGATTACGAGATCGAAATCTAGAACTTCTAGAGCTTTAGCAAATGCGCGTTAGTTTACTTAAATTAATTACAACAACAAAAAAAACACGAATCCTCCTCTTTTTAAATGTACATATTAATGAAAAGTGTGTTAACCTCTACTCAGTTAACGACGGTTACAGTTTTGGTGTCACTTAATCGAGTGCCACTGCTAATGAGAAATTATAACCATTGTCTCTCCAACAATCAACTATACAATTAATCGATAATTATGAGAAAATGCACAAGAACTTTTATTATGAAAAAAATTTCAACAGCACAAAAGAATTACCATAGAAATTGGAATAATATTTAAAATCGTATTAAATAATTCATGCAAGTGATCCATCAAACCAAACAAGGCAGAATGCGCTAGCGCTCGTTGCAAATGAAAAAGGAATTTTTAAAAATGGTAAAGCAAGATGGCGGCCGGTCTACGGCGGGGGCGATTAGTCTGATAGCCACGCCTGCGCAATGACTGATCACAGGGGTAGGTATAGCCACCATATTTTAATAATTCTTAACACAATTTAACTGAGGGGTATTTGCTCAATGAGTATGAAGGATTGTGGATTATTTTTATTTCATGTTGTTATTTGTATTACGTTTCGGAATTATCGGACTATAACCGGCTTAATTTTGAAATCAGAATGTGTCAGGGTGACCGTAATTTAAGATATCACGAAGACACTTTTCAATTTCATCGTGATAGACGATAGCAAATCCAATTCAGTTTGACACAGGTGTTTTTTTTCAAATAATCCATTTTACTGGCTTTACAACTAAACATTTTCTCAAGTTCAACGTTTTTCTTATCACAAATAGTACCATATTTTTCATAACCCAAAGCTAAAATAGTTAGTCAAGGATACATTCGAGCTCCGTTTCAAGCCGTAGTTAATTAAGTTAATAAAGTACAATGACCTAATATTATTTATGAGCTGTCAACAGCACTTGGGTACTTTGTATTACATCACGACATGACGTGGGTTTTAGGTACTGCCCTAGTTTCAATGGCCCTTCCCCTTTGTTTATGATTGGTCTATAAATTATGATAGAATTTTATGTTAGTAAATCTAGTATAAAAAACTCAATTATACTGTTTGTTTCTGCATCACCCAAAGGTTGACTGGTATAAAATTACTATGGAGGTGAGTACACCTCTGTATACCACTGCTTTAAGTATTAAATTAATAATCTAACCAGTTTACTTAACAAAAATCTTAAATTCGTTCAGTGACGGAAAACGCACAGGTAAAACACAGGGGTCCGAACTAATAGGCATATCGTTATACCGGGGTACATTTCTAATGCAGAAAAGTACCTTAAATGTTATTGCTCACATATAGAATAGAATATAAGAATTTTTGAAAATGGAAACAGTTTGTATAGAAGTTCTTCGTTTTTGCAAAGGAAAGACCCATCAGGAACACAGTTTGTGAATGTATTAATAAATTTAATCTTTTTTTTACCAGGCAGAGTATTATTGACATAAATTCAATAGTCGTCATCAATTTTTCAAGAAATTACAATTTTACTGCCTATATTTAAGTATCTAACAACAAATCGTCTATCTTTCGTTCCCAAAGCCATAGAAACAGTGTCTAAAATTAAACTAATCGTTGTACAAACCGCCGACGTAGGTACCGTCGCTTACTATCAGTTGTTTTCGCAAACAAACAGACAGACAGACGAGATTAAGTTCACGTTTTAAGATAGTAAACACGTACTAGACAACCTTTGAAGATAAACACTTACATTGATTTTATGTTAGCTTGGTTTCCTTGTTTTATGTTGTGAAATAATTTTCATTTTGTACAAGTCTTGTTTATGAAATGTTTTGAGCGTTACGTATCCAAAGGGTGCCAACGGGACTCCATTTCTTGACTCTGCTGTATGTCTGTAAGTGCGTCTGTCACAGTGTTGTTTCTTTTAAACCGTAATATTTAAACACTTGTTTTAATAGCCAGAGGCACAGTCAATTCGTCTCGGTGTAGATACCGGGTGAAAAAAACGTGTTGCACATCAAAATTACGAAGTGTTCAAACTTGCAGTATTCAAATTAATTAATGAATATCATGGATGTTTCTTTGACCATAATTACACCTATCAACATAATGTATTTCGAAGCAAAAAGAGTTATCTAATAATCGCTTCACCCTGTATACAATTACTTCCATGTGTCTAAAAAAAAACTAAAGTCACGTATTTCTTTTAATGGTTAACTTAAAGAATTTTAAATAATGCCGACGATCTAAGATACCAATCACCAATTAAATTAAACGGTATAAATGTTAATTAAAATCTTTGACATAATTGAATCAAGATGTTTTTAAATACGAATCATTTGATCGAATCGAGACGATTGGGAGGGCCTTACTTGCGATGTGATAATAAAACTTGATTGAAAGGATTATTTGCTTGTTGCTAGGGCCGGTGTAAAATGTTTGTGCTGAAAAAATCTATAGGAATACAGAAAAAAAAAATCATTTTTACAAGCATAACAACCGATCAGATAAAGCCATAACATGCACTTGAACATTAAAATTGAAAAAAAAGACAATTCCCTTAACTACACACAAAACTAATTATCTTTGTAAAAAATCAAGCGTTTTCTTCAACTGCTACCATTACAGCATTTTATGTGTTGCATCTTACATCCGTCAGGTGTAACAAGGTTCATTTTCGCAAAAAAAAACTTACTCGAGTATGGAAAAAGGCATTTTGTAAAACAAAAGTGAGAAACGTTCGCTTATCACGTTCTTGTGGTCCCCTTAACCCTTTAATTAACGCCTATAAAATTTTATTGAGGAAGCCACCAAATTAAATGACATAACACATGAAGCGGACATTTTATGCACAAGGCATGTGTGTAGTTTGCTGTGAAAATATACTCTGCATGCTATATACTTCGAAGTAGGTATATTTAAAGTTTTAAAAGCAAAATAAACGGTATCAAAATCATTATAATATACCCGAGCACAGTAATATAAAATATAATGTTACCTACATCAAAAATATGCTAACGCTGAAAATATTGAAATAAATCAATTCCTCTCACAAAAAGTTGATCGGTTTCAACTCATTTTAATTTAAATCAAGACGAATAAAATGTTAATAAACCCGTCTTCTGACGTCAAAGAGTTTATTGTTCGCATTTTAAATATGAATAAAAACTATAAATAAGATTTATAGTGTGACATTCACTCAAATTTTAAGATATTGTAAAAAAAATGTTGCCAGTGAATTAATTTGCAGTTTTAAATAAATTAAATCTTCAGAAATTCACTTCATGATTACCTACTAATTAATTGGCCAGAATTTTTGTATTGCAATCTAAAATAGTTTTTAGTGAAAAAATAAAGAATTTAAGACTAATTAAGATTATGATGTGTCAGTGCATCCATTTGGCTCTTTGTATTTTAATTTTAATACTTTGCCCAAGATTTTTTTGTTTCAAAGCAATTACTTTAAACTTTATGATTGAACAAGCCGCTTCTAAAAATATAAAACATAGACCACACAAGTCGTAAAATTTAAACGGTTTTTTCAAGCAACAGCAAATAGTTATTTTGTTTTGTATAATTTCACACGTACGTTATTTATGTTTAAAGACTAAACGAATTTAGATTGGAGTCACAAGTCAAAGCTAAAAATACTCGCACATGATAATTACACAACAAATACTGGTCACACTACAATTTTTGTATTTTTTTCCTTATGGCTCAGCCAATGAACTTACACGGCAACACGGAAAGAACATAGATAACCTCCTTAGCACGGTATTTTGCAAATTTAAAAATCATGCTTTAGTCTTTGGTTCATTGCGCTAGACTTGTTTTCAACAAGGTTTGATTGGTTCATTTAATTAAAATGGTGTCGATTCTGTTGTGCACAAACTAAACTTAATTTAGGCTATTGCTATCTTTTACTAAAAGGCAGTGCGAGAAAAGGACGGCTATAGCTATGAACTAAGTTACAGATGCCAAACAAGTTTATGCCTTGCGCTTCACCGTGTTTTTAGTCGACATGTTTTTACGTGCACCCTTCATTTGTATGGAAATATTAGTGGCAAATAAATTTGACAGCTCTAAATTACCTCCGTCTCTTTCGCGTCTTATTAGAGAGAAAAAGATAGCCTAAATTAAGTTCAGTTTGTGCACAACTGAATCGACACCAATGTTTCTATTTTTAGAACAAAAAAATGCTATGCTTTTTGCATAGGTATTTTTTTTAACCATAGATAATTTAAAAACTAAAGATCTACCATCAAATTAGTCATCGACATCATCGGTGTTATGTTGTCAGATGTTTATCGTCAAAAATGTTTAGAGGAAATATGAAGGAACTATTAATAAAATATGGTTTAATAATACACAAAATTGTTTACTTAAACCCTGAAAAAAAGGTTGTCCTAATTCAAATAAAAAAAAAAACAAAGTTAAGTAAGTAGTTGGTACTGGAAATTAATATTTCCTCCGTGGTTATGAATCAACTTAAAACATGAAAAATCGTACAATGGATTCGCCAAATTGTTTCTATTGGCAAATAACAAAAGCGTTTGTCATCGAAAAGAGTTTGGGGAATGAAGACGGCCCGTCACAGTACTACATAATAATTTTAAATAGTCGTAAATTATTTATGACCAACATAAAACTCGATGTTTCTTCACACAAGTGTTAGTTAAAGTCAACTATATGAGAGCTGAGTCACGTCTAATTAATAATATATTTAAAATAATGGCGTTATAAAGGATTAAAAGTATGATTGTTTTTTTTTTCTAAGTAAAAACGAATATTAGACATCTTGTTTGAAAACCACTGAAAAACAAATAAATGAAAAGAAACAATAATAAAATAAATATTCATTTGAAGTTCAAGTAAATCACTTTATTTTTACAAATGTCCATAAATGCCTTAATTGAGAAACCGAAAAAAAATCAACACACCAACCGAATAATACTTTATCTTATCTTAATTTTAATAGTACTTAGGTACAGAAATAAGTATAAAATTATTTTTATTGCCCACTTCAAAATAAAGTGAGTTTAATGATACCTAACTAATTATTTAAATTCAAGTACTTACCTAACTTAAAATATGGACTTAAACAAACTTAGGCGCACCTAAATTCAAGGTGACCACACTCATCGATTCCATAAATTATTCTTATCTGCATTTTTTAGGCTAGTTTTTTAATGGCAAAGGTGTTGAACATACAGCCAGCAACATATTTATGGTCATGTGCATTTTTATATCAGTGTCTAAAAAAAAACTGTTTTACATACCATCTCTTCAGTACAGACTACTGGTTATTTCTAGTACAACGAATAAAACGAAATACTGTTTTGCATAAGAATAGTATAGGAACAGCTGTGTTCGTCGGCCATATGTGTAAGGCGGGCTATTAACATACGTTTTGTGTACTCGTGAAAGAGTTCGAAGTTTAATTTTGAAACGAACGGGCAACGTGTTCGAGAATTCGAATCTTTGATTTTGGAAGTAGGATTTTCGCTGTATAAGGTTTTTATTATACAAAAATACCTACATCGACGCATTTAATTTAATAACGTCGGTATATTTTTTAAAACTATGGTCTTTTAATATGCAGTTATAAAATAATAATAGTCACCGCATCCTTCCTAACGACTGGTGTTAATACAATATGTTATGAAAACATAAATAATCTATGACTCATAAACAATAAATTCACAACTATTAACAGAACGTTATTTTTTTGCTTTATGGCTAGTAGGTATACGAAGTTTTACAATAACCATCTGGTTCATGTTATTTCTAGAATAATATTGTAATGTAGACTAGACCACATATTTTTACCTTAGTTTTAACTACGAAAAAAATACATAATCACGTAAAAGGTAGCAATTACCTACGGTGTGAATAAAATGGGGTATTATTAATAATACACAAAACTGTTCACTCGTAGCAGTCGTAGCCAAACCCTAAAAGCGTTCTAAATTCAAATGAAAGAAAAAAGCAATACTGGAACTCGTTTTCGAAATAGCGTGCATCAAAGATAAGTGCAAAACTGTCGTAACCGCGACTCGTCGACGTAAAACTGTAATTTCGAGTTTTCTTTTTAGAACCAATTATAATAATTAAACACATGGAATTGAACGGTGGAGGAAACAGCACCAATTACCGATCGACAGGTATTTCTCGTGAATTCTATACGTTGGATGGATTCATTTGTTTTATTTATGCAAGGCTTTATTAAAATAAGGCCTTGCATAAACCCTAAAGGGTTTGAATATTATAGGTATGTGTCTATTCTCTGTCCGAATTAGAAAGAATTGACTCTATCATAATTATAACAGAATTGGGGTTGTATTATCTATCAGCCAGATAAATTAAATTAACAGCAGGATGTATTAAAATGATAAAGAATAATAACGTAAAGACAATAACGTCAAAAATAATCATGTTATTATTTGTTTACATAATTAATTAATTGAAAAAAAAAATGGGACCATTGGGCGTAAGTGATCGAAAACTATTCAATGATATTGAACCTAGTATTTTAAGAAATAGCCTACATAATTAATGATCTAATTCGTAGCACCCTAAACCAGACATTATCATTATTCGACATATGGTCGTAATTAATAATGAACATTTATTATTATTAAACATTTGCGTTGAAACATTATGTAAATATGTCCCGATGTCCTGCTGCGTTATTAATTAAATTCAGTGAAGGCTAGAAGTTATTGTTACTCAAGTTATGGAAGTAATAATAGTATTATCTGTGTAACTGGAAATAATGCAAGTAAAATTAAAATAATAATAATTAAAATAGTGAGCTGCAATGCATACGTATAAGTTTGATTCGACACCATGTTTGTAAACCTAAGCTACACGGACCTACATGAACCAGTAAACATAGTTTTTTTTCGGCTCTTTTTATGGGTGTAAAAACGCATTTATAAAGATTTTCCAAAGTCAACCTAATAAGGTACAACTGGAACCTACTTTTCGAAATAAACAAGCAAGGAAAAAGCAAGAACAAAAGTAAACAACAAACAAAGTTAAATAAATTACAGTCGTAATAACAATTACCACAGTATCTGATTACAGAAATTACACAGATTCACCGCAGAGACGACAGTAAACAGATAATTGTTTAATTTTCCATTTCAACTCGTTGTTTTTTTTGCGGCAGCGCCTCGCTTACTGCTGAAATCGTCACAAGTCCTATTACGGCGTTATTAGTTTTTTTCGGAAAAGGCTTATTTTATAATTAAATTTTATTTTCTTAAAAATTATTGGTAAGTATTATTTATTTTTTGGACAAATAATTATTGCTTGTTTTAATTACTAACTTCGTAGCTGTAACTAGAGATCGCAGAAAAATAATTGATGTACCTATATATAGCATAGGTAAATTGTACAGCTTTTATGCCAAATCTCAGCTATAAAACTTAGATTTAAAATCCAAACACGTGCAATACAATTTTTATGACCCAATATTTAAATATCAGCAGTAATCTTTTAACGGAAATCTTTGATTCAGCCATCATAAATCTTAGGATCCATTCCCAAAATATCGGTAATCCGTAAAATAATGACCAATGAACCGTCTTGAATCATATTCAAATGCTTGGAACCGTGTGCATTAGAATACGAACATAAATATATCACTAGCGTTTCTCACATAAATTCTATACACTATGCATGGGAATAAGATCGGAGACAAAAGAACAAAAATCTTAATAAATGATTGAACACGTAGGGTCGATTCAACCCTTTAAACGCAACACCTGGTCTCAAAGACCGAAGTCAGAAAATTTCTTTATCGCATTAGCATAATATTTATAATATCCACAATAGGATGCTTTATTCAAAGTAGCTTCGATTTTTAAATATACGGTAGTTTATTGTTAGAGATAAGGGATGGGACAATGGTGCACTTTGTGGTGGTTTGTAAGACGATGTTGAAAGGGTTACGGTGAGAAGTTAACGAGGTAGTAACAATGCTGTTTCATTCAATAATATTTTATGTTTCTTCGTTTTGTTATTCATATTTTCGTTAATAAGTTTTTGGTTTACTGAAAGTAAGATGCGGTTTGGATTTGCGTGTTTGAATAGAAAATATAATAGTAATAGCGACTTACACTGTGGTTAGTTGTCAACGTGGCTGTCTAACGATTTCATGTTTCAGTCTTAAGTGTTGTTTTTTGCAATTTTTCTCTCTTTTCATTTTATACAAATCCACAATCACATTATTATTAAAAAATGTTTGTCTGTAAAGACGATAATTTTAAATATCTTCCCCCTTTTCATGTAATATTCCCCCTTTTCACCCCCTTAAGGATTGAAATTATAACAACACCGTCGCATAAACTTCTAACCACACGCCTAGATAATAAATTTTGTGATTTTTACTTCGAAATTAAGAACTTTCCATACACAACTTCATCCCCTTTTTTAACCCTTTGGGGGTGGAATTATCAAAAACGCTGAGAAACTTATGTATAAATTAATTTTCAATGGTCAGTCTAAACACAAAGTTTTAAGATCCTAACTTTAAAACGGACGGACTTTCATACACTTTCATCCCCTATTTAACTTCCTTAGGGGTTGAATTTAGAAAAATCCTTCCTTTATTCCTTGTCTACATTATAAAGGGAACCACTGTGCAAAATTTCAGTTTTCTAGCTCCAAGGGTTTGGGCTGGTTTGATCGCCGAATCGGAACGGTATGACACTTTTTCGTGCGTGCAGCCGGTGTTCATCGATTTATAAGAACGTTATCACGACAAAAAAAAAAAGAGAAAATACCTACTAACCCATTTATAGAAACGAATAAACAAAGGCCCACAAATATCGTTTACAATCATTAAATAAAAACCGAGAGTAATATTCATTCATGCTGAGCAAACTATCAGTTGCATCTTCCGATCCAATTTCGAAGACAGCAAAAAAAATCCTTTTAACCCGACAATAGACAGTGGGCTTTTGTCTAGACACCGTCAAATGATACGCATTAGTTTTTTTATGCGTTATGAATACATTTAAAACAGGAAGGATGTGAAAGTCGGGGTATTGAAGACACCGTATGGCATTAAAGGGTTAGGGTGGTTTAGAACGGCTGTGTCGTACAAAGAAATAGGGATAATGGGTGAAACATTGTATTAACGAATGAATTATTACCGGCATTTTGTTGTCGTTTTTTAATATTTTGAGAGCAATTTTAAATTTCAATGACAAAAATATGAATAAGTTGCGTTGGCGAGCATAAAAGATTCAAGTCCAAATACCTACTAGCCAATATAAAAAAAGAACAAAGAAACGAAAACAACATTATAATCAATTTTACTACAGGCAATTCATCATTGCTAAACCGCTACCGTTTTTTGATACCATATACAAATGACGGAGCAAAAACTCGGTAACAAAAAATACCTAGTTTCAGTTAAAGTCAGAGCAATGTAACCTTACAATGTCATAGTCGAACTAAGGTGAAATTCTTCGATACGGTATCTAATCGAATTCGATAAGTAAAAGGACCTTGTTTTTGCCTTTCGATCAATCAATTTTTTATCAAACTTTCTCTTCGAAGGTTATTTATTGATTATTGATAGCACGTGTATAAAGTCGTATAACTTGTGTTGTAAGAACAAGGACGTAACCGGCGATTATGGAAAAAGCGTTACAAGTGAATTATAAGACAAGGTTATGAATAAAAACTTCATATTCGCTTCGCTTTTTGAAAAAGGATCGTTTTTTAGGGTTACCCTATTCATCTTTTGGTTCAAATATTTAAAAAATGTAGGCCCCTTCGGTGATACGTTGAAGATATATCGCACCTTCGGTAGAACAAGGGCATAATTGCAGTTTTTGCTATTTTACAGGAGAGCTATTTTAAGATATTTATTGCATTCAGTGAGGTCTTGCTCTGTTAATATTGCTCGAAAGTTTTTCTTCTTTGCATGATATAAACTATATACTATATCCTTTTTAGGCGTATAGTTAACAAGAATTAAGAACTTTTAGTTTTTTTTCAATTAATTTTAATTTTAAGGAAGGGATACATTTGTGCCCTTGTTCTACCAAAATGTATATTATTTTGTAATTAGGACTAAATTTGAGCTTTAATTTAGGATGATTTTCGAATAAAAATACCTTGTTTTTCCGTATAAACTTTTTATTTTCTTATAAAGTAAAAAAAATGTAGTAACTTTCACGAAATATAATACTTAAACTATCATTATAGTCTTACTAATCAGTCGTCAATAATCTCACGTTTGTGTCTCTTTGGAATCACAATGAAAATAGAATTATAGAAGATAACAAAAATAACAGTGACATTATTTTTAACAAGATTCACTGTTATGCAAATGAAATTCTTTAGAATCACACTTCAAAAAATATTAATTAAAAAATATAAAAATTAATTACTATCATTTTATTACTATTATCATTTACTTTTAAGACCAAGGAATAAAACAAATCTTGAACGGACAAGGGCATAACTGTCTGAACGACTTTGTCCTTCCAATTTTAAAATTATAAATTAGGCATAAGTGTAATAGATGTGGCATTGTCGCTCCAGAAACCAAAAAATTAAAAGGGCATATTTACCTTTACGACGTTAGCGGTCCAAGTGACGACTGCCTCTCTCCCCGCCGACGGCGCAACTGACCAATGAGACTATGTCCAGCCAAGAGAGCAGTAAAAAGGCACCAATAAGACAAAGTCACTATTTTCGCCTAGCGGATTTTTAAAGGAATTAAATGACTGTCTTTGTTCCTCCAGTTCAAATAGCATTTTTAAGGCATTTCTGTATACTTAACTCATTTTTGCAATTTTTGACAATTGTGCCCTTGTTCTACCGAAGGTGCGATATGTTATCTAAACCGCGACCGTGTCGGGAACATTTTATATTGGCCTTGATTTGACTATCATATTGTATGGAACAACATGTAGCTTCGATAAGGCCCAAAAACTAGAAGCATTTACTGGGGATCGAGCCTGCGACGCTACGTTCACAAGAAATAAAGTAGCGTCCGTATCCACTGAGCCAATTCCAACAGTCCGTTTAGTACTGAAATTTACAAGCATATTGTATGTGTCAAGATTCATTTTCGTCTTTTATTTCGGATATTGTTTGTTTTCTATCGGATGGATTTAAAGTCAAAAGCAATTATAAATAGTTAATAGTTTTTTTTTTATATTATGTAATTTAGTTTAAGTAAAAATTACCTTTTTGAGTCCTTCAGCTCAATAAAATATCCGTAACACATCTGAAACAAAATAAAAATACATTAGTGTTATTGACAAGTGCTGCCAAGTTATTTTTATCTAAAACAATCCAAGTGCCACACATCACTTGGCTTTACCTTGGGGTAAAATAACCATCGACTAAAAGGCTTTATCTAAATTCAATTTTAAATAAAATAGTAAATGCTAAGCCCTATAAATTATGTTAAGCGATACCGAGTCAGTAATCAACCATTTCAACGAGCTATTACCTAATTCGCGAAACGTGTCCAATCGTGTGACTATCTGGTTCTAGTATCTACTGGAAAATCCTTTTAAATGAAAAAAAAAAACTATATGCTATAAGTACGATTTTATTTTTCCATTATTTAAAAGACTGGGAGATATCGTGACCGAATCACTTTAAAACGACAGTTAAGGTGGATGCTCCAACCAGCCCGCGAAATTCATATTTTCTTACGTTTTTTTGCAATTTGCAGGCCAGTGCTAGGTTGTATCTTGAATAAAATATTGCTCACGACTTTAAGACGTATGTAGTTACAGTATCAAACTCACAAACATCAAAATCACAAATACAACCCTCCAAGCTCATAAAGGTGCAGGAATGATTTTGACCATAAAAAGTAATTTCTGCACATTTGCAAATTGCAAAAAAACGTAAGAAAAATTGAATTTCGCGGGCTGGTTGGAGCATCCACCTTAAACAGTTAGCGCCGACTAGTTTTCCCGCCATTTAATTATTGTCAGCCTCTAGTACAGATAAACCATTCATTTTAACGAGATTTTATTTTTATTTGACGTTTTATGTCCACCAGCAATTACTGGACGCTTACAAATGGAATTATTCAACAGCGAATTTATCAATAGCCGCCTTTATCACGTGTATATCAACAAGGTCAGAATGACCCATAAAATAGGGTTTGATTAAGGGCTATAAAATGTGTGTTGTGATTTCGATGATTTCTCTTGCAGCCACAAACAGACAATAAAGTTGAACGTTCTCGTACGTATGTACGTACCGACGTCCAATTACGCGCGTTTATATATCCGATCGGGACAGATGATTTATTAAAAATGTTATCGCGCGAAGGTGTCAACAAATCTTATTTGACCATCCATCTTTGTCTAACTGGAGTTATCGTTTGCTGATATCTATGTGCGGGGCACATACATTATTTATTTATGCACGAATTTGCATCAGCTTTTCAAGGGTTAACCCGTTGCGATGTTCGCGCGTCGTAATCGCGTTGCATGCGAAAACAGTAATAAATTTTGCTATTTTTCCATTTTGATATTTACAAAATACCAACTTGTCAGTGAATTTAATGTCAGATAGCAAATTGAAACTTAAGCAATATGTATTTATTCAGCTACCGTTCGAGTGAAAAATGTATTTTATCGTGAGAAAATAAAATACGTTACATTACTATTGAACACGACATAAATAACGTGTATTAAAGTTGTTAATTTTTAAAACCTTTATCAAATAAACTTAAGAACGATATTTATAAGAAATACCAACTATAATAAAAAACATATTTAATGTTTTTCAAATAAACCTGTACGAAGTGGTTTAATATGAAATGTGATGCCGTTTGCCTTGAACTTACAAGGCAACATTGTATCTCAAAACTTTATAAAAATATCAAGTTGCTTAAGTTGGCTTCGTAGAAAGGCTCACAATATCGCAACGAAAACAGCGTTGCTTGTAAATTAATATTCGAACAGAGAAAAACAAAGACGATCAAAATTGCGCTATAGAATGTACAGGGTTAACTAACAGAATTAAAAATAAAAACAAAAAACACAACAAAACATGCGGGTCTGTCTTTGGGGACTGCCAATAGAAGTGGAAACTACGTAACTTGTTAATTGTATCGTCGAGCTATTAGATTATTATTTTTGATTTATTTTTGGTTTGTTTTTTGTTTTCTCACCGTTTAAACCTTTCCTAGACTACGACAAACATTTCAAAACCAAAATCAGCCAAATCGGCCCAGCCGTTCTCGAGTTTTAGCGAGCACAAACGAACGTTGACGCGAGTTTCATGATTTTTGTTCACCCAAAAGTGCTCAACGCGCCTAAAGAAGTTTCAGGTTGTTCATATCAAAAACTTACAAAAACGTCATTCAAAAATATATATATAATTCGAACAACACCATTATAAAAATTAAATGTTCTAATAACATTTCAAAAAAAGAAACACTACGAAAAAGTTTACAATAAAACCACTAGATTAAAAAAAGAACACTCGAAGACGCAACTCGAGTCGGAAATTATTTCACAATAGTTTACAACTTTTGTATTTGTAATAAAAAGGTACTTAATGTGATTGTACCCCATTGTGGAGCCGTGGGCTATGGATTTCTTTCCTATTGTGTGCCGAAGACAGTAATGAATTGCTTGTTACTTTATGTCACACTTGTTTTGACAGTCAACATGAGCTTGAATGCTTCTTTGAGTTCGAACAAATCCAGTCAAGTATTGTATCACTCCGACTATGAATAAAATTTATAATTAAGTGCAATTGTCATAATCATGAAGTTTTATTTGATCGTTAATGGCACGCTATTATTCATTGAAACTCATTAGTATTTTTTAGTTGTTAATTGTTTATTCCAATTAAACTTTAAAGTCAAGTACACATCACTATTCAAATTAATTATATATTAAATGAATTTGGTTGTAATTAAATTAATAACATACCTACCTAGATATTTGGGCAATAACTTGATTGTTTTAAGTGCTGATTGGAGAGGAATTTCAATGATGCATCTATGACGATTACACAATTAGAAATATAAAGCTCTAAAAAGTAATCATAGAACATTGACGGATAACGTTATTGAATCGCAAAAGGTCAAAAAAACATCAAAATATCATTTGTTAAGTGTCATGCAACGCCCTTGATAGTTCTCAAGGCAATAAATTATTTCGAAAAAAGAATACTATTCCGACAATGCACTTGAGATATTTCCCTGTCTGTTTAATTGCCTGTCAGAATCTAACATCTAACCTTTACAAGTGGGCGAATAAAAATGGGTATAGACAACAGAAGAGTCTTTAAGAATGAGGTCATGTTATTTTTAATTTTGAACTTTTGATAGAAACTTTTTGTGTTTTTTGCGGTCGCATTCTGTATCTATGGGTTGATCGATCATTTCTTTCTTTTGCGGTGTCTATTGATTTTGATGTTTTACAGGGTTTTAGATTATTTAGAAAGGAAATATTATTAATTAATAAGTAACGGTAGTTTCAATGAATATAATAAAATGTCTCACTTATATAATATATGGTACTATAAGTTATAATACAAAATGATACGCTCTTTTTTTTCAGAACAATATCTCAAGCACGTGCTCCAAAATAATGACGTTACTACGGAGATAAGAATCTTATTAATGTTCCCAATTATTTGGTACAAGTACGAGTCAGTAATTGTGTTGCCTAAACTATATAGAAACTAGTAGCTAGGCAAGCCAGCTATACTAACATTGTTCTTGTCAGTCTAATTGCGATTTATTACCAGTTTACGTCAATTACAGAATTTAAAGATCTTTGTTAGGGTTACCACCAAGTGCTACTGCGATCAAAATTTCCCTTTTAAATACGAATTATCCTCCTTTAGGATTACATTTTGATTGGGACAAGGGATTTCGGAACTTTTTACTCTAAAAAAACCTTTTATTTAATTTTTATAAGTGAATATTTTCACTCGAAATCCTCCGAAGGTAGCACAACCCTAGTACATAATCTTTACATAGCCTATAAATAGTAAGGTTAGTTAAAACATTATTTATTCACATTGTAACCTACATTACCTACTTAGTCCAATTACTTTTTTACCACAATTTCGGCATGCAGATTAAAAATAAACTGGCACCTCTATTAGACCTAATTTGTTCTACCTAGAACAATGACCATTGCGTGAGCCAGCACACATTTTTGTTCATTTATATCAATCTTGTTCGTTCCTACAGTCATTCGTTCACTTCGTGTTCATTTTAAATGAATTTTCAAACGTTATTTCCTGTTATTATCAAGGTATTATTACTAACCAGTGTCATACAAATAACATTACTTATTGGAAATTGAAATCCGTTTGGATTGACAGTTGACTCATCAGCAGTAGTATAAATTGAAAAATTTTATTCAATAAAGAAGTATAGAACTGTGAGGTTGGTACTTTAAAAGTATGAAAACACTTTGCTAGTGCAATGAAAACATTTGTTTTTGGGAAAAAAAATACTTTACAGAGTAAAAATGTTCTTCAGTCACGTGACAGTTAAAAATATACGTAAACCATTTTTGTTGTTGTGTGCGTCCATGTCATTTATTCTATTCTCGGCAATGACCGCATATGAGTCACTGGCAGCAACATGTTTTCATATAATGTTGGGCAAACGTTGGCATATTGGCGAATTAAACAGTGTTGCGATGATTAATGTGTTCAAAAATTTGGCAAACATTTTTAACGAAATGTTTGCTTGATACGAATGTGCTTTTGTGAATGTTATTTGGCGTTTAGTTTAGCAAATACATATTTTTGAGTCGATACGTTTCCTAGTGAGTTAGAAGTAAAAATTGATTTGGAAAAAGTATAACTGAATATTTCCCTGTTTTCCAGGGTTTGGGTTGATTTTATTTTATTTATGATTATTCCCCTCAAATCCAGTCTTTGGTGATTTTTATAAATCTTGAGAAAAAGAAGGAAAATTACAAACTAACGATAATAATTCCTCCAACATGATGTAACGGACGAATACTGAGAAAATTAAAACTCTCATGACAAATAATGATTTAAACAAAGAAAATTACGAGTAACGGGAATCATGGTAAAAATAATTGTAGAAACTAGAAATCTGTACTAAATGACTTTTTAATTTCTTTCCGTTATTATTCGTAACTAATGTTGACAATTATTTGTAATTTGATCGATTTCCCGTTAGTACAGCTGAAGTATTAAATTGCAATGGGTTAAGTTTTATAGTTTCTGAAATTGAAAGTAAATTAATATAATGAGTGACGAAGTTGTATCCAGCCAGTTAGGCATTAGGACAATATGAGTAATTGCCAAGCTGACTTTATTTTCAATAAAAAATGTGACTATAACTCTCTACTTCTATGGTATTTCTGTTTGCAGATTCACAGGACATTCGCCATTCAAATTAAAAATAGAAGACAAAACAATCCAAATTCAAAATACAAAAATAGAATACCGAGGTATAACAAGACAACTCACAAACTAGTCACCAAAACGACCTTGGCAACGTCACAATGAACTACTCTACGACAAAATACCAAGTGCTTGCCGATCAACAAGAAATTACCGTAGACGGTAGCAAGTAACCACCGCCCGCATGCCATAATATCATAGACCAGCCTATTATTACAGCGTTATTGGTCATCAGCATCACAAACCGATATTTTGTGGTCATTTGACGTCGATGTACGCGATTGCAATATTGTTGTTGATTTATAGCAATTTCGCGATCAAGTACCTACGTATACGTTCAATCCGTTCAAGTAGGAAATTTGAATTATGAATGTTTTCTTATTTGAGGAAACTTTTTTTAAGTGGCCAGTATTCGATGTTGTCGGCTAGTCATTGTGGTGGGCTTTTCACGGGTGAAACGTTATTTTTTTTATTTTGGCACAGGCTGTTTTCTTATTTTATTAATATCTGTCATATTTCTCTGTACAATTTTATAAAAGAACGCTCTTTTTATGCTATGTATAATTGTTAAGGTATCCTAACGCTAATTAATCTTTGTATAAATTCCTAAGGTGTGGTTTCAATGCACATGCATTAGAACGGGTTTCGCTCAACTCCTAAACGGAATAATCATGACAATCTAAGTGGCTGTACATGCATAAAATAAATTATTTATTTGTTTCCTTACGTTGATTCTTAGGTACTAACATATTTTCAATTAGTTCCCAAGTTCATTCTTAATAATCTTAACCTGATCACAAATGAGATAAAACTGAAAATCATTTAAAAATAGGGAGTATGTTTTTAAAAATATATACAACACATTTCGATCAGTAGGTTAACGTTTTTTTTAATGCTTTTATTTTTTCCATGTCGCAAAATTATTTTTTAGATACTTATATAATAGTGTAAATTTAAAAAATATGATAATTCATAAAACTAATAATATCTATTAGGTAACTTGAAATATGTCGTGCTTAGTAATTTTGTCGTAGCTACATAGTTACATTAGATTATACCTTTCAAGATTTACGATTCTCTTCTAAAATAAAATCATTCTATATGCTAATGCTAAAAATATATTTATGTTCGTTGAAGAACTTAAATGTAAAACTAGTAAATTTAAAATTTGAATTTTCTCAGAAATAAATCGTAGTTTCTTAGTTTAATTTATGTTTTTTTGTCCGTTTACAGCTCATTTACGGGTAAATTTATTCATCCAACTTGGATGAAAGGTTCCACTATACATTATTTAAAAGTATAGGAAAGGAATCTGTTACAGAAATGAGTACTTAGGTAAATTCGGTCAGGGGCAGGCCATTACTCTTCTCAATCAATTTTAGATATACCATACCTATACTTATTATTTGATCAAAGCAAGATTCATACCGACTTATCCAGTAAGAAAATAAGGACAAAAACACACATCTTCAGTATTTTTAATTGAAACTAAATCACCGACAGAGGCACAGATTGATGGAAATCTAGCTTATTAAAAGAAAAGAAAAGAAACTAAGTCGTAAGAATTAATTTAGCACTTAAATAAATGCAATGTATTTGACGTCTTTAGCGTCCGTGCGTCAATCCAATAAATCAGGTATTACACGGAACGGTTAATGCCATTAGCCACCTCTCCTTTTTTCATTATCATTTAGTTAAGCGATAGTAGTAGTAGATAGTTAACTAAGAGAAGAGACAAATAGATATTATTTTCAAGGAACGCTTTGTAAGGTACTACATAACACAACAATACAAACTGTTACTTGAAAAATTCATTTTCATATAAATGAAGTGAAATATAGTATCTACTTAATTAATATATATAAAAACTTAAAGACGTCAAAATATTGAACTCTGTAACAATACCATTTTTTATAAAGGAATGACGTGGGTTTGCAATATTCATAAAAAATATGAAGTATAAGTTTTTATCGTTTAAAAATATAAATCGATTATTCCGATCGTTATGAAAAGCTATATTTTATACAGCATGTCTATGAATGGCTGATTTTATTACTTTTATTTCAGTAATCCTTAGATTTATGTCTAAAATCCAACAGTTTTTACTAAACGCTACATAATAAAGAAGATTTATCCCGCCATAAAGTACATGGAAAAAAAAGGCTACCTAAAATGGAGTCACGATTGTTTCAAGTTTTTTTTTTTTTTATTTCAAAGATTTTGAATTGGTAAAAAGAACATAAGAATCAAAATAATACGGAACACATGGTGAATATTATTTGGAGACGAAGTAATGTAACTCATAAAATCAACTTATTGAGAGCACATGAAATCGAGCTGTCATTTTTGACCGTTGTTTTTTGTATGTGGGCGAAAAGAATATTGTAACCAGGTAGGTATATAATGTAGAGTTTTTTTTAAATACCATTCAGTACAATACAAACAAAATACTGCAGTTATGACTCTTCTCACGTATGTCACATCTTAAATCATTGGACAATGGACAGTCATTTTAAGTATTTTTGATTGGGTGCTGAAGAAAAGAAAATAATTTATTTTAGTCAATTCGATACAGTTGAATAACGATGACTGGGTATTTTTTGGGTCTGATACCAATCAAGAAAATATTAACAAATAATGATAACAATTATCTGCAATTTATTTTATGTATTTTCGAGTCACCGCAAAGTAAATTACAACAAAACTAAAAGTTCATAAAATTGCATCGAACCTTTTTTACAAAAGAACTTTTGAATGTCAAAAGTTTTTGTTTTCAATACAAACTTGGGCTGTAGGTGTTATGCGTGAACCTGGTTCATAATAAGAACCGGATTTCAAATTAAGGTCTTATAAAATGACCAACTTATTACTTCTTTATTCTTACTCTTTTTCTGTCTTGTGTTGGACTGAAATTCAATCTTTTGTACTAACGAATGAATAAAATGAATATTTTGTACGATTTTACTTTTACAATATAAAATAAAATGATGGGTGAAGTTTACAGTATTGTAAACAAGTTAACTTTGTAATAATGTACGGTCGAACAAGATTTATTTACTTTACAGTTTAACCCACAAATTACATTGTAAACTGTAAACCAAATAGTTTTGACCGTAATACTACAAGTACAAAAGATACACGTGTGGAATATCGTAAAAAAAACTGCTGTGTAATGGTTCAAAACGAAAGATAAAATCATTCTTAAATGCAACATAAAACGAGACAATTTAATGACATAGGTAACACAATTAAGTTCGAAAGTAATAGCGACGAAAACAATTATAAATAAACACACAAACAAACATATTAGTGGACAAAATGAAATGAATTACTATTAATTGCAAAGAAAATGGCTGCCCGCCAAACTATTTACACCGAATAAAGTAGTTGCTAAGTGAAATTGATGAGCCCAGTTGATAATTTATTTAATTTACGAAGCGACAGAGGAAATGCGTTATTCAGCCAACGAAGTGTTCACGCAATGAGGGATTAAAGATAATTATGGTGTTGCACTAAAATTAAATCCATTTTATTCGTTTCCATTTATGGTTTAATGAGTTCTGTGTAATTAAAAGTGATTTTAAGCTTTGTGGGACGGGTCAGTAATAATTATTAATTAATAATTAAGCTATTTACCAAGGTTATGGCTGTTGAGTACACAATTTTGAGTATCTACGTTTTGAACAAAACGGGGTGGTTGATCGTGTAACATGAACAATACACAAAGTTAACATAAAATTAGTCCTTTTCATGTTTCTGATAAGTACCACCTACCTACCTAAATGATTAGTGCTTAAAAAATTAAGATAGAATGAATTTTTCAGGCAACAAATTTTTAAACCATGCTTTTATTAATCGATACCTAATACTTTTAAGATATTTATGAATACTTATCTAGGAGTCATGTTTATTTAAATTTCGAACATCTGTTAGTTTTTTTTTTTGGTGCCATTTGTTTCTACAATCTGACAAAATATTATGAAGAAAAGGCATAAGATTTAACCTTAGTAATAAATAGTGGGTAAAACTAAAAATTATGTTAACATATTATATTACCTATTGCTTATTGACGTATTTACCAGAAGACATTTTTAATAATGTTTATTTTTTATTTTAATTTAGCTGAATGGAAACAAAACTTTGCATGTTAGACCTTTTTTCTTTTTAAATCGACGCAGGCCTGCATTAACTAATCGTATACAAGTCGAAGAAACTTCAACATTCCGCAACACTTCCTAGCGGCCATTGGCTAAAGATAAAAGTTGCTCATAAATAATAATTAGCAGCCAGGAATCGAACCTGGGCTGCACTTTGTGACTAACGATCCTGCCTGTCGCCCGAGGCGTACAGATATTAATAACAAGCAACTACTATCTGATTTATATCTTCATACGAACGACTATACTTGGTAATCATTTAAACTTGATTCGATTTAACGTAAGTACACCAATTACAACGTCAGACGTTAAGATAAATTGTCTAATTAACGATTGAAAAAGTGAGCAAAAAGAACGCGTTTCGGTTGTGTACAACATAACGTTTCATAAGCCTAACAACGTTATATTTACGAGTGCGTTACCGTCCGGCAAGTCGGCGCATTAGCGTGCCAACATCAATCATTTACCGTTCTTAATTCAAAATAAAAAATAAAATCGATTGTCTTTTATAAAAAAACGCCTCGAGATAAGGACCAAGACGAAGTCACGATAAGCCTTAAGGCCGAATTTGTGAACAAAAAAGGTTGCCCACGGCCAAACTAAATTAATAATTCCGTGTCTAAAACCGCCATTTTTCGTGCAACACACCCAAATTATTTTGAGATAAAAACATATACGTGTGGGCGTACGATTGCATATCTCCGAGCAGTAGGTACTGGCGACCACGAATTTGTAAAAAAAAAATAACACGAATATTACGTTTCGAAATTCTTACTGGAACCAACACAGATGTTTTTTCGTTGTAGCAGGCATTATCCATTTTTGGTTGGTGAAAGTGTTGAAGTCCGTTAACTTTTTAAATTACTAAAGAAAATATTTTTCGAGCGCACTTGACATGTTATTTTAAACTATTTAAATAACTGTTACTTTTATTTAACTATTATTCTAGTAAAAAATATAAATACTAGGTATTTTAGTGGAGTATTTATGGAGTACTCATACCTATTAACATTTTTAACATTAACAATAATATTTTTAGAACCACCTTATTCAACATGACAGTTATTATGAATTGATTCCTTTTCCCTGTTTCATTATTACAAGTATAAGTACTTATTATAGTCATTATTTATCAACGCAACTCCGTTGTTGATGACCGTAAATTATGGGTTGAAACAAAGTATACTGAGTAGTTGTCAGCACAATTTACTGATGAGTATTTATAATACCTCGAGAAAACCACTTTTCCATGTATTTTAATGGAAATAAAGCAATCGGTTAAAAAATGTGCGTACGTGCAAGTTGCTATGTGCATCACAACGGATAAAATTTATGAAACTAATTAAACTTTTTAGCTTTGTAGGTACACCAATATGCCATAGCAACACAGATAAGGTCCGACAATATATTATTGTACAACTAACAAAACACAATACGTCTGTATCTGACGTATAATCGTTTAAAATTAGCATTTATATCATGTGTATAGCTTCTATGTATAGAACTTATGTACAAGAACATGAAAAATCACCTTTTGGCAAAAACATGTTGATAAGTTGAAAGGTGAAGGAGATAACAAGGGGGCAGTAGATTACGTAAAACCTCGTGATAATTTGATAAAATAAATGTTTTCGTTTTTTGTTATGTAAGATAACGTCGTAAGTCAGTACACCTACATTTTTGCAGCTTAGTAATAGTGCAGGACTAAGTTTTTATTTTTTATTAATATATTTTTTTTATAAAATTAATAAAAATATGTTTCCTTTAAAAAAAAGTATATATACTGCATTTAAAAATCTATAGGAGTTATTGTATTTAGTAATGTTATTTTGTCCTTTATTTGTACTTGATAAGGGACCAGTAGGTATGTTTAAATCGTCGTTGTGTGATAAAAACATGTGACTGTTTTTATCACGAACATTGACGGTTGCTAAGCGGATTGATAATAGTGCCAACTGTTTTTTTTTTGCCAACTTGTTTGAATAAAACCAGTAAGTCTAGCATAAAATATGAAGGTACTAAATTATCTTCAGGGTATTTATTCAATCGTTTAGAAAGAAAAATAACAACAAATGAAATAAAGAAAACGCAAACACATTTTTTGAAACTAGCCTGTTGATAGAAATGTTGCCAGGCTAACAATTTAACTATTCGATAACTGTTTTTTTACGGTCGATGTAATTCAGTTACAAAAACATCGGCCCATTTTTTGTTTGTTAAACTTTGGGCAGCAAAAAGTTAACATCATAAAAAAGGCCGCGTGCGGTGACAATTTAAGTGAACGTCTTTTTATTCTGTCACTTTTTTAACGTAACTTTTGACTTTTATTTTAAGTTTTAAATGAAAGATACATAAACTATTTTTTAACTTCGAATTAATATAGTTTGTGAAAAATGCGCTTTTCCGTCGGGAACGTTACCTACATGAAAATTAACACACGCCTAAAACAGCAACTCAAAGAAAAAGTAAAAAAAAACTCACCAATAGTGTTGCCGTTGAAAAAATCTAAATTTTATTTTTATTTTTGTCGATGGCACAACTTTTTGCGCCTGATGTTCCATTGACACTGTACCACTAATCGTCACTTCGTAAAATATTACTATCACAACATTTACAGTTCTTTAGTATACTACTGAATTATCATATTTTCCAGAAAAAAGAAAACTCCATATTTTAAATTCCATTTATAAAATGAATATGTTGCCTTTCTTCAATATTCCAATCACTATGGCAGCCGCACTAAAATATTTGAAGCTCAAATCATTAATTGTTGATAGCTTTTTATGATAATATTGGAACTTGAATTCTTATAAGAAGTTCCAAAACCGCTTAGGGAGCGCTGAACTCGTATGAGTTTCAAGATGTTATAAAAAACAATTGACGATACGTGTTCGCGCGTCGATCGTCGTCACAAGAAGAAGCCACGCATCCGACGCGAGTGTCGCCCGCGCTCCGAACCAACGGATTGTGTAAACGCGCGCCACTCGCTCGGCTGGCGTCGCGAGCGGGGGCGGAGGCGCGGGGGAGGGTCGCTGGCTCTCTCGCACGCACACATCCACCCCACTGTACACCACTCCATTACTAACGTTCCTATTTTGAATACGCGACGCGCCAATCTAGCTCCTATGCGATAGCTATAGGAGCCGAGGGATGTGATGACCGAACCGCGACGTGCGACCGACATCAGATCGTGCGTGTAGACAGAGAGCGCGCTACGGTTCCCACGTGACTGATAGAGACGGAAAATCATCGGTAGTTGAGCCGCGTAACGCATGTGTGTCTTTAAACGCGGGGCGATGCAATAGTGGCATAAGTGGCATAGTGTCAGACTTTGTAAGTACACGTAGCTAAGAAGAGCAGTCTTGAAAATTTTATAAAGAAGGCTCTGTTTTATTCTCTTTAATTTCAACTAAATGGGATCTGCCACGCCATGTGGCATTCAAGCGCCCCAACTCTTCTGACATTGAAAATTATTAATTGACGCGTATTCACAGATCGGAGTGAATATTGCTCAGTTTAATTTATTCGACATCGAAGCTTACATTTCTACCTGAGATATTTACAGGGATTACTTTATTGTCAGTGCTTAATTAAAATCTTTATTTTTCAATCGAGTGTTTTAGTCGACTTATAAGATTTCGTATGGAGCAGAATTGGTATAGAAAAATGGACATAGGGAATGTTTTTGAAGTCATACGACTCTACGCAGTGGGTTTATATCAGTTTTATGGGAGTGATTAAGAGAAAGGTATAAAGTTCTGGCGACACAATCTTGATACAAAATTGTAGAAAGATCTTTATATAAAATCCCCAGAAATAAGCAAAATGATGTTCCAATAAAATTTTCCAAGCATATTTTAGTAAATCAAGATCAAAGCGTCCCATAGAAGTGTCGACTTTAAAGACCATATTCGTGTTACCTCCTCGGTGCTGTTATGACGAATAAAATTTATAATCGAATCGAGAGAGAATATCGTTTACACAGTTGGTATAGGAGTACGAACACCCACACGCGAGCCCACGTTCGCAATTCAAAATTCAAATTTACGAATTTCTATTGGTTAGAGGGCATTCGATGTGTAGTTGCGTCCAACCAGCCAGCTTTATCATTTATGTTTATTCGACTGGTTGATTATCTTGGTGATTTAGAAACCAGATTTTTGGGTTATAGGAAATTTAGAATGATTTAATGCATTGCGTTGTGTGGACACAGGTGTTAATGCTAATTTAGTATGGAGTTTTTGGTGTCTCCAGTTAGGTCGAGTCCCTTACGGTTTCTATGTAATAAACTTAATTAGTACAGTTAAATATTATATCTTGGTGAGAATCTTTAGAAAGTTGTATATATACAGGCACATTCGGCTATCTGTTTGAATTTGATTTTATAGCCCAACATGTGCTACATTGGTCTGGTTAGCGTACCTAGTTGAAGTTTGTTCCCTTTAACCAGGAAATATATTTCATATTCAAACAAAGGTTGCGATATTCCTGTCGTTCAAACTGATTTAAATTCTATTATATTCCCACAAAGTGCATTTCTTCAAATTGCCACGTTATTAATAACAACGGGCTGGAATACGGAAATAAGTAAGCCAGAGAGAAAGAAGTATTCGATATTCTTGATTTTTTTACCTTCATTTAACTCACAAGTTCATTGTTATGCTTTGAATGCCATTACATATAAAATTAAATGATAAAATCCATTAAGTCATCTATTTTGTATGCACATAATCTGATATGCTTTGCAGGTAATAACAGGAAAATTGTGTTCCAATCTCATGTCATGTCTTAATTGATTTTTAATACAAATAACTAACGGAAACATACGATATCTTGAGAGAAAAAAACATTAGTTTCCATCGACAAAAATCTTTTCGCTAACTCATAATTAAAACATGGCACGATGCTATTGACGTTAAAGTTTTGGTGTGGCCAAGACGTTTTTAGGTCAATAAAATTTAAAATTGTCAATCGTTGTCAGTATTTTCTTCGTAGCAGAATAAATAGTAAAGCAAGCATCACTAAGGAAAAATGAATTCTATTTTTCCTGGCCACGTGCACCTTTCTCAATGAAAAAAAAAAGATTCAGTTATGTTTTACTCTGTTGCAGTTCTAAAAACTACAACAAAGACTTAACTCTGAAAAGTTGCTACTTATGTTCCGCACTTTTTTTTAGGTACCTTTAAAAAGCCTATTAGAATCGTATAAAGTGTACTGTACAATATCACCAAAAGTAATTAATTAAAACAAATCTATTTTTGGAAATTCACGTTACTACATAACTGGGTTTTAAAAATATTTGCTCCAACAAGATGTCTTGTGCATCGTAGTTTTTACAAAGATCAAGATGTGTGATTCAGTTTATGCCTACACAGGTTTTTAAAAATATATGATTTTATCACTTCTCACCTGACACCATATCAGTAAGATACGCTACGACACTGGCATTCTTGATAAACATTATTTTGTTTTTCTCTCTTACCTACTAGCCTTCAATGTCACACTGGTGATAAAAATTGACTTTCCACTCTATCACTTAAATAACACCTGACATTTTTACAATGCACTAAAAATAACAGGTATTTTTAACAGTTATTTTTATGATCTTTGAATAAATTACTGTGAGTTTTAGTGAATTTTTGTAGTAAGTTCTAAAATTGAATTATTACTGAAAATTATCAACATCATCATCATATCTATGTTTATGTTATTTGAGACCTAGTTAGTTTCTATTATAGTAAGTGCTTTACTTAGAAAATTTCTTAAGTTACGCAAACTGCGTAAACACTAGTACTGATATTTATTTTAGCTTCGCTGTAAGAAAATAACACTTAAGAATGAGATAACGTTTTCGCTATCAAAGTGGTATTTACTAGTATTTTCTAATTTAGGTGCGTGTAAATAAAGTGTCGGTGTTCCGAAGTTCAGTTAAGTGTCTAGTTTATCTAGAAAACAGCCTGATGTTTGCTTGCATCAATTTTGGCATTTAGCATATTACGCTAATATGTGGAGTCGGAAAACATTCTAGCTATGTGATAATTTGTATTTATTGTAGTATTTACTTAGAGAAACTGGAGCTCATCCTGTATCAGTTGGTAAGATTGTCTGCAGGCATATTTTTCGTTTATGAGCGGAAGTTTTTCTTTTAATATCACCATTAGTAAAATTCCCATAACAATTTTAGTATAAACAGTTCTCACAGTAAGTCCAACGACCAATTTTCACTGTTCAACAACAACGGGCACACGAAAAGAAAGCGCGGTCTCGAATTCGATTCATTACCAGTTTTAGCGGGAAAACGGCACAGTCATGGAACTGCAGTCGGTATCGAACAAACAACACGACACATCGCCCCTCACTCGAAATTCGAGGTTATTCTCGAAGTGTCAGTTCGAATATTTACCTTTTTTAAACTTAGAAACTTAGAACGCACACAGCACACGTTTGGGAACCGATACGTTTCGCCGGGCCATCACTAGTGTGGCCGGTGCACTCGACCCGTACTCGCTAGTTAATCGCAATAATTAGCGGTTTTTGTTTTTGTTAGGCCGCGCCGGTGGCGACCGCTCGCGGCGCGCTTCTCCACTGCAACTCGTCACATAATCCCACTAACGTCTCTTTCCCCCTTTACTTCCGCACCGGCTTTTTACCGAGGGCGCAGGCGCCCCTGTCATTTTTTAAACCGCGCCCATGTTTCTGTAATTTCTATCGCGGCGCGCACCTTTAATGAAAACAGCTTTTTTCGGACATTTTTTTCGCGACGTCTCTGTCTAACGAGCACGTTCGCCAACTAGCCATCCCCCTCCTTCTAACGGTCGTCGGTAGGCACTGCTCCGATGCGACGCTAGCTACGTTATATCCTCTCTTTCTAGTGACGCCGCGACGCCGGTGACGCCAATTATTTTGCTACATTCTAGAGTCCAAACGCAATTTCAAAAAAGCTTATGTTTGATTTTCGACCTTATGGCCCACACTTAAAGTTCAAGCTCTGGCGCGTCTAATGCAGTTGCGACTTTATGCTCTAACGCGAAAAGTGTAAAGTTCCGGCCATTTTTGCGATAAAAAAAATGCTTGCATGCACGTAACCACGCCTTTGTATACACACATATTGCTGTCTATTTTACTCCTTTTTTATTTTTCACTCGCGGTCTCGCTCTATCACTCACACATGCTTACGTCTCGATGCGAATGCTTCGGGACGTCCCGTGTCGCTGCCACCTAGCGGGCAATAGCGGAACTTTTACGACGGAAAAGCGTTCGTAAACTTTCACCTTAAGGGTGGCAGCACTGAGTGAAAGGGGATGCTATCCCAGTTTAGTTCATCTACTCGCCGCAGCGCAGCGCTGTACGTTGGTTAAAATACGACCTGGGGTTTTCCATTTCATTAAACGGGTTGCGTGCTGTTTTGCTAATTGAATCGTTTATTAATGCAACCAAGAATCAATTATAGAACCGGCCCTAAGCCGTTAAGGAAAAAATCTGTCTTGTCTACTTTAAATTTAATCAAAACAGATTTTACTGGGCGAATTAGCATTTTATTTGCGCGTGTAGTCGCGATTCCCGGCAGGGGGCGCTGTGAGCCGGTCCAACAACTGGATTAACTAGAGCCTTAGAAAGAAAAATTGCCTCTGAGTTAGTTTAATGATTCAAGTCAATAATGTCATTTTGTTCGCGGGCAAGCTTGTTAATTTTTCGTGTTCCGTAGTCGTTATGTTGGTCCATTATCATTTTATTGGATTCAGTGGGCAGGTAAATTAGGACCAATTTATGATTTTTTTAATGGTCTTTCGTTAACAGTTCAATTTGAAATGTCGTTTAAATCATGATCAAGGCGATTAGGTTCTGCGCCCTCCATGTAAATGGACTCAGCGTGGTATCATGTTTCTTCACTAACTTTTTTCTGCTGTTTTCCCGCGCTTTAGTTTGTCACTCTTAAGAGTCGTAACCATGTAGGAATCTAGGTGTATTTTCCTGTCTGTATAATAAATAAATAAATAAAATAAATATCGCTGGACATTACACACAGCGCCATCTAGTGCCACACTAAGCAACGAGGCTTGTGTCGTGAACATCAGATAGTTGAAATACTACATAGATACTTTTTGTTTGTAAATACATACTTATTATACATATGGACATCCATGACTCTGAAACAAATATCCATGCTCATCACACAAATATTTGCTCCTACCGGGATTCGAACCCGGGATCCAAAGAACGTAAGGCAGCCTCAGTATCACTGCGCCATTCGGGTCGTCTAAAACACATTATACATTTTTTAGATGCACTGTTTTAGACTTTCACGGTTTTTCACTACACTTAAAGTACTATTTACTTATTTTTTTTTATTTTTTAGATTTATCGAACAAGTTAATGATTGCACAAAATAGAGAAGACGGCCAAATTTCAACTTACTGCTTACTTTACTTTAAAAAATGACACCATTCCAACATGGACAAATTTAGAATGAAGTTTTTCCATAAAAAGATTCTCAACACTAATAAGTCATAGCAAAACAATCAACAAGAGACTGCACCAAACCATTAAAATATTCATAGCAATGAAATCAAACAGTTAATTGTACAAGGAATAATAGAACAGTGATTAACGTGAACCAGTACAGGCGCCAGATGCTGATAAATATTGAAAGGTATGTACTGTTAGATAAAATGAACAAATTGTTACACAAATTGTAGCTACGGAACCCACACGGGCTGCACGACCTATCAAGGATAATGATACTGGAGTAGCTGACGAAAATGGAGTTGAGTTTGGAAAGGAATTTGAAGAATTTGTAAATAAATAATAATTTTTATTTAAATAATTTCACTACTTTTATATAAACTATAACTCTAAATAATAATAAAAATATGTACAAGTAACAACCTGTAACCGTTACAGGGCGTCAAAAAATTCGTCCACATCGCTGTCAACAGAAAAAAAAAATAAAAAAAACAAATAAAAATAAATAAATTAAATAACTTGCAAGTTGGAAACTAAATATCAAAAAGCATCAAGTTGAAAGTAATAGGTATCTACAATTACTTGGCAGAAGGTATGTATGTAAAAAGCGTTGTACGTACAAGAAAAATAAACTAGGGAAGGATGCCATAAAAGAGAAGAAGTCAATATACTCAGCAGTGGTTGGTAAAGACTTTCAATTAATATTAAAGAATAGAAACAATCTAAAAGAAAGATATCCATCTTTCTTTTGGACAATTTCTATTCTTTACTGAGTGGAGACTGAGTGGAGGATGAAATAACTAAGGAGGAAATCATTTCCAGCACACGCTGGAAAACGATTATTCATAAAGGTCAGATGCGTAATATCTGCAACCAGCGGCACGTGTATGACTCAAGCTAGATATTAGAACGTGGACAAAGCAATATGAACGTAGGGAAACATCGCGTGTAGTTATAATTTTTATCATTAAGATTTTCAGATTACCTTCTTAAGTCAAAACTTGGTGATGGTTTTAAAGAATTTGACAGACTACTAAGAGCAGCAATGAATGGACTATGGGAAAGATCATGAAGTTACAAAGGGAATGACTACGGAGATGGCGACGTTTATAAGAGAAATATGGAAAAAGAAATGCTACGCCGACCCCAAATAAATCCACAAAGTTTACCTACAAAACACAAGGCTTCACATAATGGCTCTGATTATGATGCAGCTAATAATATAAACCGTCAGTCATCCTTTTATGACGCCCACGACGTCTGTACAAGTTGGAACATAGGTACTGCATAAAGCATACCTTTTGATTATTACACAGCAATCTGTGTGAGTCAGAAATTCAGAATTAATTACCTATTTCATACAGTCATCATGTTTCTAGACATTAGTTGTTACCTAGATACAAAGGGTAATCTGTTTGTGGGACTGGATAATTAAGCAGTCCATTTACTAAGCGTTATAGTACGAGTAGGTACAGAAGAAAAATTTGGGATCCTAAGCAAAGGAAGTAAAGTAATAGCAAAAAAGCCTATTAAGATGCCACTAAACTAAAAAATTAAATCCATTTATTGATAAACAACGCTTGAGAAGGCCTACACCGTTGAGTCCAGAAGCTTAAAGTTTTACACGAGAGTTAAAACAAAAATGAGCACTATGAAAAAGTTAAAAAAAATTAAAACAGTGCTGAAATGAAAATTGAAATTCCATTGAGCACAAGGCTTGTAACTATAGAAGTTCTAACTCTAAACGAACACAATATTGAGATTAGGACCATGCTCAATTTAAATACAACAAATCGGGTTGTTACAATACCGACTAGCAACTTATAGGAATACAACATTAGTTATACAATAACATTGGCAACAGACCGCCTTGATGCCGTTAACTTCGCAAGGCTGAATGAAAGTCAACTCAAATAGTTTGACTAAATCACTCGTAACTAGGCATGCACTATACTTGCATTAGTATCGATACATTGTTTCCTTTCTGCCTCGGAAAGGACGTTAAGTCGTTGATCCCGACTGTCAATTGTGGATCTTTGACAGTCGTTACAAAGTCAGTGCCCGAAAGTCGTGCAACCAGTCTTACCAAGGGGTATTGTATTACCCAGTTAACCCAGATTCTCTAACTGGATTGTGGAGGTCAGATAGGCAGTCGCTCTATGTAAAGACTGGAAGCCGACCCCAGCATAGTTGGGAAAAGGCTAGGCGGATGATGAGGTTTGAACCCGGACTGGCACTTAACTCTGGGTAAATTATTTCATCGAGTACCGATACATTAGATCAACCTGGATAGGAATTAAGCGATACGATTGTAGGATCGTATCGAATGGTTTCAGTCCGATTCTTCAAATATCGAATCGCATATCCTAGAAAAAATTTAGAAATTCTTTAATACTCCTTGAGTGTCTTTATATTGATTTTCTTTTTTGTATGATAAGATCTTTGCGTACGTGTACTTTTGTTTTGATCCAAGCACCGCATCGCGTTCGTTTTTATGTATCCAAAATATCGGTGTCATCATGTTTTATCGTTACAGTAAAATATCGGATTGAATCGTGCATCACTGCTTTCAAACTATATGTACTTAATTACGTTTTGTTAAAGCTTAGACTTGAGTAATTAATTCTCTTAATTGATTGGCATACCGATGTTACATAAATGTTGTTTCGATAATTCTTAGAGACTTCGGCTATCGTAATTGTTCGATATAAATTTTAATTAAGGGTTTTACACGTATTTATCTTTGGTTATATGATAATACATAGTTATTAAGGCTCAAGTATATATTTAATCAGTCCATAAAAAACCCGTAGATCAAAGCTTAGAATTTTTACTAATTTGTCAAGTGGTGGCGGTACTCCTGAGCTTGAGGGTGGCTTGAGGTCCCTAATTCTATTCCTAGGATAGGCAATACCTACTATTGTTTTTTAACTTTAGAAGTTTCATAGTTGACATTGTCTAGTAAACATTTTTTTCAAAGAGAACGCAATGGTTTAGCAATTGTGTTTAAATCGAGAAAAAGCGTATAAATTTACACAATTACGGATGAATCAGGTTTTTCCGGTCAAGTCAACCACCGTTAATACTTAATACACTATAGAACATGAATGCCAAAATCTAGGCTACCCAACTCCCAAAGGACCAAGCAACTCACTTCAAAACTCAAAGCTTGAACAACGGCTTATCGTTAGCGGAACCTAGGCCCAATCAGGTAAGTATCGACAATCCGTGATTGGTACCGATATGATCGTAATTCGTAAGGGTAAAGCCAGATTGGCACATAAAGCTTTATGTAGAGATACTATAGTAATGGAAACTTAAGGAAACTAGCGCCCGCGGTTTCACCCGCGTGGAGTTCGATATATTGTCCAACGGGTGTATACTACCGGGATAAAAAGCATTATATGTGTTAATCCAGGTTACAAACTATATGGATGCAAATTTAGGCAAAATCCGTTCAGTAGTTTTAGCGTTAGAGAGTAAAAAAACGAATCATTCCCCCTGCGTCGAGTCCCTTTGCGTCGACTCGTGATTTTTCTTGGTTTTGATGCACTGTCTTTTGTTTCGCCTCGACATAGCTGTCACAGAGTACAGTCATATTAAAAACAAAATACGGCTTTTTAATTAATAAAGATAGTTTGCTCATCCAGTGATCCGTATTTTAAATAATACATTGATAACCCACCAAAAAGTACTAGGCTAGCATAAGTTCAAGGAGGTGTGTATTTGTATATTCCCTGTATCTGAGTAGGTGTAGGTACTTACTGTATATTAATATTGTCACAGTAAACTTGTGATTGAAATACCATCTTCAATTCCTGCTAGCCTAGTACTTTTTTTGGCTGGATCGCTGCACAAACTGCAGCAGATGCTCGATGGCCTAGTTGATTATTCAATACGCATTGGTCTCAAGGTGAACTTGGACAAAACCTAGGTTATGTTCAAAGAACAAGTCACCCCAGGATCTATTGTTATCACTGGCGGTCCCCTTGGGCACCATGGGCAAACTCTGAAGTTTGGTAAGAACAACTTTGCAAGCTGGACTGGGTAGCATTTGGAAAAAAAGTAAAAAGAAATAAGATCAAGGCAGATAGAGGAAAATGACGTTGCCGCTTTGACAGGAATGGCCGCGAAGTCACGGACGTTTGAACTGTTGTAGAAAATAGTAAAAGTTTAATTGTTTTTGAGCAACAGGCTGTCGTTGAACTTAACTTTTAATTATTTTCTTGGGTTGATAGTACTGTACTTATTGATTTAAGTGAAGGGCGCCACAGCCGATTTCAATTTTAAATGCGTTAGTAATATTGATTAAGAAAAAAACTCCTTTGACCTTTTTGGTTAAGTACTATGCACCAGTTATGTCACTCTGTCATTGATGTTTCTCTAAAAATATTAAAACAAAAAAAAACGCCATTCGATTTTCTGAAATAAAATTATATTTTTATGTTCCATTGCAATTAAAATATACCAATCGGAAAGACTACTGAGTCGATAATCTAAATACTGTTAATTTTATATGATTTCATTTTATCTAATTCGTGTTACAATCACTTTATTTTGTTATATCTCGAAATGTATGTAGGTAAATGACCAACACCTGAAGTAAATTCATTTACTATTTCTTAAGGGACTTAATGAGTTTTAAAGACTTATTTCTTTTTTTTTCCGCGCACGTTTTCCACAAGATCTGTGCAGTAAACAGATATAAGAAGTTCTAAGCTTGCACAAATTGAACATGGTATTTCAATAATTAGTTCAACCTTTATTTCAATTATGTATAGTAGACTCCCTTGAATGTATGCAAGCCTAGTACTTTCAGTCGCCAAAAGGACGATTTTAGTCAATACATATTAGGTATTAATAAGATAAATTAATTTAGAATAGCCTTGTTGTCTCTATTAGAATAGTAAATTTATAATTTGTGTAAAATAAATACAATTTTATTTGCAAATAAAAGCGTTTCACTTTTTGTTTTAAGTGTACTTTTCCAACCTCGTGGTCAAGCGTAAACTTTTTAAAACAGATGTCATTTGTTTCACGAGTTGACGCAAAGGGAATCGACGCAGGGGGAATGATTCAAAAAAACATCCATCCATCCGCCCGTCCTCACAAACTTTCGCATTTTTACAATATTAGTAGGATAATAATGTGGCACTTTATTGTACAAACTTTAATGTACGAAGAACATGAAAGACTACTTCAAGGATAGTGGTTTGATTTTCCACCACAATGTAAGCATGAATATAACACCGTAATACGCTGAATATTATGTAAACCAGTAATTGATTGATCAAGAAAAAAGGTTTACCACAACAATTATGCCTTTTAGTAGGTAGAAGCCAAAACAAATAGTTGAGAAAAAAGATACTACCAACAAGGGTTCCTATTCAAAGAGGGAAATAACATATCATCACGCCTGTAATCCCCGAAGAGTTAGGCAAAGGAGTAACTAATAGTGCACCCACATTTTGCCCGTTATTTTTAAGTCGCATGTAATAGGGGGCGAACCTACCTCCGTGGGTATACTGAGAAATTACTGATAGAAAAACCCAATTACATATCCCACCAGTAAATCGAATCCAGAACCTCATGCTTAGCAGTCGCTCTTGCCACCAATAGATCTACGAGGCAGTCAACGGAAATAACATTTGAATGTATTTAGTGCATTGCGGTTTGATTGACTTCTACTTTTGTGTTGTCAGTTTTATGTAATGCTTGTTTTGTCTCCAATACCTAGTTGCCCTTAGCTTGTTCCAATCGAAGGCAAGGTGTCCACAATCAGCTATTGTTAGTCAATACTATCGTTACGACATCGACACTATCAGACTAACGTTCAACGAAATCGTTGATACTGAAAGTTTACTTTGACATAACTTTTAGTTAAGAAACGAGTTACTATGGATATCAATGTTGTTGCAAACAGTTCATGAGTATTTAGTTCAGGACTCGTATGCTTCGTCGACCATCAGTCCTTCGAAAGATATCGCCAGCCCCATTGCTCCTGGCACAGCTTACTTACTCTGCAAGCTAGCGTCTCTGTGTGTCCAGTTTGGCATGTGCATAAATGTTTCTGGGGAGGTGCTGCATACTGCTTACGAAGCTCATTAGAAAAATTACCTTCTAGCTCTATATTAATTGCACAACACGCTTTTTTATCACAACACGAAGAATTTTGAGGTAAATCTGTAATTAATTGCATTAAAACTACTATGTGGCAGGCCCAGAAGGAGATGACGGGATGAACTGGACTCATTCTTAAAGAATTGGCAAAAAATCGCACTAGATCGTGAAATCATGAAAAATGGAAAGAGAGCCTTTGGCCCAGCAGTGGGACAATAATAGTCTCATGAAAAAAAGCTCGCTGGATCGAGTCACACAGGACCGGTCAATGTGGCGACCCTTGGGGGAGGCCTATGTCCAGCAGTGAACGTCTTTCGGCTGCAATGATGATGAAAAAAAAACGTTTCTTCATCCGTTTGAAATATTAGTTTGCTCGAGGACGTAACTACCATAATGAAAATTGAAAAATTATCAACACGGATAGCGTTAGGATTGTAAGTGTGCTACACAATTACACCGCAGAATGAACACTAAGTATATTTTCTAATTACAATCTAACAAGCTATCATCTACCAGAACCTCCAGCATCCAGCTAATCAAGCGGCTGCGCAGCCACTATCTATTATTGTGGCCGCAGATAAAATCGTAAGGGTAGCCTCTGACTGCCGCGGTTACATTCCGTCGACGTTCGCTAGTCATCATAACTCAATCGAACAGGGATCTTGATTGCGCTGCTGGCCGTGGAGGCGGTAGGGTTAACATAAGTGGAGATTTTGTTTGTAACAAAAACATTGTGAAAAAAGACAAAATTAACGGTAGGAAATAAGTTGTTTTTTTTTTTTGGACTTTTTTATTTCTGACTTCCTCGGAACTCTTCAATTTTCCAAATGTTTTTATTTCGTTTGGTGGTTTTATTTTTAAAGTTTTACCAATATTTAGATACTTACTATAATGAGCCAAGCCAGTAGCCGGGCAGGATTGTGACTGCGGGCTGAAAAATTATCGATGAAAAAATCCAATAACAAATCGAGTTAGGAATTCAGCCCAGCACTGGACGTTCAGTAATTCTATTTGTCATAAACAAAAGTCCAAGGTTCTTACAGCCACTCGGGTCGATCCAAGGGGTATCGTATAACCAAGTACTGAGTTCTACTGCTCTCAAAACGGTGAAGGAAAACATCGTGAGGAAACCAGCATGTTCTAGAACCAAAAAATCTGAAGACATGTGACATCTACCAATCCGCACTGGGCCCGCGTGGTGGATTATAGCCCATTCCCTCTCATAGAGAGGAGGCCTGTGTACCAGCAGTGGGAACATTAATAGGCTGATGATGATGATGATGATGAAGTACTGAGTTGTGGAGGTCAGATAGGCAGTCGCTCCACGTAAAAGATTCCACATAAAATACTGGTATTCAGCTGCATCCGGTTAGACTGGAAGCCGACCCCAACGTAGTTGGAAAAAGAGGCTAGGTAGATGATGGATGGATACAATAAAATACTTTCCCTCTTCATTTACCTCAAAAAGTCGCCATTGTTAGGCCCGGTTTCCACCAAAGCTGAGAGGAGCGGAGCGAAGAGGAGACGTGTGAAAACTGACCAATCACATTGGTTGAAATCCACATCACGTCTCTCGTCTCTACTGTAAGGCCCGGTTTCCACCAAAGCGAAGAGGAGAGGAGATGTGCGAAACCCACCAATTACATGTAGTTGAAATCTAAATCAGGTCACTCGTCGGTTCTGTGATTGGTTGAAGCTTGCACTTCTCCTCTCCGCTCCGCTCTTCTCCGCTTTGGTGGAAACCGGGCCTGAATAGTAGAATAGCTTTTATAAACTTTTCTGCCGACCGTCCACAGTAAACTAAACGAGTCGCATGCCTTTCCGGATTCTATCTGTGAGTCTGTGAGCGCAAATCTCGGAAACTGAGTTAGCTAGAACAAATTTCAATGCTACTTAGTAATTGTCGCCGATCCTGTATTTATTGACTAGTTACGTGTCGTGGGTTTGTTCGAGTCTCGCCACCTACTATGAATTTAGCCGTTTGATGCGTATGTAGATGTACTTAGTGCTGAAAGTATTAATTTAAAAGGGACTATTGATAATGTACGGTCGAACAAGCTATTTGGTTTATATTTTACAATGTAATTAATTGTGGGTTAAACTGTATACCGTACATAATCTTTTTTTTAATAATACCGCAATTTCGTGATCTTGTGATATTTATTACGTATCTCTTGGCAGTGTTTTCTAGTTTCTTCATTATCATTAGATAATTCTTCAATATCACTTAATTTGACATATATAGTTTTCTGTAAAAAATAGTTTGGGACAGACAAACACAGAAATTGTATGGACGTTTAATTAAATAACGAGAAACCTTAATCTCACTTTATTTTAAACCTTGCTCTCTACGGCTGAGAGTGGTCAAAATGATAATATACTGGATAAGGACATCGCGACAAAAACTTTAACCATGGATTAATTACATGACTGTAGACCCAGTAACACGCTTTCTTAGCTTCACCTGTAACTAAATATGTTTGTAAGATTTGTTTCGTTGAGCTCCTTGAGTTATAAGTCGAGCTACATGATAACTGACAAATGCTTGCACTGACTGGACAGGTCCACTCAAATCTGTGTGTTTCTTTCTTCAAAAGACCATATCAGACACTAATCTGCATAGTCCTCATGTGAATTGAGCAAGATTGTGTCTGGACTTCAAAAGAGACTATGACCTTTGAGTTTGTTTCGGCTGTTTCTTCTCAGAGTAGTCAGGTAAGAAACACCGGCCCTATCTAGTTTAAAAAATGAACCGGCCCTATCTAGTTTGTAAAAACCTACTTGCAAAAATAAACATCATTCGTAAAAAAACCAAGAAGTTGAATTTGACCCACTTCCCGGTTTCCGATTGAGCTGATATATTGCATACATGTTTAGTTTGGGTGACAATGCATGGTTAGCTAAGTAACGTCATTCTGAATCGAATGTGGCGAACTAGTTATTTTTTATGCATCCCCATAAGACTTAAGTCATAAGTCTTACATTTGTTTAACATAGATACAATAATAATGGTATCAAGGCAATAAAGAGTGCACTCCCCATGATACGGGTATCACATTAATGAAAGGGTTTACTGAGAAGAATACAAAAAACTATCAAATTTATTGAAAATGCCACACAAACTGACACCAAACCGAACATCCCTCAGTGCAACATTATGCCTCTAAATGTCCATGTTTGGCACATCCGCGATGCACACGCTAATGTAAATGATTTCTTGGACAAGACATGGACTGACTTGGGAGCATCGCTTGTACCATGTCCATTAATAGAGATTGAGGGTCTGGTTATAAATATTAATGGCATTAACTTATGCAGGCCTAATGTTGATTGAAAACCATGAATAAAATCAGTTGGTTAATGTCCTTTCATAAAAATAAAAGACTTTTTTACTTGAGATATTGCTAATCAATAGTATATGCATTTTAGCAGATAATTCGCCTCTTTTCTCAGTCAGAATTACTTAAAGTGACTATCAAAATTATCTAAAAGGAGACGATCCCCATCTACATTAATACTGATCAGTGCCCAGTGGCCCAAAAAGTCTGACAACCAGTCTTACCAAAAGGTATCGTATTACCCAGTACTAACAGGGTTGTGGAGGTCAAATAGGCAGTCGCTCCATGTATAATACCGGTAATTAGCTGCATCCGGTTAGATTGGAAGCCGACCCCAACTTAGATGCATAGCTTGGCAGATGGTGACTATAACAGGCTATGCGGGTGCATGCTAGAAAGCCATCGAATGCAGTCGCTGTGGCTGAAATCAGCTAGATGGCACCATCATCATCATCATCACCATGCGTGTGCATAACCCAAACCACTGGGGCAACGCTTCCTGAAACCAAGGTGAGACCTAAAAATGGATTATTGAATCTCTTAGAGAGTTAGGATCAAACTATAATGGACCATTTGAAATCTACATCTTTACCGAGTAACCTAAGCTATAAATTATATTGATATCATGCAAATTAGCAGAGATATTACAATTTTCGCGGACAAAGTCGCGGGCGGAGTGCTAGTATGAAATATAAAGAACGAAATAAAATCACGTTTCCACAGACTATATTAAGCAATTACACAACGCAAAAATGCTGTCAACTCTTACAGCTGAGCTTATCTCGAGAAATGATAATCATAAAAATTCTCAACTTCAAGAGAACCCTGTCAATAGCCGCTAATAACACTAATTAAAGTTAATAAAGCAGCCTGTTTATGTACTAACTAATTAATCCAGAATTAACAATAAACCGTTAGCGAATCTTCACGTAAAACTATCATTAAGGACAAGACGGAATAATTGAAGAGAGCCTTTTTTGTCACTTTTAGGGGTTCGTATCTCAGTAAACGAAACCTTTAGAGGATCACTTTGTTGTCCGTCTGTCTGTCTGTCAAGACCCTTTTTCTAAGGAACTCGGAAGGGGTAGCAGACCCCTTGGAACAGTAAAAAAATCCCTTGTAAGTCAACGTGATCAAAAGATATGACCGTTTATGTCGCTTATTTTCCGATTTCACGAGGGAATCAAAACCTTTAAACTTGCCGTTGACCTAGAATCATGAAATTTGGCAAGAAGCAATGGCTTACAGCATAACTGCAGCACAACCCTCGGTGCGCGAGTCCTATTTGCACTTGGCAGGTTTTTAATGCGATAATCCCTTTTTCTTCGAACAACCTGTAATATGATAATTAATATTGTCTAATTACTTTACTGACTACTGATTGCCACAGTTCAATGTTGGGTTTTGGAGCTTCGATTTATCCTATAATCATTTAAGCAATGGTGACTAGGTAGAATGTGATCTTTGCAGTTTTTTTCTTCACATAAATTCATCTTCCAAAGTCTAAATCAGCCATTTCACAGGAGCTCTAGGTGGACTTCTAGAAAAGACTTTAATACGAGCGCAAGTTGTTGCTATTCTCTTCAAATTCAAAAGTAATTTATTCAAATTAGGCTTATATCAGAATGTACAGGGCTCGCAAAACGGATGGCTGATATTGCCGAAAAGTTTTGGAGTGGCGACCGCGAACCGGAAGACGATGCGTTGGTAAGCCTCCCACTAGGTGGACCGATGACCTGGTGAAGGTTGCGGGAATCCGCTGGATGCGAGTCGCACGCACGGGACGGGTCAATGTGGCGACACTTGGGGGAGGCCTATGTCCAGCAGTGGACGTTTTTCGGCTGAAATGACGATGATGATAGCCTATAAAAGATGATGTCCTTACCTCATCTGCGGATCCTGGCATTAAGTTGCAAGATGTAGTATTACCTGAAAGAATAAGAATTCAGAGATTAATATTATAAACTATGGACCCGTCATTGTATTTGTCGTCTACCACTGCTACATGCTACTGCATAATGTGTCATTTTTACTGTATCGGTTATAACATGATTTTTATCTACAACTACAATAATAATAATCTACACTATCTACGCTATAATAATTATTATTTATTTATTTTTATTATGTATCATATAATATTATAAAGAGGAAAGATTTGTATTTTTTTGTGTGTGTTTGTAATGAATAAACTCAAAAACTACTGGAGGCCTACCATGATCTAATTAAAAACGATTCAAAAGCAAGACAGTTCAGTTTAGGTTCCTAAACTGCATCGCTCAAACTCGTACCATGACGTCCAATACGCTCAGCGGCATTTGGATCGTTAAAAGTGAATGAAAGATCGCAATTTGTGGCTGAACCGCGTTTGAAACGTTTTTGGTGAAAAAGAGACAACGCTATTAGTATCAAATAACTTTGTTTCGCGCACATTTTTGTGTCAGACACGATCAGAAGCAAGTAACGTTTTATTTGATTTTAAATTAGTATAGTCTAGTATAATCTTCCTCAAAAAACTAAAGCTGTATGGTTAGGGACCTTACACCTTGAGTTGATGCTGATTGATACACTGATTACTGATTGATTGATATTTATTGATAAAAGTATGATTGCATGATAGATGAGTGCACGCGGTATGAATGCTATTCGTGTAGGTACTA
This sequence comes from Xestia rhomboidea, assembly GCA_963853795.1. Taxonomy (NCBI): domain Eukaryota; kingdom Metazoa; phylum Arthropoda; class Insecta; order Lepidoptera; family Noctuidae; genus Xestia; species Xestia rhomboidea. Next base: position 15,936,915 of record OY970773.1, read on the forward strand.
ATTTGGTCGGCCCGGCGCAGGTAAAATGCTGACATATTGATATGAAAAACAGTGCTGTGCTTGCACTGTACATGCTCCAGGCTCGGCGAAGATAAGGGTGCACAGGGTGATATTAGATAGTGTTCAGACAGATCAGACATCTGTTAGAGAAAAACAAATGCGGTTAAAAAAGGCATATAAATAGGTATTTTAGACTTTAAAAGAAAGATTAAAGTACACTTACATTGGTTTTAAACTTTATTCTCGTCAATAATTCACCAAACGTTTCAGTTTATGTTAGAGAAATAGTAACTTTTATTGAATCGCTTATTTTGACAGTTGAGCGTTTCAGTTGAGCTGCTCTATGGACGTCATGGTACCAAACAAGTACAAAATTGAATGAATGAAACCAAAACTTGCGACTCAGTTTGGGGTCAATCGCTGTCAGATGGCATGGCCTAAATTGAATCGTTAAACTGACGTCATGGTACGAATTAAAAGAACAGTTCAGTTTAGGTCCTAAAATGGATCGCGTTAAGAGCTCGTGGTAGGCCTCGGACCGATTTCAAAAATTCATACCTTTTTTTTTTAATGTCAGCCGGGACGGGCCTCTAGTGTTGGATAAACTGGATATTCATCAGTGGTAATTGGAAATTGAAATGAACTACATTTTCAAAGATTTGTATACTTATGCTGTATGCAGCCGCTAAAAGACTTCTCGTTATCTAAGTTTCTGAGAGTGTACAAAAGGCTTTATTTTCCGTTTACTTAATTACTAATCAATGTTAGGTATATCCAGATAATAAACAGTAATCAAGGCTAGTTATTTATGTTACAACAATATTAGAATAAAACACAATACTAATCATGTTGGGTAAATTAAGTTGTACTTTTATGAGGATCTTTTATTTTATTTTAACAAGAACACATTAACGATTGATAATAAATAAAGCAAGCAATAATGTAATGGACTTGTAATAAATCTGAGATTTGTAATTGAATTTGATTTGAGTGCAAGAACTGATTCAATCAAATTCATTATTGTTGGTGTAGCAGCACAATGATGAAAATGTCGTGAGGAAAGTTTTAAGTATGAATGTGGTTGGCTTTAAGAGTAGGTACCGAAGAAACGATGAAATAACTGTATGAAGGATGATATGGCTAGAACGTAAATGATTGCTGAGATGACAAGACATAGACAAATATGGAAGAAGAAGACATGCCGCGCGTACCACAAACAAATTGGAATAAGTCCAGGAGAATGATGAGAAGTCACAGCTTTTCAAGATATGTCAAAACAATAAATTTTGGAAGGGCTGATTTTTACAGTTTCAGATAAGTATGTTTGCAACTTAAAAGCTAATGCTAATGCAACGTAGAAGCTAATGCTAATTCTATTTGTGGAAATATGGCCATGCTTCTTACAGCTCATTCTAGCGTAGTTCCCGTTCCCGTGGGAGTACGGGGATAAAATATAGCCTATGTTACTCAGTAAAGACGTGGCTTTCTAATGGTGAAAGAATTTTTGAAATCGGCACTGTAGTTTTTGAGTTTATTCATTACAAACATACACACAAAAATACAAATCTTTCCTCATTATAATATTAGTGTAGAAGTGTAGATTTAAGTTTTATTCATTTACTAATTCACTTGTTATTACGATGGGAACAATATGCAAAGTCATCACAATTAATGTCATGTAATTGGAATAAAAACTTACTGTTGCCAGTTTAAGTTTGTTACAGCCAAATGAAGGATTGTTTTTGCACGAACTGTCTTGCTGTTAGACCTGTGCTAATAGGATCATTTAAAGGCATTTAACAGGTTGTTTGTAGACGTATAAGATACTTAAAGTTTCTGTTACCAATGTTAATGGGTCTTCGCAGAACCTCACCCAGAGTTGCCAGAGAAATAGGCAGTGTTTTTAATCGATAGATACAAATCAATTATGAAGCCAACTTTACCTTTCTTGTAGGATCTAAACTCCTGTCTCTACACCCAGACTGGATTTTTTTCTTAGCGCCAAATATGACAAATATCTGAGCAAAGTTCATTTCTTCAAGGAGGTACGCTATATCTATAATTTTAAATAAACAAAAAATCTTCACTGACATAGTTGACCATCAAAGTTGCCTTGAGTTATAATTAATGTAAAAAAAAACTATAAGAAAAAGAATACCAATATGTATCTGGCACAAACAAGCCATGAGTGCACAGTCGCACACAACATAAACCAAAAAACTTTATCATAACAAAATAAAGATAATAATATGTGTTTCACGGCTGCACCAAAGTGCCGGGGCAACTAGTGCCCGTCGCTGGTTTTCTAGAGGACTTCGTAAAAGAAGATGACATTTTCGAACATCGCGAACTATGCCGTACCGTCTTCTCTGACACCTGGGTAATACAGTAGCAGTAGTGTAGTTTTTCCCTCAATTCAACATATCATGTCAATCACCAACTACTGCACAGTACACTGTACAGCATACATGACAATTTCGTAATGAATTCTAGCAATTAGCGAGCACGAACTGCATTTGATCGCGATGACCCGAATGCTTAATAAACTGTTTATTTTAAGTCCCTGGCTCAATGGATGTGACCTCAATTAACGCTTTGTGCAGTAATTATAACGATATGTTAGCTTCTGGCGAGTGTTGCTGTGGTATAATTATTTGTAGCACGAGTTTTTTTGTTCAATCACTGTAAGTATTCTGGGCATGTGATTCGGAGGAATGAGAAGAATGTCGTGAGGAATGTTTTGAGTATGAATGTGGATGGCATAAGGGTAGAAGAAGCCTAGTCTAAAGAAACGATGGATGGACTGTGTGAAGGCTGAAGAGAGAAGGTGTCTGATGAGATGACGAGTAAGAGAAGAAGACATGCTGCGCCGACCACAAATTAATTGGGATGAGGGCAGGAGAATGTTACTTATCAAAGTTCCAATCAGGAAAATTATTTAGTAAATCAGGTAGAGAGTTTTACGCCGCGTCATAAAATTTGTGTAAACAGAGATCATCTTGTCAGGTCAGACTTACTTTCACATTAAGGTTTAAAGATCTTTATTCTCAAAAAAGACACAGTCACATATATGAGAACAATGCTTAAAATAAATTATAATTAAAGTTCGTCACAGACATCACGGTATCAATTATGATACATATTAGATACACCCATCCAAAGCATTCAGATGTTATGAAGGGTGTTATTTGTCATCAAATATTCAGTTAATAGAGTTTTGAATGCATTGAATGAGTGCACTTTTTTAATAAATGAAGGTATTTTGTTGTACAATTGTGCTCCTTCAAATGTTAACAATTTTTTTACAAAACTTAGTTCTCATCTTCGATAAAATCAGAAAACTAGTTCGGCATTTAGCAAATGATATTATCATAGTAATGTCTAATTTTGTTATCACAGTGCTGTAGTGGAGACAATAGACGGGACTGAAGAATGTGGGGAAGCCAAGCAACTAGATTGACAGACGATCTCATTAAAGTGGCTGGAAGAAACTGGATAGCCATGACACAAAACCGCCAAAAGTGGAGAGATTTGGAAGAGACCTACACTCCGCATTGGATTATCCAAGGTTGAATAGAAAGATGAACTTGCCATTAGAATCCTCTCCAGTACCTATCGGTGCATATTAGACAGCAACACTCTTACTTGATTCCCAAATTAGACCGTGTTACATTAACTAACGTATCGCCTTTAAATGCTATTTCAAGAACATTTAAATACATTTCAGTACAAAGACCTCTTTCAATACTGCTTGTATTAAACGCTAAGCCCAGATCAAGTTTCGTTTATTTTAGCCCCGATAGGGCTGGTTCCTGCTTTGATATATTTGAATTCATTTCGGTTAATTTTACTAGCAATCTCTTCGAATTATTTCCCAATGGATTCTATTCAAGGAGGAGCTGTGGTTAAATGATGATGATGATGGGTCGATCTTCAGGTTAACTTGCCTAGGTTAGTTCGTAGAAGAGTGACCGCCCATTACATACCGAGTTTCCTCCGTGCCTCGGAAAGCACGTTAAGCCATTGGTCCCGGCTGTCATTTGTAGGTCTTTGACAGTCGTTACAGGTAGTGGCCCGACAGTCTGACAACCAGTCTTACCAAGGGGTAACGTGTTACCCAGTACAAGTACTAACTGGGTTGTGGAGATTAGACAGGCAGTCACTCCATGTAAAATACTGGTATTCAGCTGCATCCGGTTAGATTGGAAACAGACGCCAACATAGTTGGGAAAAGGCTACGCAGACGGTGATGTTTTTGGGTTTATTTGCGGGAGATCATAATTTTTTTTTGGTTTAATTGTTATGTAAAATAAAGATTCGGACAGCCCTTAATACATTCCAAAAGTACTTCTCATTAAAATCTAATAACTAAAGACATGATCGTCTTTATACGAAGTGAAATATCTGCTAGGAACGAAATTGCAATGAATGCAAATTGACGGCTGATGAAAACGTACAACGTTCACAATTACATTGCTCTTAATTATTTAAATTATGCAAGTACTGGTTCTTAGAACTTACGTGTGGTCTAAGACCATCTCATCATTAGTCATAAAGATGACTGAGTGACCAGTATCTCTTGGTCCGTGGCGAAATCTGGAACTAAGTAGACTTGTACTGAATTTGGGTACAATTGCTATGGCATTCGAAACTAGCGTCCCCTTCAAATGGCAAGGTATTCTGGTAGTTCTGTTAGGAATTATGTCAGAAAGATGACTTAGCATCAAAATAGGTAATACTCATGATGCCATGGTATGAACTTATTGTGTCAGACTTGAAATTAAAATAGAATCGTGTCATTGTTTGGGAAACTGCAAAGTTAACTAGTTAGTAACTATAAAGTTTATAAAACGGAAGTTATGCCTGAAAGCCTACTATCATGTTAATCACTATCTCGAAGATTAAAAAGGCTTGGGATTAAGCTGCTCCAATGAAATTTACTCTGTGAATGTCGAAATTTCGGACTTTGCTTATTTATTATTGATTCCTTTCTTTTATACACTTTGACATTGAATGATTTGACATGAATACTTATTTCAGTATTATTTTTATTTTATGTGACATTTACTGATTTGACCGGAATACTTATTTTGTTAAGTATTTTACTTTTTTTTTTATTATTATTGTGACATTTATTGATGTTTTTTTTTTATTGATATTCATTTTGTAAATTATTATTAATTTTATTTAATTATTGTGAATGTGAGGACAATGTGGGTCACATATTTTATATATTTTTTTTATTTTTATCCGCACGACTGTCTGGCAGTTTGAGTACTATAAGCGACCTACCCAAATGTCCTTTCTTTGGTATTGTTCGTCGTTGAGCTCCTTCAGTTGTAAGTCGAGCTTCACGATAACTGACAAATGCTTGCACTGACTGGACAGGTCCACTCAAATCTGTGTGGTTCTTTGTTCAAAAGACCATCTCAGACACTAATCTGCATAGTGAATTGAGCAAGATTATGTCTGGACTTCAAAAGAGACTATGACCTCTGAGTTTGTTTCGGCTGTTTCTTCTCAGAGTAGTCAGGTACGAAACACCGGCCCCATCTAGTTTTTAAAAAATGACGTGTAAAAGTGTTTGTAAAAACCTACTTGCAAAAATAAACATCATTTCATTTCATTTCAAAGAACGAGCTTTAATTAGATACTAGCTAATGCCCGTGGCTTCACCCGCGTGTTGTTCGATACTGTCCCACGGGATCTTAATACCAGAAGAAAAGTACCTTAAATGTTATACAGGTTATAAACTATCTGTGAGTGAAATTTCTTCCAAATACGTTAAGTAGTTTTTGCGTGAAAGAGTAACAAACGACATCAATCCATTATAATATTAGTAGGATATAAAAAGATATTAAAGCCAATAATATTTCTGTCATCATCGCAATGAATGGGAGACATTCATTGCCAAACAAGCAGTGATAGCCTAGTGGTGTGATCGTCGGACTGCGAAGTCGTCGTGTTGTCGTCTCGAGTTCGAACCCAAGGCACGCACATCTGATTTTTCGGATTCATGTGCGTATTACCGTGACATCTACCAATCAGTACTGGGCCCGCGTGGTGGATTATAGCCCATTCCCTCTCATAGAGAGGGGGCCTGTGTCCCAGCAGTGGGAACATTAATAGGCTGATGATGACGATGATGTGCGTATTGTATAATTATCAGTTGCTTCGGTGAAGAAAAACATCGTGAGACCAGCAAGCCTGAAAGATATTTCTTGACGGCATGTAAAGCCAAGTCAGAGGCCCATCCATGGGTGGAATAAAAACTCTGACACCAGAGGGCTAATTCACGTAATTTTATGACGCGCCGATGAAGTTGTAGTGCATTTGCAGTTAAGTTCAAGTTCGAGTGATAAACGGTGTTCTTGTAATCTTTGAACTGCGCGTAAGCTGCGCGTGAACTGCACGTCAACTGTACGACAACTAAGCTCTACCAAACTTACTTATGGTGTGGCCATAATTATGAGAGAAAAAATATTACTCACTAAATAATCGAATAGAAGCGATTACATTTCAATGAATATGACGTTATTAAAATAATACCCCAGTACAGATTTTAGTGCTTTTTCTTACTTAATAGAATACCGATCATGTTGCGTTCCGAAGCACGCACCAAAGACGCGCAACAGTAGAATGCCGTTATTGTGCTCGCGTGACGCGAACTTGACGCGAGCGTGTCTGACAGCGGTAGAGAATAGGAAAAGCGTTGTTTTGATCGAAACTGCACTGCAACAGCACTTCTTTAGTTACGTGAATTAGCTTACAGGTTAGGTACTAACTACACGATAAAGAAGAAGATTGCCAAACTTTCCATAACTGAAAACTCAGGCCCGAATCGGAGCGTTCGCACTAAGTTACCCGTCGTGCTTTGACCATTGTAGCTAGGTTTCCTGTAAGGAAAAGTTTTTCAGTATGACAAGAAGACACTACTCCTTTAACGCTTGCAGGTGAATAGCATAATGAGCTTTATAATAGTTCCTCAGTTGGGACTGGAGCCTCCTCTCTGTCTAACTGAGAGGACCGTAACACCACGCCAGCCCAGTGCACGGTGGATTTCCCATTATCTTCGATTTTTTTTTCTCTTCGAAGGTTCTAGGACATGCCGGTTTCCTCGCGATGTTTTCCTTCACCGTTTTGAGAGCAGTGGTGATGAAATAATTTACCCACAGTTAAGTGCCAGCCCGGGTTCAAACCTCATCATCAGCCTAGCCTTTTCCCAACTATGTTGGAGTCGGCTTCCAGTCTAACCGGATGCAGCTGACTACCAGTAACGACTGTCAAAGATCTACAAATGACAGCCGGGACCAACTGCTTAACGTGCTTTCCGAGGCACGGAGGAAACACGGTATGTAATGAGTGGCCACCCATTCACAGACGAACCTAGGCAAGCACGGCTTCACCTAAAGATCGACCCGAGCGACTATTATTATTTAGCCACGAGTTCCAACCTAAAACTTGTAAATCACGGTTATTTCCGTTTTGACAATCTGATTGATTCTGATCACACCTGCTGATCATAATTAGACTAGCCAATTAAGCCAGTATGTAATAATTTTAACAATTACATTTACATTCATCATACATTACATTTTTTTTTTTTATTGTTATTATTATTATTTTTTTGTTATTATTTTTTTTTCATTTTTTTTTACTGTTTTTTTTTACATTTACATCTTTAGTACTTTTAACTTCTCTTTGAAGCGTGTTAATAGTGTTTTGCTTGTATTCTGTGAATAACGCTGCTGATTACATAATTTTTAATTTTTATGTCTCTATGCTTTATTATGTAATTGTTTGTTGTTCCAAATAAAATAAAATAAAATAACATTTTTGAGGAAGTTGGTTTGTCTTATTTAATCTCAAAATACTAAGAAATTACGAAGACAGCAGTCTTAAGTTCTCCGAAAACGACTAATTAATGCCTTTCAGATAAAACGACGCGACGGTTCCTTTGTAGAGTCGGTAAAGAGGGCAGTGAATCACGATCATGATGTCAAGTTCAACCAGAATATGACTCAGTTCGCCTGATAGTAAGTCAGGTATTCCTTTGTCACGAGTTAGCAGTAATACTATTGTCTTCTAAAACTATTCCTCCAAATATATTTTGTGATTCATTCTTTCTCTTTCGCCTCAAAAAGCGCGATTTCCTCTACATCTCAACTAACAACTCCAAAACACGAGTTTAAAACCGTCCACCGCTCAGCTGCAAACGCATTCATTGCACGACAATGTAATACCCTGATCACGACGACTGATTTGCACTATTATAGCATAACCACATAAATCCTTCCACTACAAAACCTACCACCATTCAAATTTGAACTGTAACTTTATGAACTTAAAGTGGATCTAGCTGTAAACAAAGAGGAGATACCATTGGAACATTACCACCTTACACTTTCAGTTACAAAACCCAGAACTATTCAATTTTAAACTCAATCTCCTTCAACTTAAGGTAGGTGCGGTTATAAATGAGGTGGTAAAATAAACGTTGTTCCACAGTATTACGGCTGACATTAATGACATTCCTGCGTTGAGGACTCCCTCACTTTTGAAGGTTATTGCATATGGCACGAGTATACTTAGCTTTTAATTGAATAGGTTACGTTAGAAAGAGGTGGTTTCCGTGGTTAAAGAAAAACTAGAAGTTCTAAACACGAACTTTATAAGAATAGCTCATTTCATGATGAAAAGACCCAGAAGGAACAGCATGGTGATAGTCCTGGTAATACTCTGGAAGTGGAAAACACAGAGTCGGTTGTTATTACGCTGTTTGGAGGAAGTCGATGTCAGCAAGCAGATGTCTTCATCTGAATTTTGTTGATGATGATAAAAGAACCTCCCCGAAAAAGACCCCCCATAAAAGACTGTCTATTTGGTCTAGTGGTTGCAAGCATGACTACTGAGCTTGAGGTCCAGGATTCGATTCCCTGGTCGGGCAAAGTGTTAGTGGATATTCCATCAGGAATTTCTCAGTAGCAGCATCGGAGTCTGATGATTTGTGCCCGGTTGATGGCAACAGGCTCGCCTCTATTACATGGGACTTAAACATAACTGACAAAATGTAAGTGTACTTAAAGTACATTTCTGCCTAACCCCTTCGTGGATTACCGGCGTGATGTTATGATAAAGGACCGTTCGCGGATAAATAACCAGATGGTTGGATGACATTCAGAAGATAGCAGGTAAGACTTGGTGGAGACACACTTATCCAAGAAACCCCAAAATGGAGGCTTTTAATCGGCAGTGGTTATAACAAGACCACCAATAATGATGAGGATGATGAATTGATAAATAATGAAACATTAAGTTACTGCCTAGCCAGAATGATAAGAACATCCTCAAGCCACGTCCTGCTCCAGTAACTGAACTAAACCTTAAACGCAACGTTCACAAGCCTCACATCTACCCACCAAACCATACCTATTTCCCTAACAACATATCACTGCAATTTTATTTTACAACATTATAGAACGAAAACCAGTTACTCCAGCGTTTCCTTCAAGGGTAAAACATAATTAAAATCAGCCCACATCGTCGGTGCGTTTGAGCTAAGCGACCAATCTGTTTACTGATTAGTTATGGCTATAAGACCTGAGGACCCGTACCACTGCCAGCGATTGGCGAGAAGTGAGGAGAGATAGAAACCAAAATAAAAGAGAATCCAAATAGTTGGAAATTTAAGTTAAGATCGCAAAAGCGGTCATTGCTGGTTGACCCACCTACATTTATTAAAGTTCTTAACTTTGAAAACCAAAAATAAGCCTTTTCAAGGCTTGAATCGTCATCTTTCGTGATCTTCAACATTTTTTTCTAATAAAAGATGATACATGGTTCAATTGTGTTGTTTCGTAGGAAGAGATATTAGGGAACGGGCAATGACCGCTATTGCGATCTTATATGGCACCAACTATAGGTAGGGGTGTTCAGAGAATGATATACTGAATACGTGGTTACCGTTTGTGCATCGGAGTCCCTTCCACCCTTTATTATCATCATCATCATCATTTCAGCCGAAAGACGTCCACTGCTGGACATAGGCCTCCCCCAAGTGTCGCCACATTGACCGGTCCCGTGCGACACGCATCCAGCGGATTTCCGCAACCTTCACCAGGCCCCTTATTCACAACGCTTCGATTCGGAAAGTCGTATGTCTATCTTTTTTTGACATTACGAAATCGAGCGAGAGAGACATACGACTTTCCGAATCGAAAATCGAATCGAAGCGTTGTGAATAGCTATGCAGGTTATCGGTCCACCTAGTGGGAGGCCTTCCAACGCAACGTCTACCGGTTCGCGGTCGCCACTCCAGAACTTTTCGGCCCCATCGGCCAATCGTATAATAATTACTTTGGAATTTTTAATAATTTTTTTGGAATTGGATGCAGGACGCAGCACAGCCCTCGCGCTTGCAAAAAATCGCATATGTAGAAAGTGCAAAAATGAACATGCAACATGCAACCAAACCTTTACCGACACAATCATGTTTGTACCCCTTTAAGAGGCATCCTCATCCAAGCCAAGCAATAGATCATCTTTTACCGTTAACATAACATAATATCATTCACCCCTGTCATCCCCGAAGGTGTACCTACCTAATAAGTTACCCAATTCGCCAGTCACGTTTAAGTCCCATGTTATAGGGGCGAGCCTATTGCCATCAACACAAAATCAGACTCCGCGACTACTACTGAGAAATTCCTGATGGAAAAACCCAATAGGGAAAAAATAAAATTTTATCATCATCACCAAAATTCAGAAGAAGACATCTGTTGCTGACATCGACTTCCTCCAAACAGCGTAATAACATCCGACTATGTGTTTTCCACTTCCATAGTATTCAAACAACCATCACCATGCTGTTCCTTCTGGGACTCTTCATCACTCGGCCAACCAGGCAGTCAATCTTTAGTACCTAACTACTCGTTAACCGCTTCCTCGTTGGCAGGGACAGGTACCTAACCATCTACATAGGTACCTATTGTAGGTAGTTAGGGATCTACTTAGGGTTCTGTCAAGGTCCTCAGTAATTTACGCGAGACTGACGGTTCTGTGTGGGTTTGGTTGCGTGATTATGATTCATTGGTGAAGTAACTGTCATATTATTATTGTAATTGGCATGATGACACTATCAAAAAATTGCAAATCTGTTTAGTCCGTCAGTTAGAGTATTGGAAATTAATGGACACGTATTTTTTGTTTTTGTAAATCAATGAATATTGACAAAAGATAAAACGCATCAAAACTCGGGAGTGGGGGCTCGTGACGTCAGAACTAGCTAAAAATTATACCATGGCGTGACGTATTGAGAATTTTAAAAGCGTCGTATCTTCGTCAATTTTGGTTTACGTAACAAAAGAAAAAACACGGGTCAAATATTTTTTGATAATCTAAGTGACGGACTATTAGATCGATAGACTATTATAATCTCTTTTTGTCACTGGAAAACTTGAAGGTTTTTTCTTCTTATGAACGGTAGGACAGATCCAACTAGAGTCTTCCAAGAGCCATCATCAGCAATCATCTTTAAATCATCCTTTAGTCTTCGTCTGCTACTCATGCACTGACAAAGAAATATAACCTAAAGTCTTATAGCTATTCATCATCTACCTAGGGTTTTCCCAACAATGTTGAGGTCAGCTTTCAGTCTACCTAGGGTTTTCCCAACAATGTTGAGGTCAGCTTTCAGTCTACCCAGGTATTTTAGTTGGAGTTCCTGTTTTACCACCACAACCCTGTTAGTGGGATATTCGATACCCCTTGGTAAGACAGGTTGTTGCTTTTTGGGCTACTGACTATCTGTAACGACTGTCAAAGATCTACGAATAACAGCTGGGATCAACTGCTTAACGTGCTTTCTGAGGCACGCAGGAGTGTCAATGTTATAGATGTCATCTATCAGCGGACCTTGAAAAGCGTAACTTAACCTGGAATAGCAACCACCCTATAAAATAACTGAAACTTGACATATTCTCTCGCCATTAACCTACAGAACCATCACGTGTAATATATATTTCTTGATTACACCACGCTCTATATAATCGGCGATCATAAAGCTCGGCGCACACGATAAGATCTAAAACACATCCCGCTAAATGAGTTCGTGTGTACAATCTTTAGCCCTTATAAGATTTTTTCCATGTTATTCTTGTTCTTGTCAAGGGAATATCGTGACTTTGTGAAGGGTCTGTTTTACGCCGAATGTAATGCCATGTAATGTTAAAAAATAAAGTTTTTTTTTTGGCAAAAAGGAGTCCGCCCGCTACACCGTTCATATCATGACCGTGTTATGAACGTATCAGGCATAGAAAGAATCGTCACATGGGTTACTATGCCCATACTAGACCGTATCAACAGCGTATCATACCCATTTACTAGGTTTAGAACGGTCATCATACGCGGTTAAACCCTATATTTACCCGACTGCGCCAGAAGGAGGGTTATGTTTTTCGAGAGTATGTATAATTCTGTGGCCTGAACGGCTCGAAGGATTTAAGCTTGAGAGGTGTCATTAGATTCGTATTTACTGTGAGAGTCACACTGGGTATATCAAAATAAAATAAAAAACAAAATGGCGGCTTTTTGGCGGCAAATTCAAATGTTTGGCACGCTCTGCAGCTTGAACGGCTCGATGGATTTTAGCTTGAGAAGTGCCGTTAGATTCGTATTTACTGTGAGAGTGACACTGGGTATATCAAAATAAAAATGAAACAAAATGGCGGATTTTTGGCGCCAAATTCAAATCTTTGGCACGCTCTGCAGCCTGAACGGCTCGATAAAGGGCTCATCATGAGGATTTTAAAATGGTTTATCTAAGTAACTAAAAAGTGTAAAATAAAAAATTGTTAAAAAAAAATTAAAAACCCGACTGCTTAAAAATAACTAATTACTTTAAATAAAAACTGAAAAGAAAAAAACAAGTTCAGGAAACAGGACAAATTGACTGCAACAGTAGGGACCCATTAAATAATCTAGACTAAAATCATTACATCCAATATGGGTCCCGACTGTTGCAGTCAATTTGTCCTGTTTCCTGAACTTGTTTTTTTCTTTTCAGTTTTTATTTAAAGTTATTAGTTATTTTTAAGCAGTCGGGTTTTTCAATTTTTTTAATTATTTATATTTTTGTATCAAAAACTATGAGACTATCCCCCGAATACTGAAACGTCACTCAAAATTTAAGTAGCACTTATATTTAGCAGATACTCATAAGTGACGTTTGGCCATACGAAAAAAGTTTAGGAGCTGCTCAAATGTTAAGCAGCCCTTAAATTTTGAGTGACGTTTCAGTATTTGGGGGTTTGTTCACTAGACGGTTACCGACCAACACCGTCAACTGCAGAAACAACTGAAGCATGAAACACTTTGACAGCGGTTGTCATATTACTGCCTAAGCACTCTGGAAACCCCCACATCATTTAGAACACTTCACGTCTCTACACGACTCTCCGCTCTTCATTACATAGTAAGTAGTAAATTTCCCTAAGTAGTCAAGTCCCAAGAAATACTCTTAATTCCAGTCATCTCCTGGCTTCTTAGGCAGGGTTTGAGGAACTAATTACCAGTACCATCATTAGCATATACACGAGAGGACCAGTTGGAACTCATAAAGTGAGGGTTTTATCCATGAAGACCACACTAATCACATATTTAGCTACGAGTATTAAGACCACTCCGTTGTTTTCCGTAGTTGCGTTCTGTTCTGAAAGTTGGTACCCATGAAAAATGGAATATAAATAATTATGACTGATTTGGTTTTTCTGTGCTAATCAAATGCATTTTTGTATTCATCATTATCCGTATTCGACTTCATTATTACCTCAGATGCAGGATGAACATACACGTATGAAATCTGTAGGAAATTGAAAACTGGATTTTAATTGAAAAAAACCAATATCAGTTAGTTTACAAAGCCAATCGAGCCATCAAATGTTTCATCTACACTAATATTATAAAGAGGAAAGATTTGTATTTTTGTGTGTGTTAATGTGTATGTTTGTAATGAATAAACTCAAAAATAACTGCGCCGATTTCAAAAAATCTTTCACCATTAGAAAGCCACGTCTTTACTGAGTAACATAGGCTATATTTTATCCCCGTACTCCCATGCTAATAGCAGCAGATGCAGCTGAGTACCAGTATTTTACAAGGAGCGACTGTCTACCTGACCTCCACAACCCATGATATCCTAGTCTTATTCTCAAACTATACTGACACAATTGTCCCATTTAAAGCCCTTTAACTTTCCTCTCATCTATGTTAGCAACGAAAGCAAACTCAATACTCACTCTCACCATCCATCTGATTCATACAAAGTGCATTACGGCCTATACCTATGCAAACAGTCGCATGCGGAACCCTGAGCAACAAATATGCACAGTGCTACCTCGTAATAGGACCACTGTGCATACTAAATAGCCCTTATAAGGGACCGGTGCGTTTCCATTTGCTTACTGTATGAGATTCAAGTTTTACTACAACTTTGGGTAAATAAATACTGGTGTGGTGTAACATTATCAACATCACGTTGGAGTACGAGTAGCAAGCTCTGAAATTGAGATGGGCAGAACACTTGGCTGGACGTGGTGATGGTAGATGATCCAAAGCTCTATACTTTTTTCTTTAAGGCAAGTTCACCACACTAGCCCCAACTCCTGAAAGCCAGAATCAACAGTGGAGACAGCCACAAAAGCGCCGAGACAATGAAGCTCGAGGAAGTCCCGGATAAACCATTTATATGTCTTGAATCCCGCAACGAAATGAATGAGAAAATACTAGCGTGGAGTAGGAAAATCATAATTCTTACTTAACGGACAGATGAGTGGACGCCCAAAGAAGATTTCTGGTAAAACCTTTAGCAGAAACTTATCATGAATCACTTTATAGTCATAAGCATAAGGTCCATTTTAAGAATATGAAATTTTTAACGTGATTCATATTAAGATTCTGCTAAAGCGGCCATTTTAGACCTCCTGGAACCTAGACCAGGAAATCATCCACGAAAGAGAGGTGTAGGTTAGCAGCGAATATGAATAACATCACACCTTGACAGTATGAGTTGCTATTAAACTAACATTTCACAAAATCCGTGATTCAAACCTAGGATCATTGCAAACATCAGCTTGCAAAAAATCGGTACTTATCATAAATGGATCGCACACAGACCTGATATCACTTTAGTATCAATACACACGTTGGCAATTTCTCCACCGGCCACTTACATCAAAATCAATTAATAAACCCGTAAAACAATGCGCACTCCACCTTCACTAAGATTCAAATTCGCGCTAACTGTCACCATGATTGTCATTCCGCGCCAGTACTTCTTGTACCAGCGATATTTTATTAACTGAATACCTCCTCTGCTGAATACCTAATGCTTTGTAGCTGGTAACACTGCAAGTATTGCCAGGTGCAGTTGAAAAGCATAACATCACTGTTATTCCCGAAGGGTCATGCAGAGGTATACCTACATTTCGCCAGTAACTCCCATAGAACAGAGGGCGAGCCTATTGCCATTAACTGGGCACAAATCTAGACTCCGTGACTGCTACTGAGAAATTCCTGGTGGATAAACCAAATAACACTTTGCCCGACCCGGTAATCGAACCCAGGACCTTAGGCTCAGCAGTCGCGCTTGCAACCACTAGACCAACGAGGCAGTCAGTAAATGATTATTATCTTAATCTTAATATAAATCTCGTGTCACAATGTTTGTCCTCGATGGACTCATAAACCACTTAACCGATTATAATAAAATTCGCACACCATGTGCAGTTCGACCCAACTTGAGAGATAGGATAGTTTAAATCTCAAATTATAGTCGAAATTTTAATTTATTGCTAATTATTTGTCTGTTATTATTTGACAGTCAAAATTATCTGTTAACTCCAAATGATTCTAACAGATGTCGATACCTTTCGACTGGGTTGAGTAAGTAATCAATAGATGGCGCTGCTATGGTAAATCTACGAACGTGTCATATAAGCTAAAACAAAAAAAAAAACAAAATTACCAAACCCGTGCGAAGCCGGGACGGGCCGCTAGTATTAATATATGTAGGTTTAATAATAATAAGCAGTTTATAGAGCAGCTTAGTATAACAATAAAATTCTAATAAGCAATAAATTCCTTACTGGAATCATCATAAATTTTATATTCACTTCCTTTTAATATTTTATTGAAAGACAATAAATGAATGGAATGGATAGATGCCATTTATAGTCTTTTAATAAAATGTATGTACACATAATAACTATCATAAATATCTAAAGAATATTAACATAAGCATAACGCTTGTATCGTCCAAAGGAGTAGACAGGCCACATTTCGCCAGATATGCTCAAGTTACGTATACTATGTTTCCTTAGTTAAGATGAACCTAGAAATACAGCACCAATCGCAGATCACGAGCCACGACAGGACTGATTCCTGATGGAATCCCAATAACACTTTGCCCGACCCGAGAATCGAAGCCAGAACTTCATACTCAGCGGTCGCGCATGCGACCAATCAACGAGGCAGTCTACGATACCTCAAAAAGCAGTGATAGTCTAGTGGTGTAACTGACTGCCAAGTCATAGGTCTCGAGTTCTAACCTAGGACCTCTGATTTTTAGGATTTCGTACAAAAAAGTAAAAAATACTGAACCCTTATAGGATCATCCGTGCGTGTGTCTGTACGTCCGTCTGTCACAGCCAATTTGCTCCGAATTTACTGGACCAAATCAGAAGAAATTTGGTAGGATGGACAAATTAGGAAATTAAAAAAAAAGTTTTGCAAACCTTACTGTCTCACATATCAAATGAAAGGGATCGTTATGAGGATCTTAAATATATTTATGTTATTATTTTAAAATAAATAGTTTTAATTTTACTCATGAAAGAAGACGAACATTTACGATTCCCTCCCCCCTGATCTCCGAAACTACTGAGCCTAAAATTTTGAAAAATATGCAAAATAATTATAGTTCATTGCTTGTAGATTACAAGAAAACCTATAAGAATTTTATTAATCTACACAAATACTATAAAGAGGAAAGATTTGTATTTTTGTGTGTATGTTTGTAATGAATAAACTCAAAAACTACTGCGCCGATTTAAGAAATTCTTTCACCATTAGAAAGCCACGTCTTTACTGAGTACCATAGGCTATATTTTATCCCCGTACTCCCACGGAAACGGGAATTACGTGGGTGAGACTGCGAGACGTCCGATGTTTCAAAATAAAGGGGTAAACTGTATATAATACGTTCACTTACGGAAAAATTGACTTTGGCAACTTTGGCTTTGTACGGAACCTTCTCCACGCAAGTTCAACTCGCACTTGGCCGGTTTTCGGATTCATGTGCGTATTGTATAATTATCGAAAACATCGTGAAAAAACCAGCATGACTGAGAGATATTTCTCAACGGCATGTAAAGCCAAGTTAGAGGCCCTGGGGCGGCATAAAAACTATGGACACCAGGTTAAGCACTAACCACACGATTGACAAAAGAAAAAGAAGAATACCCACATTAACATACAAATTGTGTACACTTGTGGTAAAAGCACTTTTCCCACACCTAAATCCACGTTTCTAACTACTTTTAAACTAATACTACTAGTTTTAAATGTAACTGTGCTGCCAAAAGCCCACAACAGTATGGTTTTCTTGTTATTGGCATTATAACTATCAGTGTGCCCAAATATGGCCCAAGACCAACTAGATCCCTAATCGAATGGTCACAGTAGCCATTGTAAAATGTGGTGTACGGTACTGGTGGGGTGACCAGACTTTGCGGGTTAACGGGACTTTCCTCATAGTTCTAGCCAGAGCAAACAAAAATTGACTCAGTGATTCGTTTGAATAATATTGAGGCTAAAGAGTACAGTTTCAAGGAGGAAAAGTTAAATCAGGATTAAAAATATTTAATGGATAATTATGTATTTGACTTGCTTGACTGCTTAACACGCGTGGAGTTATGTGATTGTTTTACAGGATCATACTACCGGGATGAAAAGGATCCTATGTGTTATTCCAGGTTATAAACTATCTGTGTGCCAAATTTCATTCAAAGTCGTTCAGTAGTTTTTGCGTGAAAGAGTTATAATCATCCATCCATCCTCACAAACGTTCACATCTATATTAGTAGGAAGCTGAATTAGCATAACAATTATTGATTAGCCAAATGGCAAGTTATCACTGTATTACTGACAAAGATGTTTGTCGTTTACATGCATAACGAATTTTTAGCTCAATCAATAAAGAAAAATGCCTTACTAAACTATTTCTACTGTATGTAAAATAATTCCTGAAATAATTTATAACGTGCATAGACTTGCAAAACATATTCGGTTTACTTATTATTCTTCTTCAGTATTTCAATCAAACACTTTATATAAATTCCTTACTTAAAAGCATGAGCCATGGCCACCCTACAAACAAGCTAAGTACTTCCATGTACCGAAGAAATTGACCATAAATATTTATTGTTACCGAAATGGCTAAAACTATCATTACTCTTGCTACTATAGAAGGTAAACAGAGATATCGATAGTTCAGGATTAAGTATTGCAAGGCAAGGAGTAATTGAGTAGTCTGAGGTTCGAATAAACTGTGGAATGTCGTAAGATCTAGGGATTACAACGGTATTTTATGCCCGTATTCACTAAGACCAGGAAATACCTAAATTAATGCCTTAACAAAAACTTACTGTTAGATTTACAACTCGGTTTAAGAGGGCTAATACAGTTTTTCTTGTTAATGAGTGTTTTAAGAGCTAGACTCTTCACTCAAATACAAGAAAAAAAAATATTCAAAGCGCTCCCTAAAGAAACAATCAAACTTTCTCGGGCATATTTTTTTTTAAATCTCAGTTTAGATGTGTGATTATGGTTTAGTTAGGGCCACAAAATTTTAAAAAAATACGCCTGAGAAAGCTTGATTATTTCCCTAGGGAGCGCTTTAAATAAAACTCTATTTTTTTCTTGTATTTGAGTGTTGGACTCTTATAACTCTCAAATACAAGAAAAAATGCGAGCTTAAGCGTAGCGAACACCAAATTTACATCAAAATGTTTTAATTTTTAGTCCAGATAAACAAAATATAAAACAGAAAACATCAATGAAACTGACAATGTTAAGTGGGATACGAAATTTAAAAAAAAATCATAAAAATGACGAAGTATTTAAAAAAAAAAACCTAAATTACGAACGACCAACCATTCATTCTTCCTCGTAGCGTATCGATGGCAAATTTTTATTAAATATGATTGGCCCAAAATTCAGATATGGGAACTCCCCTCGCTGATGCAGTCATAAGATCGTCAAGTGTGCAGGTGTCAGGGCATGCATTAATTCTGAACTAACTACTTGTAGAGTGTTGAAATGGCGTTGTTTAGGACTAATATTTTGCAATAACAAATCTATGAAGTTGGTGATTATAATAATACTCAAAACCTCACAAATTATCAAACAGCCTCACAGCTGTTTAAACATTTCCGAGTCTTCAACTACCAAATCAGGACACTCAACTAAGTGTTACAAATAAACAACAATTGTAACATTTCTGTGGATTTCTACGAAATTATTGTCGGATATAAATCATATTTGCCGTTGCAGTCATGAGTCAAGCCAACAATCGCCAATGAAACTCAATTTGATTTCTATCAGACAATCAAGTATCAAAGGAGATATACGAGACCAATGCACATTGGTCTCACTCTCCCCGCACAGTCCTGGAAATTTCATAGAAATCGAGGTCACACTATCTTTGCACGGGGACCAAAGTTAACTGGCTACCTTAACTGATTTTCTGTCAAGCATAATCAAGTTATTTCTGCTAAAGCTGTTTGCGACAAGGCCCTTAACGGGTTCGATTCCCGTTTCGGTTATAACCGAATGCCACTTGTTTAGATAAAGCTACTTAAAGGAATGTTCGAGATAGCCATACAGTGAAGTTAAATCCAATAATTAGTTATTATTATTGATTTATTGCGATCTCAGTGAATCTTATTATAAATGATTTATGGTACTTAAGGTCTGTTCGTAATTGGCGATAAATAATGTTATCTGATTAATTATAATTCTAATATACGATAAAGATGCTACTTTGTTATTAAATTCAAATAATCATGATTAAGTCTTAGACTTTTTTAAAGTAATCGTTGATTTATTACTAACTAATAAGACGTGATAGTTTTGGTTTGAAAATCTTGTCGGAGTTTTGTTGATACTAGTCCTCCAATACCTATTGTATTTATTCTTACTAGATAAAGATACTTTTAAACTTAATAGTATTCAAGATTATATTCTTACTAGATAATGCAGCATACAGAAAGTAAAAGATTACTTTCTGTTCAAACGCTAAAACATGTATTACATTCAGTATAGGTATAGGTAGTATCATATTACTAGTTAATAGCCCGCGGCTTCGCCCGCCCGCAAATTATATACGAAAACCTTCTTCTTGAATCATTCTATCTATTAAAAAAACCCGCATCAAAATCCATTGCGTAGTTTTAAGATCTAAGCATACACAGACGCGGCGGGCGACTTTGTTTTATTACATGTAGTGATGTATATCTATCTATCATATTTTGTAAAAATGTCATGAGAATTAATAAACTTAGAAAAATGATTCCTAATGATCCTTACAAGCGATAAAGTAACCAACTACATATAAGAGCATGTAAAAGTAAATTAAGTATAAACTTACAACCGAAACGATCTCGTATGGCCAGAAGCAATTCTGATGCACATGTCTTTAATTATAGTTCTACTGACCATAGAAGGGAAAAATGGCGTGAATATAAAATGTAACACCACATATCAATAAATTTTCAATCAGTCAGCTTGAATTTAATCAGTCGCCTTTGGCTAGTGGACGTGTCTGAATATAATTGACGAATCATCGTGTGCGCGAGTCGGTGTTTCCATGAGTAGATTAGGCCGGCTACATGCTTTCAAACTTTTTGGAAGACTGGTGACTGAGACGGTGTACGTTTTGAGAATATCGAAATAAAACATGTATGTATTTATAACGCAAATGTAGTAAAGGGGACCGTTTATTCTCTCGCTATTTGTTACTAAAACTCAGTGAATACTCGCAGTACCGCATCATCTTAAAGCCAAGTCAGAGGCTCATGGGCGGCGTAAAACTCTGACACCAGATAAGGCACTAACCACGCGATAAAGAAGAAGATCATCACCATTCTCCTGCCCTTATCCCAATTAATTTAAGGTCAGCGCAGCGTGACTTCTTCTTCCATACTTTTGTATAACTTGTCATCTCAGCAGTCACCTCTTTTTTAGCCATATCATTCTTCTCACAGTCCACCCATCGCTTCTTTGGTCTTCCTCTACTCTTAAAGCCATCTACATTCATAGTCAACATTCTCCTCGCTACATATCACATGTCCATACGTATACTGGTGAAGATGCCTTAAACAGGGCCGGATGAGCTTACTGCCATAAATCGGTCACAAATCCAGACTGTCAGAGAGAAATCTGAAATTTCATTTAATATCTGATGGAATTACCAAGACACACTAGTCATTGGACTACTTTCAACTGATAGTCTGTGAACCGCCTATCTCAATAGCATGTACTGTATTTTCTATGGACACTTTTAACGTACATTGTTCTCACATAATGTACCATCTCAACATGAATGATGTAACCAAGGTTTTGTAAAGATATTCTGATTTAAAAGAGTGTCCATGAAGTTTCTTGCCCGTTCTTCTCCATAGACATCTACGTAGTTAGGGAATGGGCAACTACAGTACCTACTTTCACAGTTTTTATGTCTTGTGACTGGGGCTGTAGCTACATTTAATTTTTATCTTTGTTTCGACAATTCATGTGCCTGTAACTGGCCTACGTGAAATAAATGCTTTGATTTTGTACCCATGCTCGAGAAACATAGCTGACAATTTGATCGATCGTGAGCTCAGCCTCTTTGCTCGGATACTGCATTGAAGATACTGTCATTCAGGCTGGCTTGTTAAAATTATAATAGAATCTTTGTTTATTAATAAATATATATTTTGCCGCTGCCGCGGAGTTTGTTCCGATACTCAGCTAAAACACGTCAAAAGATTAGGGCTGACAATGGTTTAAGATGTTTTGAAACTGACATGGTCACTAACATGGGACTGGCCATACAAGGGACTTAAACATTACTGGCAAAATGTGGGTTTACCAATGGGTACACCTCTACCTAAGCCTTCAGGGGTTATGGGTGTGATGTTATGTATGAGATTAAGCGTTTGTTTGTCAATTCATATAGTGTCTTAACCTTTTTTTAAAGGAATTTATGATTAGAACTGACACGCAGTTCAGATTTGTCATAATCATTGTTAGGCATTTAAACTGTTAATGAGATTGATCCTGCATGCGAAGAGAACACTCGCATGCAGGATCAATCTCATTAACATTTTTTTGCAAATCATGCTGCATGCTGCATCAAGAAATCGGTTTGTTCATGATTGAGAATTACTTGCAGATCATAAAATCTTTTTATTACACTATAGCGTAAAATGTTGAATAAGAATTTTACGAGCAGAAAATTCCTATTCATCTGCAGAAAAAAGTTTATTTCAATGATTTCTAACTAAAGGGTATAAAAAACCTCTTAACGAAGCTGAAAGGAACTTGTTCTCCCCGTCATTGCGATCATTTTTTTGTTCTACGCCATACTTGGGAACCTTCTAGTTACGGAGATATTGGGGGTCAAAGTTCAAATTTTGTGGCATTTTTTTTTTGAAATGCAAGTTTTTAAAGTAAGATTGTTACTTTAAACACCTCCACGACCCCCGTACTATTCAATCCATCCATCAGCACAATGTGTTGTGTGCGTTACATTGAGTTCTAACACGATTTTTCACCCCAAAAAAAAAGTTGTTCCCTGCAATAATTTTTGCGTAAAGTTACTTAGTTTGATGTACAGTATGCTTGGTTGACGGCTTCGTGATGAGGTTGTTTATTTTTATACCCTGTATATTTCATGGTTGGCGCAGTGGCTGACCGATTGGCTGCTGCGTTGCGTATCGCATATTCGATCCTCGCACGGAACAAATATTTGTATGGCCTACAGGTAGTTGTTCCAGGAGTGGCTGTTTGTATATGTGAGTTTAAATGTTTGTATACTCACGATACAGGACAAATTTCTTGACAGGCGTATGTCTTAAAAGGCAACATCGATTAAATGAAACAACAATAATACGTAAGTATTATTGTTCTTTAATAATAAAATTCATGAGACTGCACATTTCGATCAAAGGCTTTAGTTGATGAGCCATTCTTCGATCAATAATGTTTGATGTAAGTAATATTATTTATAACACATTTGCTCGTAAAGGGTCTCTTATTTCACAAATTTCAATATCGTAATGTATCTCATTACGTACAGTACCGTGCATTTTACTTTACAGCACAAGTACTTGTGCTGTAAAGTAAAATGCACGGTTTATACTTTTTTAAATCTTAGCAAAGAGTTTTTATGTCAGAAAAGTGGTCAACATTTTATGAATAAAATTGACTTTGGGAGATGAAATATAATAAATAAACATTTAATTCCTTAATTTAATTAATTTTGTCAATAAATTACAAATCTGTAAAAAAAAACACAAAAATATGAATTACTTTATTAGTAATACTGGCTGGTTTTTGTGCCTTTGCCTTAAAAAAAAGCGCTGATGCTCGCGCCTCGCTAATTTGTGAACAAGTAAAAATTATTCCGCGCGCTTTTTCTTTTCGCTGTATTGTTTTTATTTGTTTTATTTATTTCCTCGCAAATATGTTATAAAACGTCGTATGACATACGTGCGCTTTGATAATTACAGCCTCTGCTTTTTTATCGCCCTCGCATACGGCTCGGGCTAAGCAATATCGCCTCGGCTGTAATTTTCAACTTACCGCACTTATATCATAATGTACTATTATGACATATTAAACCTTATGATTGTTAGAATGATGATAAATGAATGATTGTATTTATTAACAAGATAATTACTACTTTGTGCGATGTAAAATGCAAATTAGTAGCTTGTAACCATATTTTAATGATTATTTTTATGATCCACTTTGGTTGCTCTTCTAATGATCTAGAGATGGGTATTTAAGCAACATCTTGTGTAATATAATTATTTTTATTTTATTAATTCCATCAGGTTTTTTATACAGGGTGTAAACAACATCATCACGAAGCATTCTGTACATCAAACTTAGTAACGTTTACGCAAAAAATATTGCTGGGAAACGACTTTTTTTTTCGGGTGAAAAATCATGTTTTGTGGTAGAGCTCAATGTAACGCACTCAAAACATTGTGCTGATTGATGGATTGAATATTACGGGGGTCGTGGAGGTGTTTAAAGTAAAAATCTTACATTAAAACTTGTATTTAAATAAAAACTTTTTAAAAAGGTTGAACTTTGACCCCCAATATCTCCGTAACTAGAAGGTTCCCAGGTATGGTGTAGAACAAAAAAAAATATCGCAATGACGGGGAGAACAAGTGCCTTTTGGCTTCGTTAAGAGGTTTTTTACACCCTTTATGTCAACATATTGTAAGTATTCACGACCCGAATAGCGCAGCGGTAGTGAGGCTGCTTTACGTTCTTAGGGTCCCGGGTTCGAATCCCGGTTGGAGCAAATGTTTGTGTGATGAGCATGGACATTTGTTTCCGAGTCATGGATGTTTATATGTATAATAAGTATGTATTTACAAACAAAAAGTATATATGTAGTATATCAACTATCTGGTGTCCACGACACAAGCCTCGTTGCTTAGTGTGGCACTAGATGGCGCTGTGTGTTAATGTCCAGCGATATTTTATTTATTCATTCGTCTTTTATATTACTTGAATCATTTGACAAATTGTTCAGTGTATGTATTATTTATCGAATAATTTCAATTGCTAGTACTTCGACAAAACACTGAGTTTGCCATTTGACAAAATTATTATATTTACGTAATCGTAAATAGTTAGTTGCTATTACTTTATATAAATCTGAATACAATAAACTACTGGCGATAATAATCTTAGTTTTGTCAGCTTTTAATAAAATATGATCTTACTGCCTGTACAGCGTTGTTCATACAATTTCCTAAATACCAACACAACCAATTTATCTTTTATAATTAAACACAGTTTATTTATTGAAAACTGATTGGACACAATCGATTCATACATTGATTTATTCATAACGGACGTGAATAATGTATTTCGTATAGGGCTATAATGTCAGTAATTAGTCACACATGAAATGTAAAAATGTGGTCCAATAACCGCTCCTTGGGAGACTCCGACCGCGAAGCAAGTTTCTGACGCAAAACAACGAAGTATCGAAACCTGCCATAAATATCTACAGCATACACGTGCCGACTTAATCTGTTACGTAGAATATCCGACAAGGTAAGGCAAGTAACATTGTTTGTTGCACATTCAACTGTGTCAAAGGCTTCGGTTAGATTTATAGTTTTATAGCGTGAGACAATAGATTGCAAAATAATTGTTTTTCATTAACTAAGTTGGCGTGACTGAACCAGATTCTATGGAATTCTGCTGCCGTTTCTAAAAACTTGATCTGCCAGACAAGTCGCGGCAAACAATTGACTCTAGATCGACGTTACAGGAAAATGGATGCAGATTTTTTCCTGATCACGTCAATATGTGTCATTTTTATCGTTTTTGCAATTGCGGAAAGTGGTGCCATTGAATTTCAATGCTGTCATTATTACTATATTTTAATAGGCAGTTGTGACAGTACATACGCTAACTGTAAAGAATGACTTAGAAGCGGAATACATCTTGCTATTATTTGACATGATAAGAATAATTTATGTAACATTTTTTAAAACTTGGAATTTTATAATCCTATTATACCCTTGAATAGACAGGACTAATTCTTGATATCTGACAGATAATAAGTCTTTATGGGGAAGGTGTTCCAAAGTCATTAGTCGAACAATAAAATCAATAAATATGTTGATAGCAATAAACACTTCATTGTGGAAATTATGTTATTACTGAATGGAATACGTAGCGAGGAATATAATATTTTAGCAGTTGATCAAGTAATAAAAGTCGATAATAAATCGCATTGTCTTGTTTAATACCCCATTGATTCTGGAGCTGTAAATACATGTTTTTTGCTCAATCGTAAAAAGGTAGGCGTGTGCTGGCTGCAGGAATAAAAGATCGATTGTGAAGTTTTTTCGTAACAAATTATCTCCTAAACAATGGATGAGAAAAACTTATGGATCTATAAATCGTTCATACAGAATGTTCAACCTAGCGGTAACCGAGGTTTAAGATTAATTGTTTTAAAAGTGTATTCTTGTCTCGAAGTTTACTTTTGAAATTTAATTAATTCTTGCATACAATACTTACAAAAATGCCGTTTTCGGTATTGACCTCTATGTGGTTAACAGGCCGAAAAAAAGTTATAATTGAACATTTTTTCCCAGCCGCATTTAATACACTATTGATTACATGTATCTTTTCAAAACTATTATATTATAGTGTAGTACCTAACTTTTTTTTTCTAAACTCATAACACTCATGAAATTTCATTAAAATATTTCAAACCAGATAGTTTTTTCAATTCTTAGTAAGTATTTATTATCCCGAATACGATCTCCATACCTTGCACACTAACGCCATGGCTCCAATAATGAGAACTTCTGCAAAACCAGCTTCTAAAACGTGTTAGCAGATGTCGCTAGTATTGCAAAATGAACGTGCCGCCAAGGAACTTGTAAGGACATTGTAGGGGTTCGTAACAAAGGGCAAAGTGAAACTTACCGAGAAGCCGATAGATGGCGCTAGGCGTTCTTGAAATCAGATCTGCAATGAGAAAAAATAACGCTTTATTTCTTGTAGGAATAACGTAGAATATCTACCTATTGGAAAAACGGTTTCAGATTCAGAACCGTTTTTTTTGGTTAATATGTTTTATTTGAAATTCAATAACTTAGTAGTTGACAAAACAATGAAATCTACATTTTTAATGAGCAGTCTTTTAAAAATTGGCCTAAGAAATAATATATTCATAATTATGCCAATCATGAAAATTATAGAATACGCACAATGACTGTATTTGCTGCAAATACTAGGTATTAAAGTAATTATCCCTGCAGACATAATTATTTTATGTGGGTATTGTCATGATGAAATGTCATGTTTGTGTGTACGAACATTTTAATCGTTGGTGGTAAAAATAATAAAACAAAGCCACTTTGGGGAGTAATATACTTTCAACATAAGTTTATGAAGTTGAAAGTTTTTGGGTATGTTACCAAGTGGAAAGTTATAGAGACTAAGATTTAACGAAAATTAAGATTTTTATTAAGTACTATTTTATAGGCTGATGTTACTAAAAGCTTAGCTGTGGACTTATCGGCAGATTTTATAGAAATATTGGTTACGGTAACTCTTTTAAAAACCACTAAATAGGTATATTTTGATGGCAAAAACTTTTCTAATTTAGCATTTTGGCATATTTTTTGTACGGTTTATTTTTCGGTATTTTTGTTACGAAGTTAAAAATCGGATAACACTCAAGCAATATGCGAATAATATCTATAAATAAAACTTCAAACCAAATAAAATAACGGTCAAGTTAGAAAAAAAAATACCCCAAAAAAAAAAACGAAAAATCTTCTATTTTATTTTCTAACAGAAAAAAAATCTTATAAGAAACCGACAGCTGTATAAAACTATCGGGGGTTGGTCCCCCACTATAGAAAAAATCGATGGGCGT
The DNA here is from genome assembly GCA_963853795.1 of Xestia rhomboidea. NCBI lineage: Eukaryota > Metazoa > Arthropoda > Insecta > Lepidoptera > Noctuidae > Xestia > Xestia rhomboidea. Next base: position 15,964,669 of record OY970773.1, read on the forward strand.
CAACGTGGGACAGGGGTGGTTACCCCCGGGTCATTCATGGCGTTTGGATCACGCGACGCAATTTTAAATTATGGGGTGGCCGAGTAAAGTGAGTTTTTCATTTTTTTTCTCGCTCGTTACTTGTTTTTTTTTGCTTTTTTTCTGTTTAATGACAATTAACTTTAATTTTTGAGTAAATTGTTTTTTGGAGGTTAGGTTAGGCCATACTTTGTTCGTTTTTGTGGTTTGCGGTTTCGGTAGGTTATAATTTTGAGTTAATTACGTTTTTTTTCCAAAGTTTTTCTTTCCCCTGAATTTATAAATATGTGGAGTAGAATTACAACTAGTAGGTACAACCCTCTGAATAACCAAAACTATACATTTTTCGAGGATAACTCTGGCATAACTTTAATACTCGTTCATTAAAGGAACGCGAGTTTTGACTCATTGTAACGTAAATACGTCGTATTCAATTTTCGAATTCGAAAGTATTCGACGAATATTTTTTTTGTTCTGGTAATTAATATCTATGTAGAGCAAAAGTATGAAATGTTCATAATTATACTAACGTAGTTAGCTAAAGAGGCAGCCTCATAGAAATATAGGCGTTTAGTTTATTTTAATTTATCAGCTCTTCAATGTACTATTTTTTCTTCTTACGGCAACTTTGTAACCACTTCAGCCTGCAGCTCATTTACCATTATTGTCTGAACACCGTCCTATTAATACAAAGTACCTCTTTGTCCATACTTGCAATATTATTAATTTTAATAAGTAGTAGCTGTCATGTCGGTAGCTACACTGTCGGGTATTATTAGTAAATTATGACATCATGATCTGCGTACAAGCGTGTGTCTAACGGTAGTGTGTATGCAACTTCCTTTTAAATTGTATGTTATAGTGATGAGCTATTATATTGTATTGTTGTTAGTAATTATGGATAAAAATTGCATTAGGTATGACATTTTATAATAATAATATCGCTGGACATTACACACAGCGATCTAGTGTCACACTAAGCAACGAGGCTTGTGTCGTGGACACCAGATAGTTGATATACTACATAGATACTTTTGTTTGTAAATACATACTTATTATACATATAAACATCCACTTCTATTTTATAGTGTCTACAAATAAAACAACATTCAGTGCAGAAACCCGCTGATTTCGGCACAAACGGCACCCATGGACAAGACATTAGGAACTTTGAAAGTAGAAACAAAATAATTTTGCAAAAGCAAATAAAAATGTTTTTGGTGCGTTAGAGTCTATATAAAAACTTTTATTATTAGCCGTACAATATGACCTAATTGCTACCTAATTGTGTATTTTCAGCATAGCCTTGAGTTTCTTTTAGTTTTCTATACCTAAGATCTGTCTTTTTTTCTACACTTAGTTACTTCCATAAAGCATATGAAGTAAAAACATCATTCCCTTGCGTTTGTTCATTTGGGGTGCAGCATGTCTTCTTTTTCGATACTTCTCTATTACCTACTCGTCATCTTATCAGACACCTCCTTTTGTGCCAAATTATCCTCCACACAGTCCATAGTGGTGTTCCTAGTAAAACGCCGGAAAAAAACAGCTTATATAAAACTTATTTTTATACCTACATTGTTAAGCACATCACTATCACTATGCTATATTATGCTCCGCCCGTTGTCTGTCTGAGCCCACGTGGAATTTATAATATAAATCATAATAAATATTTATAATTTGTAATAAAATCCATGAATGATACCTCATATTACATTTTGTGGGTGTTTCTATGCATCCGTAATTTAATTGTGACTGTATTTATAATCTGCGTTTATGGAGGATTTCAAAGATAAATTTGTATTACAATACAAATTGAGTCGAGTTTCTAGTAAAAATTGTTAGTATGTGAGTTTGTCGAGACGTGCAGCATTTGTTTTTATGTTGATCCACCATTTTGGCGTATAATAATGCCGTTATAAAATCGATATTGCTCTTGACCCTGCGTTACCCACGCAAGCAGGGTAGGGGGGCGTCACTGTTCAAATCAACACAGCGGATTTATCTCGTTTTGAAAGGTTATTTGATTTTCGAAGCATGATACACGAATTACATTTTTATTCTTAATATATCTACACTAATATTATAAAGACGAAAGATTTGTATTTTTGTGTGTGTGTGTATGTTTGTAATGAATAAACTCAAAAAAACTGCACCGATTTCAAAAATTCTTTCACCATTAGAAAGCCACATCTATACTGAGTAACATAGGCGATATTTTATCCCCGTACTCCCACGGGAACAGGAACTACGCGGGTGAAACCGCGTGACGCCCGCTAGTTTCATATAAAAGTACTGGCTTTTACCATGGTTTACATATTTTATAGTGTTTATTAGAACGACAATTTTATGATTCAGAAGCAAATTAATATTATCGTCAACATCGTCTTCCTGCCATTCTACTTAGGTTCGGCGCAACACGTTTTCTTCTTCCATTCTCCCCTGTCAGACGTCACGGCATCATTTACTCCTTTCTCTTTCATAACTTACAATTCAACTTATATTAATGGGTACTTAAATCAGAGGCTTAATATTTACCTAGGCTCTTGAGTACCTTCCTAAGGAGATTTACGCGTATTTTCCTTACCTACGTGAGGCATGTCTATGCTTTCTGTGAACCTACGTGTAGATACACACGTAACTGATACTCCACGTGTAGAAACAGAGGCCCTAGCATGAACGCGCGATTTAAGGCGCCTCCCCGAGCAAATGACCTTGAGCGAGCAGGTTTTTGGACCCTACTCCTCTTTATCCAAAAGAAAAATGAACTAATCAAAAATACATTAAATTTATACATATTTTTGACTCCAAAATAGTCGTTTTTTTTGTAGCCTGTCGTTTAATAAATCCCCTTACAACGAAACCACAGAAATGAGAAATAATGATCTATAACATGCTACTCCTCGTAAAGTAACCATTATTTTGATTTGCTACATAAACTAATAGATAGGAAATTTAATAATAAACATAATGGACGTTTTTTTTTCCAAAAGACGAATATTTGATTTTATAAAGAATAAACACCAGTAATTGCGCACTATTCGGCCCGCAGTGACTGACTTAACAACCACTTTGTAGTGCAAGCTGATTAGAACTTTATTCTAACAGTATTTCAAAAGAAGTTTGAACCACCACAAATAGAGTTGCTAATTTTGCTCGGGGACCCGCCTTAACACATTGGATACTTTTTATCCCGGTAGAACGATCCCGTGGGACAGTTAGCGAACTCAACGCGGACGAAGCCGCTAGCATAAGCTAATGTAACGTAATTGGAACTTTGTACCTAAAACACTACCTGTCTTAGAGCATTTTGGTTTACTGTTTTGCAGGCATATTAAGGGGGTGGTATCTGCTAACGAAAGGTTTTCTCCATGTAACTCCTCTTTGATGAGTGATTATAAATGTGCAAAAATATATAGGTTGCTTGTAGACTCTAAACTTTAATTGGTACAATTGAAATAATTCTAACTTTAATAGTACTGTTTGAAAAAAATATTCAAAGTGAAGCATTTTTTCTTTGAAATTTCGTAACTTATACTCCTAACGGACCTTCTAAATTAAGTTTTAGTATTTTATTTTTCACACAAATATTTGTCACTTTTTTCTTGACAATGTGTACAATTGGATTTTAGGTCTAATGCTTTATTAAGCTACAATAAAAATAAAAAACACTCATTTCGCACTATTCACCCCGCAGTGACTGACGTAACAACCACTTCGTAGTGCAAGCTGATTTGAACTTTATTCTAACACTATTTCAAACGAAGCTTGAACCACCACAAATAGAGTTGCTAATTTAGCAGATACCCCAGCCTTAAGAGTCGCCTTGAAATGGAAATCAAAATTGCGTTATGGAACTCAAATGGAGTTGGGTAGGACACCTAGCAAGGTGCGGTGATGGCAGGTGGAGTAAAGCAGAGACCGAGTGGGGTCCAAAGACTGAAGAGAAGTCTGGCGGCGAGATGGGTAGACGATATTGTTGCCATCGTGGCTAAATCCTGGATGAGGCTGGCACAGGAACGTGGGGCTTGGGGCCCAACAGTGGGTGATGGTGATGATGATGGTGAATAAAGTCCTAAAATTAAGAAAACTAGTAGGTATCTGCGAAAACAGGATTTTCAATTCCAAGTAAAGTTTACGTCGCGAGTTAGTGCTAGCCCCACAAAAATTATGGACGTTTAATTAATAAATTCTAAGAATTTTACGATGTTTAGTCAAGTTACTCGTGCCCACATGTTGATGTTTACTTATTTGTCAAGGATTGAAATAGAATTTATTAAATACGTAGATGCTCGGAGTAATAACTGACAAAGAAACAACTGATCTAGGAACCAATTGCGTCTTATGGCTTATTTACATTTGCGTTAGTTAAGTAGCGACTTGTGTCAAAATCACGAAAGATGTCCTGTCTATTATTGCAGAGGTCCATTCTCTGAAGATCAGCATCAGATCTTCACCAATAAACGGAACCATTCGCGGAACAACACTCTTTCAAAGAATCATCGAAAGCAGTTTACAATTGGCAAAAATATCGTTGAAAATACACACGAAAAAAAACATTTTGACGAATCGATTATCTCCTACGTTTGGAAGTCGGTTAGAAACTTTAGTGCATAAGTGACAGTTACCCATTGTAAAGTGTTACGTATTGACGACAAAGATCACAGTTGACCACAGAGTACATCTTAATACTGGGTGCAAACAACCTCATCCCGAAGCTGTCAACCAAGCATTCTGTACATCAAACTAAGTAACTTTAAAAATTATTGCTGGGAAACGACTATTTTTATGGGGTGAAAAATCATGTTTTGTGGTAGAACTCAATGTAACGCACTCAAAACATTGTGCTGATGGATGAATTGAACAGTAAGGGGGTCGTGAAGGTGTTTAAAGTAAAACTTGTAGGTATTTAAAGAAAAAATGACAAAAAGTTGGAACTTTGACCCCCAATATCTCCGTAACTAGAAGGTTCCCAGGTATGGTGTAGAACAAAAAAATGATCGCAATGAGGTGGAGAACAAGTGCCTTTCGGCGTCGTTAAGAGGTTTTTTACACCCTTTATAGGTAATCTTGTAACTCGCTACATAAATAATGTGAATGAAATCAGCCTTAATAACATAATAGCCAGATTAGTCACCAGATGCCAGCAGTTTTAATGTCATCCCGCAGGTCAACCTATGAGGCTGTGGTTCTGCTTAATTGGACTATCAGTCACAGGAGTGAGATTGTCTTTAGAATAAGAAATTGACGTCCCCTGATAACCTGGTGACAAAATGAAAACGAAAAAGTAAGAAGTAAGTTCTTTCTTTATCCATAAGAACATAAATGCCATCTGTGAGCAAACTAGTTTAAACGAACTTTGACAAAAGTCGCCTTTGAAAAAAAAAACGCATCACCCTCTAAACAGACAAATTCTAAATTATTCCAACTTTTTTTTACAACCGAATCGTAATGGCAATCATTACATATTTCCAAAATTGCATGCGATAGCCAATGGACCCCTCTTCGACCCCTCTACAGGGGTGAATAACAAAAGAGGTGGGCAGGGACGCTACGCAGCGAGTTTTGGGGCAAAAACTACCAAATTTTGGGGGCCGGTCAACCGAGAAATTGGCTTTTTATACTTGTGTGTTTATCATCACGAGGAAGTTGTTGATTAGCTGGTTTGTTAGGTGCGTTTTGTGGTGTTTTTAGGTAGCTATTGTAAGTAAAAGTAGGAGGAGCTCGTGGCTTAATAATAACAGCCGCTCTGGTCGATCTTCAGGTTAAGCCGCAGTTGCCTAGGTTGGTCTGTGGATGGGTGACCACCCATTACATACCGAGTTCTTTCCGTGCCTCGGGAAGGACGTTAAGCCGTCGGTCCCGGACTCCCGGCTGTCATTTGCTGAAAATCTGACAACCAGTCTTTCCAATTGGTATTACCCAGTACTAACTTGTACCCATATAAAATGCTGGTATTCAGCTGCATCCGGTTAGACTGGAAGCCGACCGCAACGGAAAAGGCGATGATTTTGAGCAGAAATTTATCATGAAGACGAAAGCAGCTGCAAACCGCAACGGCAAAAGCCTCTATGCCTTTAGACTGATTTGATTGTAATGCCGTTAAAAATTGCTTCTGTAACGTATTGCCGCCTGTTTTGGTGGTGGTTGTTTCCGAATTATAATTTAAAGATATTACACACAGCACCACCTAGTGCCACACTAAACAACGAGGCTTATGTCGTGGACACCAGATAGTTGATATACTACATAGATACTTTTTGTTTGTGAATACATACTTATTATACATATCAACATCCATGACTAGGAAACAAATGTCCATGCTCATCACACAAACATTTGCTCCTACCGGGATTCGAACCCGGGACCCTAAGAACGTAAGGCAGCCTCAGTATCACTGCACTATTCGGGTCGTCGAATAGTATAAGTCGAATTGTACCTCAATGTTGAAAAAGTCATAAAATATTACCACGTAAGGCACACGTGGGCAAAAAACGCACTTTTGTGTTGATTTTCCACTCAAATATTGTCAGAGCCACGTCGATATAAATAAGTCTGTAATTTCCAAAAGACAACTAGAAATATAGAGTCGTCGGTTTCAAAAAGTTTTAGATGCAGAAGATACAAAATGTCAGTAGATGCGAGAGTGACACAAGTTTAATTGGCAAGAGTACCTGACTAATCCAAACTATTGATACAAGAACCAACTGTCACTTGAACTCCAGCAAACCCTTCAACAGAATCAGACCGTGAACATAAAAATAACAAGTAACAAACTGGTATATAAGCCAATAAATCACTCGAATGATCAATAACCGTACTGATCCGCTCGAAAAAGATCGCTCATCTATAGAGATCCGAAGCCAAAATCGTTAGCCCATTCTTTACCGAATAGGGAAAATTTGCATAGCAATAGGTTAACGCATTTGCATATTGGGTTACCGAAATAATTTTGCATATAAAAGGTAAGGTCTATTGTGATAAAATGTACCTGGGTAGGAACATGTGCAGGTTAAGTTTGGTAATAATATTTTTTTTTCAACCCTTTGGATGAAAGCTGGGGTGGGAGAGAACAGCATCCAGCTTCCGTTACTGGTTTGCAGTATGGAACTGGCTTGGTAAGTTGACAGTCTATCTTTTATTCAATCTGTATTTTCTCAGCAAAGGTGCAGTCAAAATTGGTACGGAGACATTGAACGACGACTAAAGTATCCGTTAGTGTCCGTTGTCCGTCATTTGTCGACACCAGTTTAACTGATTCTTTTTTAATACCCTGTACTGTCCCACTGCTGGACAAAGACCTTCCATTTGCTATTTTCCCATGCCTTCTCGAAAAAGTTTCCTTATGAAAAAAATATTTTTCTGTTTGAGTTCTTAATTTTCCAGGATTCCTAGTACTTATCACTTTTTTTTTAAACTACATTTAATAGCTTATTGAAATCTCACCAACAGATGATTGTCATTTGCCACCTTGCAATTTGAATTCTTTTATTTAAGTAAAATATCTCTCGTTTGTTAATTCGGTTTAAAACGGTCAAACTAAAAATCACAATCGAGAAATTTCAATTAATAATTATTAAGCGCATTCTTAATTCTACGTAGTTACATCCCTATCCCAAAAACATTTTATTAAAATTCTCTAACCCTCCAACTGCCGACCGTCAGCCGTGCGAACAATCTATCTTACGGCCTTACCCATTCGATTCCTTTCCGAACCGTAGACGCTAACGAACTCATACAAAACCGTATGCAAATATAAATCATGTAGTCACTAAATACAATGCCGCATTCAAATACTCAGGTGCCAAAGTGTCACAATGGTTTGCAATAAAAAATCATTCACATTATTGTTGCTAGAGAGGGTTTAGACGGTCTATTTAATATGCGTGTGAACTGCGAATATTTTCTTATTAATCAAGATGTATTTACCATCTACTCGTTTTTTATTACATTCGTGTATTACTGATTAGTAATAAAATCCCGCTAGTTATACCTTTTTGCGTTACGTTTTGCGTGTAAATGTATTTCCATTTACTAATGATATTTTTAGAATGACCGCGTTTAGAATTATGCTTGTATAAAATTTACATAGCAACCGGTAAACTATGAACGTTAAAAACTTAATTAATATTCTTTTAACCGTTGTATGCGACCACATGTGGTTTAATGAGAAATATTGTGAATACTCGAGTAACAATACGTTTTTGCTCCACAAAACAAACTAAAACTTGAGTCAATTATTTTCGTAACACAACCCTCGAGAGCAAAGATTCCCACTATCAATTTCACGCAGGATAATTGTCTTCTATCAATAAACCAAATAAATCATCTACCAGATTTTTTGTACCCACGGATTCACTTTCTACGCAGGTGTCCCGAAGACTTCCTGCCCCAAAATGAAAGGGTTAAACAGACAATTGTCGACAAGAAAAGGGTCTAAACATCCCTTTGTTCGAAATCTCAGGTGGCGCAAACCGATGTTAGTTTTTTTCTTGATAGGGTTAATGCAGGTTGAGTGAAAGTGAATCTTTGGATCGTGTTGCGTTTGAGGGTTAAATTTTATAATGGAACATGGCAAACGTGAGTTGTGGTAAGATTTGTTTTAGTTTTTAATTTTGAAGTTCTCGTTTTTCGTGTCAGTTGTTTGTGATAACTTTCTTTTCTTTTGATTGCTCTAGTACGCTTTAAGTAATCAATTAATAACAGTAGTTTTTTATTTGTGAACAGTTTTTCTTCCATTTCTTTTAAATAAAGTCATCATCACCACATTTTCTTGCCCCTATCCCAATTAATTCGATCTGAGATCGGCGCAGCATGTCTTTTTTTTTAATTATTTGTTATTCAAAAATGATAAGTAGACTTGTAAACTAAGCCCCAAAAAACCGTTGCAATGTTTTGACTGTGGGGTCGGTGAGCCTCTAAACACTCATACTTAAACATAAAACTAAATGTGACTAATAACATAAAATTAAACATCATTGCCAACTACATAGCCTTGTCAGTATTAAGTATTAGTAACAATAGTGCTTCTTCCATATCTCTATTACTCGTCATCTCATCAGACACCTCTTTTCGTGCCATCATAACATCCTTCACACAGTCCATCCATCGTTTCTTTGGGCTTCCTCTACTCTTATACCCATCCACATTCATACTCAAAAGTAAAAAAAACTAAATATTATTGTATTGTAAGAAGTAAGTTTTTAAAAGCCTTTCAAATGTCCACGTTACAGACGACAGTTGCCAATAAACCTATCCAATGTAAAAGAACTTGCAATTTAACGCCCGTTTATAAACAGCTGATCCTTTTTATAAAGTTACAACAAGAACTCAACATCCTATACAATTTTATTATGTTCTTAAAACCTACTTAGAGGAGAAAATTAAAAATGTTCCTTCTAGTAATTAGTCATTAAATTAATTCGTCCTATGTCAACACTTAGTATTGAGCCTTATTAATTAGATAACATCAGTTTTTAGAATCTTTAAAATTGTTATTTAGTGCCAGGGTTGGCCGATTGAGAAGTAAAACACATTTTTGTCGGTAATTATTTTGAAATTGGAACGATATCTCTGTTATTCTGGAATTAAAACTTTGAATAAGTATGGAACTTTATGAGCAAAACAAAACATTCACTTTTAGATGAGGCTATCATGGACCCACAAGATCAAAGAGATATAACAGACTTATGGATAGAGCGGACGTAGGGATTTTTTTATACCGAACTTAGTTGATTTTAGTAACAAGTTTTGGATTACGATTTTCTTCGTCTTGTCCCGTCTATCGCTCATTAGTATTTGAATGTCTTTGCATAGGATTTAACAAAACTGCGACGCTTGCAAATCGAAACCTAAAACTTCTTTATCGTACCTAGTTTAGTGCTACTGGTAGTAGTCCAAGTACAAACCCCACATTGTCCCACTTTTGGATAAAGGCCTCCTTGACTTCGATCCAGGGCATTGTATCACCGAATATTCTAGAGGTCACAATTTTTAAATTGGCAACCCTGTGTGAGGCACTTCTACAAATGAGGTAAAAAGTAACGAAGTTTTATTTATTACTATCTTTTATAGGAACCTTGTGACTAATTAATTGAACGTGGTAATTAAAAGTTGAGGCTGATTGCCACGCGGGGTGGGTTAAAAACAGTCTGTAATTAATTAGGTACTTGTGCAATGGAAATACATGATCAATTAGAAATACGGTGTATTCTTACAAACTTAATTTAATAACTATCTTGGATTCAGTACAAATATTACAATAGAATACAAATAGCATGGTATTTGTAGTTTTTGTATGAGCCGAAAAGGAACAATAGTTCATTATATGATTACGCTTGGTTATTGCAAATTGTTGTGTTAGTTTTCATGATCTGCCTAGCCTTATCCTATGTTGGGGTCGGCTTCCAGTCTAACCGGATGCAGCTGAATACCAGTATTTTACACGAAGCGACTGCCTATCTTACCACCACAACCCAGTTAGTAGTGGGTAATACGATACCCCTTAGTAAGACTGGCTGTCAGTCTTTCGGGCCACTGACTAACTGAACGACTGTCAAAGATCTAGAAATGACCGCCGGGACCAACGGCTTAACGTGGTTTCCGAGGCAAACTCGGTATGTATGTAATAAGTGGTCACCCATACACGGACCAACCTAGGTAGGGGCGGCTTAACCTGAAAATTGACCCGACTAAGGTACCTTTTTTTTTTTTTTTTAGGATGGGAAATCATCAAATGACTTCTCCCGCTCTGGGCGGAGCAGGAGGGAGTGTCAGACTTTTACTGACTAAAACCCATCCATGTTCCTTCCTCGCCCTTTGTGTTCCGGGGCCACGGTATCTCTTTCGAATAGTCCCGCAGCCCCGGCAGGCTTCGGCCCTTGCGGACCCCTTCCCTATTGCTGACTCTCTTTGAGGCGCGCGTGGAACGCGAACGCGCCGTCGACACGGCCTGTCGTCGTGAGACGTACGGACGGCGAGCTAGCCCATAGCCCCCCGTCCACAGGCCCGCGCCTACGGTGGCCTGAAGCCACCACGTGGCCCCCAACGCCCGGGGCGTCTCCCGCGGCGGCCGGGACGTGTGGATCTCTCCCTGACCCGACTAAGGTACCTAAGGTAAGGTAAGGACAAATAATGCTTCAAAAAAGACTTTTCGCTTCAAAGGTTAGAATACTCATCATCATTTTGTATAATGACATCCTACATCCAGCCGATCATTATCAGCCGATCAAATTATACCCAAATAAGCGTAAATTTCGTAATTAAAGCACTCAATAAACGCTGAAAACGGACCACCAATTACGGGCTTATAAACAGTTATTAACAGGTAATGCGACAGTTTTGTCGCATGCGCGTGCGACTAATGTCAGTTGTTGCAAGTGTATCACATTATTAGCTAGGGCTTTTTTTTGTTTGTGTTATAAATAGTTTGTAATAAAGAGTTTTAGAAGTGGCATGGAAGTGGCAACACCTACTTTCAACATCTACTTAGTCTTTTATCTTCTACGTTGACGGAATACTTTACATCTGATCTCCACAACCCATTAATTGGGTCACAACCCAGGACAGTGCAGTGTCGCTAGAAAGGCCACCTCTGCAGAAAATAGGCTTGTGTCCTGAAAAAATCTAATTACTCCGTCAGTTAGATTATCAAAAAATATTTAACACGTATTTTTTCTTTTGTTAAGTAAAACAAAATTGACGAAGTTACGATGCTTTTAAAATTCTCTGCTATAATTTTTAGTGCGTTGTGACGTCACGAGCCCCCACTCTCGAGTTTTGATGCGTTTTATCTTTGTCAATATTCATTGATTTACAAAAACAAAAAAATACGCGTCCATTATATTCCAATACTCTAACTGACGGACTAAATGGATTTGCAATTTATTGATGGTGGAAACTAGCCCATTGCAGTCCACTGCTGGACTGTTATCCTTAGTTGCCTCATTTGCACTTTCGTCGTCAACCATTACTCGTTCGTTTGCCGCCTTCTACTAACAAAATCACCCTTTTTCTTCTTTTTAGCGTGTCGACTCCTGATCAGCTCCTGTGTTGTGTAAACAACAGGACAGACAGGACACGATTTCAAGACAAATGTCACAAGTGAATTATTGCCACTAATGTTCAATTTCATTTCATTTCCATACTGCGACAAAGAATTTCGCTAAAGATTAAAGTTTATTCTAACTGCTAAACATGCCACATCTAGCAATTCTCTATGACACCCACATTTTCCTCTTTTTACAAATACCCATAATGGGTGCTTAAACGTTCATACAAGGTTCGTTTACAGTAACTATGACTCCGTGACGTCACAGGACCGGTGTTACATTGTACTCGTTCCGTAAATGTCCGGCTAATGTGTATCCCATTCAAATTGAGGGTAAAATTAGACATAATGTGCTTGAATATGTATATAGATGAACACTAGTTAAGTTTTTTATGTAAAGCGAGTTAAAGTTAGAAATTTATTGAGTAAAAAGATGCTCAAGTATACCGTATAGTTTACATACAGGTGCAAAATGCGCACTTTTTTCTAATACGTTTATTTCATTAATAGGTTCTCAATAGCTATTGATTCCGCAGTTTTTTTTAGGGTTCCGGACCGGGACCTTATTACTAAACCTCGGCTGTCCGTTCGTCCGTCTGTCTGTCAGCGGGTTGTCTCTCATGATCCGTAATAGGCAGATAGTTGAAATTTTCACAGAATGTGTATTTCTGTGGATGCTATAACAATACCCCTACTGCGATGGTACGGAACCCTTCATGCGCGAGTCCGACTCGCACTTAGCCGGTTTTCCATAACTTGATATATCTGAGTTTTCAGCAACGCAATGTGACAGCCAATAAATCGAATTGATAGCTATAACACTAAACTTTTTTATAACTATACTTAAGCTAAGAATGCCTCAAAAACTAGAATAAGACCAGTGAAGGTTCCTTGGTTTAAAAGTATAGATAATTATCTGTATAGAAAGACTGGCGGCATATAAACTTTTTTTTTTGAGAAAAATGGGTATCTTTTAAATTAATTTTCTAAAGACACTTAGTGCCGTGACGCCCCTGGTATGCACCTTTTACCATTTGCTTGTTTAAGTTCAGATGACAAAGAGTGTGCGACCCCTAAGCAATTTATCGTACGACGTAATTTAAGGCACATGTTAATCAATAACCAAATATACAGCATGTTTCAGAAAAATCTAGTGGTTATTCCTAATAAGGTATAGACCAAACATATTGGGTCGGACAAGTCAGTAGCAGCCACAAAGTCTGGATTTGTGCCCGATTGATGGCAATAAGCTCGCCCCCTATTACATGGGTTAAGCATAACTGGTGAAATGTAGGTGTACTATAAATGAGTACAGCAGGAATTACAGGCGTAATGATAGTTTTTATGTATGTACAGACCATTAAACAGAATGACTTTCTCCACGAGACCAACATCGTAATTGCGAAGAAATATAGAGCTGTCCCATACAATTTTACAGCACCTACACGACTCAAATGTATGATACTTTTAAGAATAAGAATAAGAATAATTTATTTGCTTAAAATACAGGTGTTACCAGATGTTAAAGTTGGTGGTTTAGGCACAAACCATATTTTGCCTTTTTAGGGCATGTTAATATAATTTTACATTACATTATTGTCTAATGTGTATCTATATGAAATTTAACAATATGTATTAAGTAAAGTAAAATAAATTATTAAATAAAAAATAACACGTATTGCACACGAAACTAATACCTATATCTTAAAATTAAATTTTGTTTTGTAGAAATTCTTGCAAACTGTAAAAACAATTTTCTGTCAACCATTTGCGCAATTTATTTTTAAAATATTTAAAAGGGAGTTCTCTAATATTTCTTGGTAATTTATTAAAGATGGAAATACACATATGAAACACATTGTTTTTAATCAATTTTGTATTGCAAAATGGGATCATAAATTTAGTTATTCGCGATTTTGAAGATGGTCCTATGGGAAAAGTTCTTCACTTTTATTGTTAACTTAACATAACATCATACCTGTAAGCCCCGTAGGGCTCGGCAGAGGTGTAACTAATAATTTACCCACATTTCACCAGTTATGTTTAAGTCCATAGGAGAGCAGCGGTGGTCCAGTGGTGGCGTCCCCGATTTACGAACAGTAAGTCGTGAGTTCGAACCCAGACAGGCGCATTACTTTGTGTAATTTATTTCATCACCACTGCTCTCAAAACGGTGAAGGAAAACATCGTGAGGAAACCGGAATGTCCTAGAACCAAAAATTCGAACACATGTGCCATCTACCTATCCGCACTGGGCCTACGTGGTGGATTATAGCCCATTCCCTCTCATTGAGAGGAGGCCGTGTCCCAGCAGTGGGAACATTATAGGCTGATGATGATGTATAAGTCCCTTGTAATAGGGGCGAACCTTTTGAGATCAACCGGGCACTAATCCCCAGACCACCACCAGAGTCTGAGGATTCCACCCTCATAGAAAAACCCAATAGCACTTTGTTTGACCTGGAAGTCGAACACAGGACCTCAGTAGCGCTTGCGTGGACAGTGGTCCGTATTCCTACTCTTAAAATTATATGACCATTCCCATTCGACACAACATGTTGTATTAACTGTTACCCTATATGAGCCTCCGCTTGAATTAAAGTTTTTGAGTTTGAATTTGAATTAACCCAGTATATTAATACACTACTTGCAAACGAATTTTCTTTGTCTAAAAGCTGCGTGATAAATTAATAATATCCGATGACAAACATCCCTGCGTTTAGTGCACTTTGGCACGAGAATTATAAACTACGTAAAACATAGATCGATGTGTGTTCCCTTAATGACACCTTTCACAGCCATTATTGGAGCTAAAACTATATTAAAAACTGTGTAATGAACTGTTAGTTGACAAGTGAAAAAAATACTACAGAAGGTTTGATGTTCTACACGCGCAATTTGTGCAATCTTCTTTAAAGCGTGGTTAGTGCCTAACCTGGTGTCAGAGTTTTTATGCCGCCCATGGGTCTCTGAGTTGGCTTTAAATGCCGTCGAGAAATACCGCTCAGGCATGCAGCTGGTTTCCTCACGATGTTTTCCTTCACCGAAGCAGGTGATAAATATACAATACGCACATGAATCCGAAAAATTGGTGCAAAGATGCGTGATTTGTGCAATGACAAGATCTTTCGGCAGATTTTTTATTTATCAACTGAGTGGTCCTACTGCTAGACAAAAGAGAAGAGCAGAAGCCTCGAGGCTCTACTTCTAAATAAAATCCAAATAGTTCCATATATTTTATCGAAGGAGCCCCCACTCAGCCCGTCATCATTTGCATACTGCAGGCTGAGCCTGCCGTGAGGTCGTATGCTTGCAACTAATACCACCTGTATATTAAGTATAGTTTGATTAACAGTAAACACTAGGTCCTGAGCTAGTCTCTCTAGACTGTTGGGCATCTGTGAAAAGTCCGCTCACAGGCATGGCTTTATTTGTAAAGTCAAGAAGAGTGAATGCATGGTCTTTCAGGCCAGAGGAAAATGTCAGGCAATTACGACACCTGGCATAAAATTAAAAGAGTGGAACATTTTAAATATCTTGGTCATTTTGTCCTCTGATCTAAAAGATGTTTCGGACATTGAGAGGGAGTGGAGGGCGTTGTGTGTGAGGGCGAATATGTTGACTCGCAGGTTTGCTCGTGGTACCATTGAAGTGAAGACAAGGTTATGTCAAGTTGTCCTTCTGTATTAATCGTTAGTGTAAAGACTTTATTAAAAACTGAATAATAAAGTGCTAATAACATTGTATAATTCTGTAATATAACATGTGACAATGTTATGACGTAATTTTTTACAGCAGGCGACCAATGAGCGACTTTTTTTTTCAAATAAACCGGTTGTTGGTCTGTGAACGGTCGCCATATTGATAAGGTGCAATTTTGGCTTTATTAATATCGTTTTTATTACAATATTTTTCAATAAAACTTTCATGTATGGTGAAGTGTTATTTTTTATAATTAATGGAGCTGTCTTTGTCCTCGTCTTTTAAATTGACATACACCATTTTATGATGTAAGTAGTTCCATGTGATAATGGCTGCTAATTTAGATTTTATCATTGTACAAGCCACATGAAATAATCTTCTCTGTTTTGAAATGTCTTAACTGTTATTGAGTTTTATTAATATTCGTTTATGTGCCTCTGCCTTGTAGGTTTAGTAACCGCAAGTGCGGCTGCTCAACATGAGGTCCTGGGTTCAATTCCCGGGTCGGGCAAAGTGTTATTGGGATTTTCCATCAGAAACTTCTCAGTAGCAGCCACGGAGTCTGGATTTGTGGTTGATAGCAATAGGCTTGCCCCTTATTACATTACATAAACATAACTGGCGAAACGAGGGTGTACTATTAGGTAAACCTCTGCTTTAACCTTCGGGGTTTACAGGCGTGTTGTTAAACATTACAAATTGTTTGTCCAAAGCCACACCACTATATTACGAACAGTCATTTGTTTTTCTGTGAACACAACAAATATACTAACAAGTTGACGTGGAACCAACCTTTATGGATGGGAAATCATCAAATGACCCCACCGCTCTGGGCGGAACGGAAGGCAGTGTCAGACTTTTACTGACTAAAACCCATGTTCCTTCATTGCCCTTTGTGTTCCGGGGCCACGGTATTTCTTTCGAACAGTCCCGCAGCCCCGGCAGGCATCGGCTCTTGCGGACCCCTTCCTTTGCTGACAGCTCTTTGAGGCGCGCGTGGAACACGAACGCGCTGTCGACACGGGGCGGCCTGTCGTCATAAAACGGACGGACGGCGAGCTAGCCCATAGCTCACCGTCCACAGGTCCGCGCCTACGGTGGCCCCCGACGCCCGGTGCCGGCTGGGACGTGAGAGAAGTACGTGCAACCGACCTTAATCGTGAAAAAACTGCCCGAGTTACCTACCATAATTTTATAAATAGCATAGCAAATAGTAACCCCTGGTCATCGACTTGTACTATAAAGTTCTACAATCATGAATTAATTTTAATCTCATTGCACGACTTCAAAGTTTCCACACTCTTTATTAACAGTATTTCCAATCCCTTCACAAACAATTTGTTAACTTAACAATAACCAAATTAAACTTAACTATAACTTCCTAAGACTCCCATCGCCTTAGGGTGGCGGCACCAATTATGGGCGTAGTGAATTTAACCAAAGAATACTGCGCACTGTGCGGCTGTTTTTGCCATTGTGCTGATAATTTATAAACGTAATGCTTTTATTGTTTATTTACTGTTGCGTTCTCGCGGCTACATTGCGGGATTCCTTGTTAGGAACTAATGAATCTGCGGCATTTGAAGTATCCGATAAGTCTTTACTATGCAGCAATTGTTATAAATATTTGCAGTGCCCTAACAGGGTGCATGTCTTAATACTGTGTCATGAAATTTTAATGCATGCCTAATAACCAGTGTTTTACATGTAAGCAAATAAATAAATAAATAAAAAAACAGGCTTGAACTAGTCCTTATTTGCGTACGTCTAACATCAAACTATTTTAATGGTAGTTTCGTTTATAAATCGATATATATCTCTATTGCTACGTCCATGTGTAGAGTTGTGGAAATGTGCACGCTACCCACTGCTAGTTGCAACAATTTTATAGACTTTTAAAGGTTTTGTATCCGTAAATAATAAAATACAATAGTATTAAATGTCAGGTAGGTGCACTTGTAACTCCGCCAGTGACTTGTTAGATAGACAGGAGGCCCTTAGAGTAGACAGATAGATGGACATATTGTATGGTAGTTTGAATGGAAATTGCGATACAATTAATGTGCAACTTGTGCCTCGGGTGCTAGGGACAGGTGCAGCCGCCCTATTACTTATGTAAAAAGAAGTACGTAACAAAACTTGATTTTAAAGATAAAACGTACATGTTCATTTAGTTTATAATTATAATACAATTAAGTGATTATAAAGCAGTGTCATGGTGTAAAAATGGGTGTTGATTGGTCGACTAGCATATCTTTAAAAATATCGTTGGTTAAATGTGTAATTAAAGTATACGGTATTTTTGAAGATTTAATTTGATAATTGTAATAGATATGGCGTACAAAAATTATAGAGTTAATTGCTACCATTTTATAATTAGAACCCGCTGATTTCACAGAACAGCCTTGTGTCCCACCTGTGGGAATGTAACAGGCTGGTTATAACATGACATCATGCCTGTAAACCTCGAAGGGTTAGGCAGACGCGTACCTAATATTACTTACACCCACATTTCGCCAGTTATGTTTGTCCATGGACGAGCCCATTGCCATCAACCGGGCGCAAATCTAGACTCCGTGGCTGCTACTGAGTTTCTGATTGAAAAGCCCAATGTCACTTACCCGACCCGGGAATCGAACACAACCTCATGCTCAGTAATCGTGCTTGAATAAAAAGCCTTCATTCCTGCCGTCAATTGAAAGCACTAGCAAGCTATGACGTAACTCTAATGGAAGGTAGGTACTTACATGAAAACGAATGTAGCTACACCTTTCATAAAGAAACACGATTCCCCCCCAATTTATTACTCTCAGAACTAAAAGCTCAAAAGATCCCATTACCAAATTGGGAACTATCATTTTCGCACGCTCATATTTTCGCACGGCCATAATTCGCACTCGCAGACGTCACGTTTCGCAATCGTATCGTATCCGTACCGTGCCAAAATCGTAAATATGTCCGAATGAAAGACTCGTTAACGTTCCGTGTTACGAATATTTCCGAAAACTTACGAGCTTGGCAAAGTAGCAGTACTAATAAGTTGCTATTTGTTTATTTGTAGTTTTATGGGTGATAGAGAAGTAAGTTTCCGTGTTCCCAAGTTAGTGCGTGGATGGGTGATCACCCATTACATACCAAGTTTCCTTCGTGCCACGGAAAGTATAATAAGCCGTGGGTCCCGGCTGACATTTGTAGACCTACAACAGGCGTTACAGGTAGCAAGAAAACTAAGGTATGAATAAAACTACATGAAGTACATATTTTCTATACATAGTATAAAACAAACTCGCTTTCTCTGTCCCTATATCCCTATGTATTCTTAAATCTTTAAAACTACGCAACGGATTTTGATGCGGGTTTTTTTAATAGATAAAGTGATTCAAGAGGAAGGTTTTAGTATATAATTTGCGGGTGGGCGAAGCCGCGTTCATCAGCTAGTTTTCTATAAACAAACTAGCTTCAAACTCCACTCACTGCCTATTTACGTAAAGATTTTTTTCTTATAATGTGTCTTTACATAACATCACACCTGTTATTTTCGAAGGAGCTCGTGGCTAAATAATAACAGCCGCTCGGGTCGATCATTAGGTTAAGCCGTGCTTGCCTAGTTTGGTCTGAGGATGGGTGACCACCTATTACATGCCGAGTTTCCTCCGTGCCTCGGAAAGCACATTAAGCAGTTGGTCCCGGCTGTCATTTGTAGATCTTTGACAGTCGTTACAGGTAGTCAGTGGCCCGAAAGTCTGACAACCAGTCTTACCGAGGGGTATCGTATTACCCAGTACTTACTGGGTAGTGGAAGTTATATAGGCAGTCGCTCCATGTAGAATAATGGTATTCAGCTGCATCCGGTTAGACTGGAAATTTACCTTAACATAGTTGGGAAAAGGCAGGCGCCTGGCATATGATGATGGAAGATAAAGACGTAGTAGTATAGTTATAATTTTGAAGGGTAACCTTCAAACGGGTCAAACATGACTGCTGTGTTCCTTAATTGCGATTTCAGAGTCGATCATCCGAAGTTGGCCATTTTCGAATATTTACGTACTATACATACATAGCCATAGAGCAGCGGTGGCCCAGTCGTGGCGGCCACGACTTACGAACAGTAAGTCGTGGGTTCGAACCCAAGCAGGCGTATTACTTTGTGTAATATATTTCATCACCACTGCTGTCAAAAACGGTGAAGGAAAACATCGTGAGGAAACCGGCATGTCCTAGAACGAAAAAATCGAAGACATCTATACATATAATAAAATCGTTAAGACCAAAAAATCTGTTCATTGAAGATTAAAAAAAAAAAAACCAGCCAGGGTGACTTGAAATAAGTAACTGAACATATTAAATCCATTTAAAAATTTTTTGTTTGTTTGTTTGTTTGTTTGTTTGACCGCGCATCACGTAAAAACTGCTGAACCGATTTTGTTGAAATGTTCACAAATCTGTTTAAATACATTCAGAATAACATATAGGCTATAGAAATTTTGTATTTTTTTGGAAAAAGGGGGTGAAAAGGGGGGGTAAAGTTTGTATGAAAAAAAAAATTTAGATTGTTCTAGAATCATGAAACTCAGAATAAATACTTATTAATAAAAATAAAGAAATACCTGAGTTAGCATTTTTTTTAAATCTCATCCAGAGGCGCAAAAAAGAGGGTTTTGTGTTTAAAATTAATAAACTTCAAACACCTATACAATCAAAACCAATGAAGTGTAACCTTTTAAAGTTGCTACATATACTCCATATCTAATACAGGTAAATATAATACAGGTAAATATCATTTCTCAGTTTTCTTGAAATTTGATTTTTGAGGTGAATACGCACAAAATAGCGGAACTCAAGAAAATCAGCTTTCCTCGGTTTAAGTAGTTGGTACGAAATGTTTGTGCGCGCATCACGTCAAAATTACTGCATAGGCTTCTTCAATATTTAAACTATATATTATCACGCTACTTCCTTAAGGGGGTAGGCAATTTTGCATTATTTCCGTATACTTCAATTGTTTGACGTTTCAGTCATGACGTAAGTACATGAGAACGGCTATTTGTGGCTTATGTCAACAAAGTAAATAGCCTTGCAGTTTCATGACCGCTCTGTAAACTACGGGGTTGCAGGTTCAAACCCTCCAACATTATTTTCACTTTTTGTGATTTGTTTAATTTTTTTTTTTGATGCTGTGAGATTTCCTATATTTCATTTTGTATAAGTTGTGTGCATGTATTTCTTATTTTTTTCGTGAAATATTTTTCCAAAAAGTAATAGAGTAGTACATAAGGAAGAAGAATACAATCATGCTACCCCCAAATAAATTGGGATAAGGGCAGGAGTATGATGATGAGGATGATTTCTCCAAAAAGAAGTATAGCGAACACCAGAAGCCTGATAAATCCACGTGTTCTTGCCGTGCACGAACTGTGCTATGCTATTCGCAATAATCAATAATCCATACGCAGTTTACGTAGATTATATTTACAGCTAAATTGTTATTGGCCTCATATCGTGTTTTCGGGCGGGAGTAGACGCCCGGGTTCTTCCATTGTAAGGATCGACCGGAGGCCACGGTGGAGCACACTGTGGAGGTGTGCCCCACTTGGGCGGAGCACCGCCGTGTCCTCGAAGCGGCGATCGGCGGCGGCGACCTCTCTCTCCCAGCCCTGGTTCAATACATGGTCCGGAGCGAGACGGAATGGGATGCCATCACCTCCTTCTGCGAAGCAGTCATGCTAGCGAAGGAGGTGGCGGAACGTGAGAGGGAGAGATCCTCACGTCCCGGCCACAGCGGGAGACACCCCGGGCGTCGGGAGCCACGTATTGGCCCCCGGCCACCGTAGGCGCGGGCCTGTGG
Source organism: Xestia rhomboidea (assembly GCA_963853795.1). Lineage (NCBI taxonomy): Eukaryota > Metazoa > Arthropoda > Insecta > Lepidoptera > Noctuidae > Xestia > Xestia rhomboidea. The sequence goes on from OY970773.1 coordinate 15,986,283, forward strand.
ACGAGGAGCTATGGGCTAGCTCGCCGTCCATCCGTCTCTTGACGACAGGCCGTGTCGACGGCGCGTTCGTGTTCTACGCGCGCCTCATAGAGAGTCAGCAAACAAGAAGGGGTCCGCAAGGGCCGATGCCTGCCGGGGCTGCGGGACTATTCGAAAGGGATACCGTGGCCCCGGAACACAAAGGGCGATGAAGGAACATGGATGGGTTTTAGTCAGTAAAAGTCTGACACTTCCTCCTGCTCCGGGAGGAGTCATTTGATGATTTCCCATCCGAAAAAAAAAAGCTATATCGTGTTTGGGCTCATTCATGCACCTTGATTAGAACTTTCGACCTAGCTGGAGTATGACTGTCATCGAGTGTCTAAGGATGAAAACCTAAGGCTGTCGAGGGAAGCCCCAAATTGGAAAAACATAGTACAATATTTTAACGATGATTGCATATAATTCCGAGAAATTAAATTGTTACCTACTTGAATCTATACTTATTATTATAAAGGAGAAAAGTTTGTTTGTTTGGTTGGTTGAACGCGCTAATTTTAGGAACTACTGATTCCAGTTAAAAACATCTTTTAGTGTTGGATAGCCCATTTATCGAGGAAGGCTATACGTTATATAACATCACGCTACAATCAATAGGAGCGGAGCATCAATGAAAATTGTTGCAAATACTGCGAAAAATTATTGCTTTTGAGAGCTTCCTTTCCGTGCGCTGCGTAAACGGTTAAAGTTACTCAACAATCATACATGTATGACGGGATTGTTCCTCTTAAAAAGTCCGCTAAAGCATATTATCTGCATTTTTTTTAGGTTGACTCACACTCTCTCTAAGCCTCTCTCTCTCTCTCTCTTACGTAACGCAGACGAAGTTGCGCGGGTCAGCTAGTGTAACATATATCTACCAATTCGCACTGGGTCCGCGTGGTGGATTATAGCCCATTCCTTCTCTCGAGGCCTGTGTCCTAGCAGTGGGAACATTAATAGGCTGATGATGATGATGATAAATACATAAACGTACGCCTTTTCCCCATGGAGGTAGGCAGAAACAATTAGTAGATGAAAATTGGCTAAAGCGCGTGGCATTTCGACGACCCGAATAGCGCAGCAGTAGTGAGGCTGCCTTACGTTCTTAGGGTCCCGGGTTCGAATCCCGGTTGGAGCAAATTTTTGTGTGATGAGCATGGACATTTGTTTCCGAGTCATGGATGTTTATATGTATAATAAGTATGTATTTACAAACAAAAAGTATCTATGTAGTATATCAACTATCTGGTGTCCACGACACAAGCCTCGTTGCTTAGTGTGGCACTAGTTGGCGCTGTGTGTTAATGTCCAGCGATATTTATTATTATTTAATTTAAAGGACTGATAGGTGTGCTGATGTGTTAAGATAAGCATTGTAAGGAAACCAGAAATCGTTTTCTTCATCGTGTTGGGGGTTCAAACTAGGGCCTGCGGAACTCGGTTTCGGTCCCACAGTAAAACCCGGGATTAATCCCGGGAACCTAAGATCTTGAAGTCGTAAGACTGTTTCCACTGCGCTACCACTGCTCAGCACTCGCAATTTAGTTTTTTTCTCTCTATGAAAATTGAGTCATTGTTTTTAATTATGATATCGTTTGGCAGTAAAAATCGCAAAGAGCAAACTTTTAGCAAAATAATTACTTTTCGTTGCGGTGTTTCAATTAAAACTGTTAGTTTTTGCTTCAAATAAATTAATCTTGATATTTTTCGGCTCTTAGCAGTACATAAAAATTAAAATTGTTAACTTGTGAAGTAGGTAACTGTTCTTGGTTTTGTGCCAATTACTTTATAAAATGGAAAATAAATGCTGGTCATTTGATTCGTAGAAATTACTCTAGTTCAATAACCTAGAGTTTCTGATACATAAAAGAACGTGATATGGTGTGAACGGGACATCGTGACAAAAAGTTTTACCATGAATTCCGAAAATGATTCTGGATCTACAAGCGCTGAAATATGTAAAACAAACTGATTCAAACACTTTGACGGTCCGCAAGAGCTTCGAATATGGTCCGCGAAAGACCATATTCGAAGCTCTTGCGGACCATGAAAAAATAAAAAAGGAAATGTTGTACTTTTTAGCTTGCACAGAAGATGCAAGCTCAACCCAACTTAATTGAAAACCTATCAGAGGCTAGGTGCTAAATTTTTTTTGAACATGCTGCGCTCGCTCCTGCAAGATTCAATAGCATTTCTACAAAATTCTACAGTGGCCTGCAAAAATAAGTATCACACTTTTAAAATTGCAATAACTTTTTAAGTACACAAGATATACTTTCGAAACAAAAGGGACTCAAAAAATAGTTACCTTTGTCTATAGTTTCAAAGAAAGATGATAAAAATTGCTTTATAACGTTTTTTTTATTTTAAATCTCTAACTTCTATAGTTTAGGAAAAAAATAAATTTTAAAAGTGTAGTACTTATTTTTGCAGGTCATTTTACTTACTTATTATTTCTTACTATTTCTGTACGAATGGTGGCTTATTTTTTTGAGTTCACTTCGATCGCACTTGTATCTTTTAGTTTATAAAGTTTCTCATCACATTTTCAAATGTTTGCATTGTGTGAGCTAAATGATTCACCCCCCTAGATATACTCCTGTCGGAGTCCATGTTTATCTAGGACCATAAGGACCCTGCTAACAATAAAGACATCAAAGTGGTCCAAGAAAGGTTGGGAACCACAGGTGTAGATAATGCACTTTTATATGATACAGCAAATTTAGTAGATTTATTTTTGTATTTGATCCATCTAGAAAGGAGAGCAGTGGTAGCCCAGTGGTGACGGCCCCTACTTACAATTGGTAGGTTATGGGTTCAAACCCAGGCAGGCGCATTACATTGTGTAATTCATTTTTTCACCACTGCTCTCAAAACGGTGAAGGACATCATGAGGAAACTGGAATGTCCTAGAAACAAAAAATCGAAGGCAATGGTGAATGGGGTAGATGACACACCAATCAATTGAGATACTTTTTAAGAGCTGTCAAAACGCGGTTCTCTCATAGCTTTTGTATGGCAATAGCAAACTTGGACGTCACTGTTTAGTCAATGACTCAACTATTTATTGATTTCAAAGCAACTAAAAATCGAATTTGGCAAATAATAAATCGGGTTTTCAGGCTCAAAAAAGTTCGTTTTAGAGATTGGTGTCTTAGCATTTTTGTTTTATGGTGTCATCTACCCTGTTACAGCCCTCACATAGAGAGGAGGGTTGAGTCCCATCAGTGGGAACCTTATAGGCTGATTACGTTACGCTATCTAGAATCATGAATGATCAAAAACCTTAGTACAACGATGTTATACCGGGTTTAAATTAATATCCTTATCAGAGATTTCAGTGTGTCTTAACCTATGGTGCACAGACTTGGTCTTTGACTAACATTCAGAAGTCCAAACTCAAGGTTTGCCAACGAGCAATGGAGCGCAGTATACTAGGTGTTAAATTAACGGATCGTGTTCGAAACACAATACTGCGCTCCAAAACAAATATAGCTGACGTGGCTCAAAAGGCTGCTCAACTGAAATGGGACGGGAAACTGGTGCCCTGACACTGAGGCGGGGTCGCGGCAGACCACGAAGGAGATGGCGGGACGAACTGGACAAGTTCCGTCCGAACTGGAAGGAGGACGCGCGGGTTCGGGAGAAGTGGAAAGAGTGGAGGGAGGCCTTTGTCCAGCAGTGGGACAGAGTAGGCTTGAAAAAAAAAGAGATTTCAGCAAAAAAAGGTGATACACAAAATGAGTCACTACATGACTCATCAACGCCACGAACAAACAAATGTACTGAAGCAATAACACTCCATTCACACACCCTTACCCCGGTGAAACAAAACCTAAGCTAAAACAAAAAGATTAGGAAGGTAGACCCAAATATAGGCATTCCCTTTTAGGCACCCTAACTGTAGGTATATCCGTGAGAGCTTGCATCGGAAATCCTGGCCAGACGATGGAAGATACAGTACTCACAAACATTGCGGCAGAAGATAGATTTAGGTACTAAGTTTTAGGGGTTAGACCCTCGTTTGGGTTTTGTTTTCAATGGGGTTTTGTTTGCTCCGATTTGTGATTAAGGTGTTTTTGATTTAATAACTCATCAGTATTTACTGAGCTATAGGTGTTGCCTTCTTTCTAATGAGTCTCGTTGAATTTTTTGGAACTGCGTTTATAGGATATACGTTTTTGGCTACATACTCCTTAGCTTTTTCTGGCGTTCGTACATCTGGTCATACGCGCACGTTGTGAGGCGAATAATATTTTCGAGCTTTGACCACCTTTGAGGATAGTCCTAGGAGATAATATGACAAGGACAGAGCTAGGAACTTCACACAGCACAAAAAAGTCTCAAAATTCTCGTTTAGAAGGCAAAATGCAAGTAACTCTTGAAAAAGCGTCATCATTCTCCTGGCCTTATATCCGAATTTATTTGTGGTCGGCGCAGCATGTCTTCTTCTTCCATACTTCTCTATTCCTCGTCACCTCAGCAGTCACCTCCTTTCTAGCCATATCATCCTTCACACAGTCCATCTATCTTTTCTTTGGTATTCCTCTACTCTTATAAATGGTGTAAACACCTCTTAACGAAGCCGAAAGGCACTTGTTCTCCCCGTCAATGCGATAATTTTTTTTTGTACAACATATCTGGGAACCTTCTAGTTACGGAGATATTGGGGGTCAAAGTTCCAACTTTTTGACATGTTTTGTTTATACAAGTTTTTAATGTGAGATTTTTACTTTAAACACCTCCACGACCCCCGTATTATTCAATCCATCCATCAGCACAATGTTTTGAGTGCGTTACATTGAGTTCTACCACAAAACATGATTTTTCACCCCCAAAAAGAAAGTTGTTTCCCAGCAATACTTAGTTTGATGTACAGAATGCTTGGTTGACGGCTTCGTGATGAGGTTGTTTACACCCTACAGCCATATTGCCATACACATTCATACTCAAAGCTTTCCTCACGACATTTCTCCGCATCACATGTCAATACCATAACCGATTACTACACGACTTTTCAGTGACCGACGCCACTTTCAGACTTCCTCGTTCTCTCCTTATTTTAGAAAGCGTACCTATTATTTTCAAATATTTCTAAGCCATGTAACCTATAATAACAATATACATACTATGTAATAGGTAATAAACATGGCCACTACACACGCTGTCACAAATCTCAGTGGGCGCACAAATCATCGTATAATACGGTTGATTTGCATATCACATGTACGCTTACGATTCATACGCAGCAAATGTAGCCATGACACGACAGCACTATATCGTGGTGCGTTTGAATTGGGAAGCTGACTTGCTTGTTTGGGCAAGTGTAGTTACTTGCCAGTCGCGTGTATTTGAGAAATTTCTGTGCAATTTCTAGCAGTTCCACAGTTGTCTTGTAGAAGGTGATTTGCTTGGAAAAGCTTCCCTTGTTTGAGTAGGATTTATCACACTAGCGTAAGCATGTATGTACCCGAAAAGTGTTTTCAAATAATCGTGAGAGTTTTCAGTCGTGATGGGATTGAACCATGCACAAAGTAAGCAAGCACTAAGTATTCTTAGTGCTTACTCTCACAAGATCACCACGATAGGATTAACACTTACAAAACCTACCTATACTTTTGCCAGAGATGAGGCCTGAATCATCAGGAAACGATGATTTTTCTTAAGTTTTCTTAAGAAAAATTATAAGAAAATGGAACATCAAGTAACTATATGAACGTCCAGCAACATGAGAGTTGTGAAATCATCTATTTCACAAAGACTACTTGACTTGCCAAACCCACTCGTCTGGTTTTCTCATCCAAACGCTCCCTAAAAACGAACGGAATACTCAAACGCGAACGTTAACGTTTAACCAGTGGGTTCCGTTCCGTGCGAGTCGAACATAAAAAGCTATTACCGGCCATGGTATGTATGTGTTTTATGGTAAGCATGTGGAGTAGGTATTAAGGAATTATTATGGGGTTGTGATTTTTATGAGTAGATTTGATGTTTTCGACTAAAGTTACATGTAGAACGGAAATTTGTAAATTTTCTGGAATGTTCTGGTAATAAAATGGTTGTCGTATGGGTTTTGCCCTCGAAAACGGTCATATACATACTGAAGGGAAGTCAAAAGGTCAGAGAACAATATTTCGTACCTACTAGAAAATAGAAAACACATCAGTTTTGTGTTTTTAAACCTAAACGCTGAAGAAAATTTGGCTCAAACAGAACTTTTAACTTGCTTCGCAATAATATTCTCTCTTAACTATAAATTAATGAAAATTGTGAAAATGAACAGCTCCACACTAAACAGGAGTACAACCTATATTAAAATTGAATTTGTTTATTTTATTCCTTGATTGAATCGATTAGGAAATATAAGGATTCAACCAATTTCAGTATGATGTAATACCATTAATATCAGACAAAGATATAAATGAAGAAAAGTGTCTTTAGAACAATATACGGAACCTACAATTTGAAACTTAGTTAGAGGGATCGCCATTTCTCTTGACATAATTAATTTGTAAAACTATTCAGACCATTAATTAAAGCTGCTAAACATGCTGACTTACACAGAATTATAATATGAAGCTAGTGGTTTTTAATGAATGTTAGGTACCTATTTGTCCTCCTGGACCACAAATTCTGCGTCACCAAAGCAATTTATCTACCACAGTTCGCACTTTTAATATACGGCAACACAAGTAACAATGATATTCGAAATGCAAGAAAAATAAATAAAATATTCTGCTCCCAAGTGTACTATATCGCGAAAATCACTCACACACGTACGTCTAAACAAGATTGCCACGTGTAGGTACACTGGCGTGCAAGAGTATGTGTGATCTAAGCCTTTACTTGCGTCAGTGTGCGTCATTTCTTTACGGTTGATCTGAATTTTCGCATGGGCTTGTTGTATTTAGGCGCACACATGCATAACCCTTTAGTTAAGGGGACGCTTTGGCGTTTGATATTCTTTTGCGGAGATATTGATGAACAGAATAATAAAATTTACGTTTATTATGAAAAAAAGCTGTCAACGAGATCAGTTTTATTTGCTGTAATTTATAAAGGGACCCTTTAATGAAGCCAAAAGGCACTTGTTCTCTCCGTCATTGCGATCATTTTTTTGTTCTGGACATACCTGGGAACCTAGTTCCGGAGATATTGGAGGTCGAAGTTCCAACAAGTTTTTTTTTTAATACTAGTTTTTAAGATGTTAACTTACTTAACTATACCTCCTTACCCTGTTTACTATTAAATGCGTCCATCAGCACAATGTTTTGAGTGTGTTACATTGAGTTTTACCGTGAAACGTGATTGTTCACTCCAAAAAAAAAAAGTTTCCCAGCAATAATTTTTCTAGCGATTTTATTGGACAATACTTTACACTTTACAAAGCATTGTAGTAGATTCTAATGCCTAAAATATATAGGACTTTTCGAAGAGCTTAGAAACGTTTGGTACTGTGAGAGAAAAATAAAACCTTGAAGAAACTGCAAACTGCTTGAGACAATACTCACAGACAACGTCCAGTAATTTCTGCTTACCCCCGATGGAAAAAGCATGAGGTATGTATGTACAAAGTAGATGCTTATCTACGCCTATTTTGCCAATAACATTACTAGATTAAGACATAAAACTAAAACCAGCATTCCCCTTAACAAGTCGTATAGTACATTCACACTTGTGTGCGTGAAGGTAACTCCGTACTAGTGTGACTTCTATTCAATCTTCTTACGTTCCAGGGTTTCGCAGGGACATTTGATTCCATCCCTTTCTAACTTGAGGCTCACACATAGTACCCTCTCGCTCTATTCCTAACGGGCTTAGACGCGTGATATATTGTATTGGATGGATTTTTCGTTTGTGGAAATGGAATTTCTTTTTTGACTCGGTACCTGACACGGCGGGGATGTTCGATCAAACCAGTGTTTCCTTATTCTATTTTATATGGAATGAGTTAAATTTGACGGCGGTTTGATGGTTTAGGATATTGTTCATTAGTGCTAATGTATATGGGTACGTTTGAAGCGAATGAGTGGTTCAAATTGATTGATATTTAGAGAAAATTTGGTGGATAGTTGTAAGGATGTAAGGGACTGTATTTTGTAAGAACTTTTGTAAATCTATACTTATATCATTTTGGAAATAGGTAAGATCATGATATGTCGAAGAAAAGCAGAAGAAAACGTAAGATGTCCTTAAAAATAAGTAAGTAACAAAAAAACACAAATGTAATAAACAGACGGCACATATTTAAGCAAACGTGATATGATAAATATTCTACGAATATTTGAATAAAAAGCGTATGCCAACCTACTTAAATGTGTATACTTCCTACGTAGTACAACCCCAAAGGATAGAAAACTAAAATAGAAAGCATACTAAAGGAAACGACATCATTAAACATGACACAAAAATAAACGTCGCATTTCTCAGACACGGGATGATCAAACAAATTCTAGTTCACATTCGAATAAAAAACAAAAGCAAGGTTATCATTTTCTACACAAACATTGTATATTATTATGTTTTATCTCAGATCGTTATAAGGAACATAATTCAAAGGCATCACGTGGCACAACAACCGTCGTTCCCGTGTCTACCCGAATACCGAAAAAAAAACGAATAATCTAAGAGAACGGGGTACCCTTCGGGTATTTCAGAAAATTGGAGCCTCCAAAGAATATATTTTGAATTTTTATTATGTACTATTTTCTATTCCATTCCCAAGGTAACCCTTCCTTCCTACAAAGGGGTTTCGTGCGGAGACATTCTATAGACGAGGGTGGGTACCCCCCTTAAGGGGCTGATGCCACCCCGTCCCATCTCGTTTTACTCTGAAGGATTTACCAAGTAGCATGTGTATTATATGCGTATATAAACATATGTATGTTTGAATTATTCGTGTATGTCGCTTTAATAAGGTCATTGTTTGGCCACAGAGGTTCTGTTTGGGATTATTCCGTGTCAATTTTAAAGGGATGAAGGATGTTCGACATGGTATTATCTTGGTTTTTCTCGTTTGAAGTTTGTTTCTTGAGGAAGTTGGTTTTTTAAAAGGGTGTTTGTGGTATTTTTTATGGCATTTTGATTAATATTATTCGTTTCTATCTAGGTCAACTTTGAGGTTGGCTAGCCTGGGAAATTCGATTGGCAGTATATTATCTTTGTGTATCCTTCTAGCAATTTTGTCGTCAATGAGGACTTAAAGCTACTCTCATCATAATCTTACCCTTACTCCGATTTATTTGGAGTCGGCGCAGCATGGCTTCTTCATCCATGCTTCTATTTCTCGTCATCTCTTCAAAGATCTCCAGCAATAGCATTGTTCACACAGTCTATATTTTTAGGTTTAAACCTAAAAGCTACTCTATAGATAATAATATTGCTCAACTGGCAATTACATAAGCCTTAGGAAACAGAATTATTTTCGTTATCAATCCTGTGTGATTTCTGAGAAATATAAGAAAATCACAATAAAAGGTCACGTGATTTTCCATCGCCCGCCGTCGTACCATTCAAAGTATCTTTTAATAAGGATTGTAGGTATAATATGTCAGAGGTCGATCCTCCATTTTCTTACAAGTCGTTTAGTAGCAGACCTACCTGTAATATGAACCTTATGTAAACCATTATAAAGGTCAGTGTACTGCACAATCTGAGGATTTTTTTTTAATGAAAGGACAGTATAGAAGCTTTTTTTGCAACTGGATGCGGTTCAAGTATTGTTAGTACGAGCTTATTTTCCATGTCAGATGCTCGTATTGCAAAATTGATTTGAATAAATTACTCGTCTGTGACAACAATATTCAATGGCATTGGTTTTTTCTCCTTTATCATAAGCTTTCCGTAGACAAAGAATTTAAGATCTTTGGAAGGATCTTAAGTAGTGTTTTCTTAAAAACAGACAGACGGGGAGTTATTTTCGACAATTATTTTCTCCCTATAAGCTTCTCCCACACTTGGAAGCTTTAAATAGCCGGCATTTTGGGAGAGTGTTGTGTAATTATGACGCTCAAAAGTGCCTGTGCTCATAGCCTAGTTTGATTAAATGATCATAATTTGGATCGGTGTCCCTTCTTCCGTTAATTTTGATTCGAATAAACCTGATGGTTTCTTTATGAGTTATATATTAATTGATCCTTAAAAAGTTGACTGTGTGGAGGTCTCGGACGTGATGACGAATAATAGAGAAGTATGGAAAAATAAGACATGCTGCGCTGACTCCGAAAAGATTGGGATAAGCGCAGGGGATTGATGGTGATGATTTTATAGATGCTAATAGAACAATGAGGTAATAATGTCTATGACTTTAAGGATAATAAAAAATAAGCTCAAATATTGATACTAAGAAATCTTTGCCCCAAACTTAACCCTTAAACACCGCTTCGTGACCAATGCAATAAAAACTACAGACAAATCAGGGACATCATATTACTGGTACAAGTAATTATTGGTACAACTAACCATTATTGGTACAAATACCAATAACAGTAATATTGTGCTATTGGCTTGTAATATCGTATCATTTCCGTAATAACGGATAATGGCGACTCAATGAAAAGTATTGGTTTTTATTGTAATAACGGTTTTCTGCAGGCTTTATAAAAATAATTTAAATAGGTTTTTGTTATTGGCTATTGATTTTTTAGGTTTGATATCGTGACCTAAATTATTTTTTACTTTTGTAGTAAAGAGATTGGCCGTAGTAAACCGCACGGAGACAAGAGTGGGAGGCTATGGGGGAGACGTTTGCCCAGCAGTGGGACATTAAAGGCTAAGTAAAAAAAAGGTATAAAAACGTAGAAGAAACGAGATAAGAAAAGAGACGTTTTAAACGTCGATTTATGATAAGCCTGTGGAAAATTAACTATACTAAATTGAGGTAGGGATTAATATTTGTCAAGTAGACCTGGGCAGGACATCTGACTAGACGCGGAGATTGCTGATGGAGCAAGGCCTTGACCGAGTGGTGGCCAAGGTTTAGTCAAAGAAACCAAGGCCGTCCTAAAGCTCGTTGGGTTGACGATATCGTCAGGGTCGCGGGAAACACCTGGATCAGGGACGCACAGAACCGGGAAGTGTGGCGGAAGAAAGGGGAGGCCTATACCCAGCTGTGGGTGATTTTGGGCTGATGATGATGATGATGATGACACTCTAAAATATGTATGATAGAATAGGCTTCACTTTTTAAGGTTTGGTTTACAATCTCACTCTCTTTTTTACGGAATGGGTCTTTAACGCCCGATAAAGACCTCACCTGATCGTCGAACGCAATGGAACAAGCGTGCCTAGAAAATGCTTGTTCACTCTTGTCATATCACTTGCAAAATAAAACTTCCTATTCACATCTTTGAAAGCACTACAAAAACAGTAACATAATCGACCACCAATTGACACACTTTAAAACACACACACACAAAGAAACAATTGAACACACACAAATTCAAATTAACAACGTAACGTTCAATCAACAAGTGACACAATAACCCTCAAGAACCGTAATTCACCCCTCTTCACCCCCCCCACTCATTACGTCGTAACCCGGACCTGCTCAACATTCGAAGTTTAAATTAAACACGATCCGGAAAACAAGGAGGGGTATAAATGAGTGTTTGAGAGCCTCCGGCGTCCGCCATATTTAAAAAAGTCGGCAGACGAAAGACGCGCGTAATGGTTGGTGTTATGCGATGTTTCTAAGTAAAATTATAATTATGAGAAAACGTTTTTGTGATGATATAATTATGTTTGTAATTCTCACATTTTTACTATTGGTAAAATAATATTCTTCCTAAGGCTAGAAAGGAAGGGACTGCTGAGAAAACGAGTAATAGACAACTATGGAAGAAGAAGACATGCTGCGCTGACCCCAAATAACTTGGCTATAATTTTCTCGTAAATATTCGACCTTTTCATCTTCAAAATTCTTGCAAAAACAATCTGCATTTCCGGGTCTATTCGAATTTAATCTTGTCCAAAAAAACAACAGTAACCATTTAAGTCTACATACAGAGAACAACAACAAAACAACTCTTCAACTATTACACCAGCGAACATCCCAACTTCCCTACACTCCCAACACTTTCCCCGGGAAGTCCAATCAAACTTTACCACTTTCACTATCGCATAAAGCCATCCCAAGGCGGTATAATTAAACGTTTCATGAATGGGAGTGAGTGAAACAGCACGATAGAAGAAAGAGACGAAATCGTCTGCTGTTGTACGCGTAATCAGTTTTACGGTAAGCGCAAATTACGCGGGGATGGGGTGAATTAACGCTTTTACAAGGTCACCAGTTTAAATTGCGAACGCTTTCGACAGTCAGCTGATGTCGGTCGATTTTAAATTTGAATTCGAATGGAATTCGGGTTTGTCGTTCAAATTGGGCTGTTGCTTTAAGAAGGTTGATTCTATAATTGATTTAAATTGATGATAAGACAACTATTCAACAATATAATGTATGTGCACTAATTTAATAATATTAAAAGGAGTTCCTCAAAGTTTTGTACTTTCGGATATAGGAGGTAATCTTAAAACTTCTTAACCGATCTTGAAAATTCTTTCACTGATGGACAGCTACATTATGATTACCTATGGTGCCATAGAATAAGTTGTTTATGGGCAGAAGTTAAATAACTTTAATGACAACAAATAATTATGTTACTTAAAATCAGGAAGAATTTTTGCAACAATAATTAATTATGCTATTTTATCGACCATCGATATTTGTCTCATTAATAATAGAGACTGTGTGATCACGATTTGCTTTCTCATAATGGAATAAGCAGATTTATCAGTAGTGCCAACGCCTGAAGTAATAAAAGTAATTCTTGTTTAATTGAATGTGTCCTTAAATAGTGGTAATAAATAAATAAACGCTAAAGCAGGCTTATTGCCTACAGATACTGCTAAGAAACTGTCAGATTATACTTACGACTTAGAACTTGCGATAGGTTACTGTTGAAATGAGCTCTATCCTGTCTAATTTAGTATAAGTCAGAATTTTCAAAGTTTAAGATTCGTAACTTCATGAATATCCCTATTTGCAATTTGCATGTGCTACGTCTTTCAAACGACAAATTGTAGGCCAACAATACGAAATTACACACACCGTTGGAATATCAAAACGTCTACACTCTATAATAAAAACCAATAGAAAAAAAAAACTTGCCAAAAGACATTTACGCTGACTGAACGCAGTTTTTACAACGAAAGAGCAAACCGACAAATTACAAATGGAAACAAAAAAGGAACGTCTCGCGACAAAGGAAAAAATCGAACGCCGTGAAAATTTGAATAAGGAATCATTTCTTTTTTTTGCTATCTTTTTTTATTCCTTTTTTTTCGCTCGCTGTCAATCATTTGTCTAAGGCAAGGAGGTTCGCTACTTTCTTTGTTGATGGATGGGATATTTTTCTTAGGGGTGTTCCTACTCGAGTGTAGTGTATTCTCCAAAGTTCATATTTCATTATTTTTATCTCGCGTGTGTTCGAGTTTGGGTTTCTAAGCGTGTTTGTTTACAGAACTGTTTACCTTTTTATAAGGTTTACGTTTGACATTGCACAGTCGGGTTATGACAGTGTTTTTATGACGAAATGTACGTAAACATGTTTTATGTGAAAAATATCATGGTAATGAAAAGTCGTTTACGCAAAGTAATTCCCATGTTTGCGTGATGTTTTTTGAATTTATAAAGAAAAAGAGGCCTAAGACTTTATTGATCGATAAAATAACTTGATTAGAGTTGCTGCCAGTTAAGATCACAATAGCGGTCATTGCCCTTTCCCTAATATCTCTTAGTACGAACTAAAACAAATGAACCATGTATCGTTTTTCATCAGAAAAAATGTTGAAGATCACGATAGATGACGATTCAAGACTTGAACAAGCTTATTTTTGGATTACAAAGTTAAGAATTTTAATAAATGTAGGTGGGTGGGTCATTGACCGTTATTGTGATCTTAACTGGCAGCAACTATAGTTTACCCATTTTAGAAAATATGATGCAATGGAATCGTCCGTAACTGTGTAAAATGTTAGTTTTCGATTAAAATTGGATCAAAAAACTTTTTTTTTTTTTCGGGAAAGACCAGTGCTCCCAATGACGTACCTAACTCTACTTTGCTCCTAACTTTGATTGCCGTTATGTCTTGTTCATTTTCAAGACCGCTTCCTTGAATTCCATGGATTTTTGGCTGTTACTTTATTCTTCGTCCATCCCACTGTAAGGCAAAGGGGTCCCCATGACATCCAGGGCTAATGTGAACCGCAGGTTCTGAATTTGTACATAGTCTAAACAAAAAAACAAAACTGTTACAACTATATGAACCAATCCTTACCAATCAAATTCAGGACGTAGACCATCAATTTCAACAAATCATTCGTTCAACAAAAATTCGTCTCGCATACTACATTTATTTACAAATCCCAGCTTTTCGTATCACGTGCTTGTAATCAGAACTGGTATATGAGCAATGTATCTGTGTTATCCCATCTTATTGGGTAAATATGAATGCCGCCTGCCATGCAGATTGGCATCCGAACCTCATGGTAATGCCATGTTTTCTTTGCCAGATACATTACTGATTCTGTAGAGTCCTTTATATTTGGTTTTCTGATTTGCATGGTACTGTTGCTATGAGATTTTGTACGCCTCGATTCGAGTACAATTTGATAAAGCTCGGGTTCTGAGGTATTCTGCGATTGGTTGTTAGACTTCTTAGTACATTACGTTTCTGAACATTTGGTCCTAACAGGAACTATACAGATACTATCGAGCTGAAATCAAAAGAGGCTATATGCACTGGCATTTAGCCTCTTTCTCTTTAGTAGAAGTAGACAAATGCAACATCAGCTATTTTGTTAGTAGCTCAGTTGGTACTTGTTGGAGCGAGTTTTTTTTTTCTACCGGCTAACTAACTGCTTGCAAAGACAGTAACACTATTCAGAAACAACGCAAAGTTTGCAACTAGATGCAAACTGAGAAGCAACGAAAGAATTAATATAAACCTTTTTACAGTTACAACATGCGGTGTGAATGTCCAAGACCCATAAGCAGACGTTAACAACCTTAAATGGGCATTAAATAATAAAAATCAGCTCTCAAGTATTCTCTGCTGACTCTTTTCAGAATAACATCATCCAACTCTCCCATAGAATTATCGATTTTATTACTAAGAGCATTGTGTCTAATGTTAGTTGCATTGCAGTAATATGATAGGCCATCACTAATATTATAGCTTGACTGTATTGAATATAAATTGTAGCCAATACATAATCTATAAATAACGCCTATCTACAATTATATTATGATATTACATCACCGCTCGGTATTCTTTATGAATCATGCATAGAATTAGATATGATGCACACGGACGATTTATTGTTGAAAAACTACAGTTGCAACATGCAAGCTTGCAATCAGTATAAAAAAGAACCAGGAATCGACCAATGTAAATGACCTGAAGCTAGTAGATAGTGTTATTGGTCGCATATTATATCCAGCTAGGGATATTCCCATTTCGGGAAATTCTACTTACCATTTGATATTTGGAAGTCCACGTTACAATTAATACCAGCTTATCAAATCTCAGTCAGGCAGACTTGCAAGTATGTAGCTGGTTATAGAACGCTGCTATTCCATAGACGATACTTTGTATGAAGCATTATCTAAAAACCCAAAACATGTTGATCTGTATTATGTCATATGATCAAGATTTTCTGAGTCTTTTGTCACTGGGACAGTCGTTGATCGCTTGAAATTGTCTTTTCACATTTCTTCTCGGATTATGTCATTGCAAGTATCAAGTAGGCCTCATTAACCAGTCTGGAATAACTTGGCTCTCTTCTCTTCGTTCTAGTTTGATTATGGATTACACATCTCTGTCGTAGCTGTAATCAATATATTGTAATGTCCCTCTTTTCGATTGTCGTTGATTACATTTCATGACTTTCCACGTTGATTCTGGATTGCTCGTCCCTCCATTTGGAACTTGTCATAGCCAGCTATGACAAGTTCCAAATGGAGCGAATCAGTCCATCGTTAGCTTAGCCAGAAATAACCCGCCCGTCTACCCAGTCATCTGATAACTAACACACGCCGCGTAACCCAACGTGCTTACAAAGCTTAAACTCTTGGTTACTGGGCACGTAACACAGACTCAAACCACGTTAACTCTATAATAGTAGCGGCTGTCTACGCTAGATGGCAGATGCACGTACTACGCCGCCGCTGAATAACGTGATCGGAATCTCAAATATCGAATCGATGGTTTTTAAAGCTCTCTCGGAATCGCAAGGCTCTTCAGCAAATATAACCGAATTGTGACTGGAATAAGCGCCAATTGTTGGTGGTGGGTGCAGCGGAATATGGAATTTTGTTCGTTGGAGTAATGTTTTTTTCGAATTCGAAAAAGGAATAATTTTTTTTTGGTAAGCGGTGTGGTATCGAGGTCGTGATGTTGGAATGGAGCAATATGTTACGTGATTGATCATATTCAATACATGCGATGATGATATTCTCCAAAGATCTCGCATAGTTGGTCAGTGATGGACATATCTACACACATGGACACATGTACTTACCATTATGTTAAGCTACATATTTTAGGTATTAACAAATTCAACTCTATCCTCAGCTTAATAAAGACCAAGATATAGCTGCCTTAAACAAAATGTACAAGAAAAAGTAAGTTAACTAATTTGAACTTCTTAAAGAATTCGACTTCATTGAACATAATGTTGAAAGAGAAGCAAGAGTTAAGAGCTCATCAACTTGTGTGACACGTGCTAAACGAATAGAAGAATTTCTCTTTTTAGTACATCTTTGAGAGATTAGACTCTCAAAGATGTACTAAAAAGAGAAATTCTGACAACACGCTCAAATAGACGAAAAAAAAGATGATGAAGCCCTAAATGAGCTGTAGAACAAAGTAGTAACTACATAAAAGACAGAAGGATCGAGACCAGACAGATCAAACAAAACTAACACAAGTGCTACACTACTTAACCCTTAGCAAATCAAGACATTGAAACTAAGACGACATCGAAATCAGCAAAGCGAATGTGACAATGTTCCAAAAGATGAAGCTGGAATATTACGTCAGAATTTTGTTTGGAATCAAAGGCTATCGTATTATCCACAACCTCCATGTAAAATATTCCAGTCTATTCAGCTGCATCTGATTAGACTGGAAGCCCACATCAACATAGTTGGGAAAAGGCTAGGCAGATCATGGTTCCTCTCAATCACTGAATCAAGAAACGATAGTGCTACAATGATAATATGATATTGTTGCCAACTAAGAAAATTATATATTTTTTTGTAATTCCAATTATTCCTCTAAACACAATCTTTGTCTCCCAGAGGCACCATAGTTCAATACCACCATATGCTAATCCACCCCAATCCGAGTTTCATAACACGACCGCAGCAAAAAAAATAGAAACAAGAAAAAAATCATAACACGCTTGAGTACGCGATACATTTCTTCATATCCGCCGTATTCCAATGAAAAATGCTCAAAGAGTTAACTCCTCCAGCCCACTGGGGGGAACTACAAATCCGATAGAAAGAGACGGAAGAACGAGTTAGAAGGAGACGCCAAGCTAAACCCGAAAAGATGGATGGTACACAATGTCACTGAAGATGCTGAAATTGTATATTTTATATTCGGTATAAAAAAGTCCCAACATACGATATTAAAAAGACGGAACATTTTCTGCGTACTAGTTATATTGTAAGGAATTTAATCTTGCGGCGACATACGATGCTCTAAAGTAAAGGATTATTGGAATGTTTTCGGTATTTTCTTATATTCTGTTAATATTTTGACGTTGTGAGTATATTTTTGTGTACAACGTTGTTGTTTAATAAGGAGACGAGAGGACACTTTTGGGTGGAATTGTGTTGCTAGCTCGAAAATAAGACTGAATACGAAAGTCTTAGGACATGGTAACACTGGACTGCGATAGCCTTTTAGTTTATTGACGGAATTACAACACTATAGGTCTCAGTAGATGCTAAACAGTATACAGCCATACATAACAATAGAAAAAAGTTTAGAGTGCTCAGCTTTGACTAAAATGAACCTTAAAAGATACGCAATTAAGTCAAAAGTCATTAGTTTCGTAAGTCGTGTCTTGTGTGTTGGGATTCAGTAAACAATTGCAACATCTTGCTGAAGTAGGTATCCAAAGTGTCTCAACACCTGCACTATAGAGGACCTAAAAGACGCTACAGGCGCCGCGATTAACGTGGCTACATTCTGGGCCCAAGAAATTTTAACCATCGACACGAAAAAAGTAGAAGTAAACATTTCACTTTATTTCAGAAAAAACTGTTAACCCTAACATCAACCGACCCTATTTAAATCCACCCTTCACTCACCTTCAAGGCAAAACCTCATCCTTCTTTTCAATCATTTTCCCCTGTCGAATTTAACCCGCTGATTTTCTCCTGTCAAATCTAAACTCGACTCTAAACTCAATCTACGCACATCCACTTCCTGCGTTCCTGGTATCTATCGATGCTCATAACCCTTTTTGCTATCAACCGCCATTTTTAGGAAATAGCTCTATAACGGCTTATCGCTGGGGTACTTAGTACACCGTGTTTATGTGTTAACATATCTGAAGCGATAGGAGCGGCTTTAGAGGGTTAGCTAGTGATTTTTTAAAGAGTCGTTGGGAATCTTGAGATTTGATGATGTTAAGCTGTTTCCCTGATAAGTCATTTGCGGTTCGATTCTGTACCGACTGATAAAATTTCCGAAATTGTTTTCCGAATGTATTTTGATTTTTTTTTTGAATTAAGTACATTTATTTGCATTCGAATTTCAAAACAATGAAATGTGCATTTAAGTTAGAATTTTTGTATTTTAATTTTGGAATCTCTATAAACGTAGATGAGCCAAAAGAATCCTTGTTTAATGATCGTAATAGGTAAATTATTTTCATTGTTTATTTATAAGGGGAGCCGGAATGTCACAATGAACCAATAGGTCGGTATCAGTATAAGGCAGAAGTAACGAAGTAACTTATGGTCGAAACTCTAACTCATTAAATAGAAATCAAATCGAACTTTTCTAACATTACCGTAAACAGCTACTACTTTTCTATTTAGTTGAAATTGACCTAAAGTTTAATTATTTTACGTGCTATCAAAAAGCACATTAATACAACCAAATTAAAATATAGGTATAGAAATATTCAAGAAATGTTACTGAAAAGAGAACCGTCACGTTTTCAGAATAAACTAGAGATTTTATATTTCCGATGTATTTTGTAATCAGCAATTTTGTGCATTCCCAAATTTTACACTTCAGGCCACCAAAAACTACCCAGCGACTTACCAAAACATGTACCTCTAACAAACTAAACCCAAACCGGTACCAAACACGATGAGTGTTTAGAAATCACGCCAGTGTATAGAAAAGGTGATGTATTTGAATATTAAAACCGTGTATTGTTAGGCAAATTAACCGGCAGATGTGTATCCGGGGACTGTGGCTGAGTACGGCTAATTGGGACAGATTTGCATCATAATGGTGGAGCAGTAATAGTACCGGTACTAAACTTCGGAAGTTTTGAGCTCGGTACGAAAAAGTCTGTGTTCGGGAAAATAAATAAGGGTTGGTTTGAAGAGTTGTTAGAGTTCGGTTCGGTGGTATAAAATTGTTGGGGATATTGGTAAGTTCAGTGGTTATTACGCTTTCAGATATATTTATAGTTAAATGGTCGTAGTCGATTTCTTAAGAATTAATGTAGGTTGTTGGCAGCTCCACATTACAAAAACATATCGAAGTAAATTGCTTCGTTGGTCTCGTTGTCGCAAGCGCGACTGCTAAGCATGAGGTCTTTTTTTTTTTTTTTTTTTAGGATGCGGCGGAGCAGGAGGGCGTGTCAGACTTTTACTGACTAAAACCCATCCATGTTCCTTCATCGCCCTTTGTGTTCCGGGGCCACGGTATCTCTTTCGAATAGTCCCGCAGCCCCGGCAGGCTTCGGCCCTTGCGGACCCCTTCCTTATTGCTGACTCTCTTTGAGGCGCGCGTGGAACACGAACGCGCCGTCGACACGGCCTGTCGTCATGAGACGGACGGACGGCGAGCTAGCCCATAGCTCCCCATCCACAGGCCCGCAAGCATGAGGTCCTGGGTTCGATTCCCGGGTCGGGCAGATTGTTATTGGGGTTTTCCATCAGGAATTTCTTAGTGGCAGCCGCGGAGTCTGGATTTGTGTCCGGTTGATGGTAATAGGCATGCCCCCCTATTACATGGGACTTTAACATAACTGGTGAAATGTGGGTGTATTATTAGGTACACCTCTGCCTAACCCTTTGGGTTTTCCATGCGTGATGTTATGTCTGTAGGATTGAGTACTTTGATGTTTTATTCCAATAAAATATAATGAGTTCATTAACACAGGACTTTAAATTATAATGCCCTGCAAAAAACCACACAAAAGTTGGTCGCACCTAATTCCTAGATTTCTATTAAGAAACACAACACTATACTTTTAATATAATATCCTTCCGCCAACAAAGCAGGCCATGCTTTACTTGGCGTTTTTTTTTTTCTTCAAACGGCACAGGGGAACGTTCATAAATCCTTTAGCCCGCCTGTCAACCGCATGCCTAGTGGGTAGTCGTATATTACGGAAAGTAACGGATTTTTTTTTCGCTCGGAAAAATTACTATTTTTTTTTGAGGTTATAGGTTATTTTGAGATTTTTCTAGAATTGGACGTAACGCTATGGTTTCCTGCATCTGTAGGCTTAGCCAAGTTGACAATCTACAATCGTTAACGCATAGAAAACTAACCAAATGTATGGGAATGACATCATTTCAACGTTAAGTCACGTGGTCAAAACAAACGAATAGAAACATTAAAGTTCAGTCAAAACTAGTAGTAGTAGTAGTTCAGTAAGTTGGCTACGATTTATATGAGATGTAGCGATCATGATGAAACGAATACATTTCATTCTATCATCTTAACCGATGTAAACTTGTCTACGAAGTTTTTATTAGTTTGTTTTGACCACGTGACTTAACAACAACAACTTAGAAAGAGAATCGATACGAATCGTTTGTAACTTGGCTAGGTCTGCTGTTTACCAGTTTGATACAAATAGACAATGGTTTGGTACTATGCACGATAAATTACACGGAACATTAACATAAGTTATGAAATGAGGATGCATGTTACACCTACACACACTCACACACACACGTGCCGGTACACCTCTGCCTCGTCTTTCCCGGATTACAGGCGTGATGATAGGATTTATCAACAGTAAAATCGGTGCAATAAACTTGAAAGAAAACTAACGACTGTGCCAACATAATTTTGCTAGCAACTGCTGTAACTAATTTAATTTTTGGCACAAACAGCCAAATAAAATATAGGGTAGTAATAAAATTGTAGTTCGGAAGCTTATGTTACAAACAACAATATTTTTACGAATCATGGTTATAAAAGTTGTAAAAAAGAGAAGATTTAATTGTCTTACTTCGTTTAAGGGGACTACAGGAGCTAAACGCAAGTTTTATAATGCAAAAAAAACATATGATTCACTGCAATAAACAAAACCAGAAAAATATATGATATTCTTCAGGATATATGCTAGTATGATAGTGTTTTGAAAACATAATACAACTACATAATTTTACTCGATAAAAAAAACACGAACTTGTCTCAAAACTTTTTTTTAACGAGTAAAAACCATTTTGTGCTTGAATTGAAAGCTATCTCGCAAAACAGAGGATAAGATAATACAAAATACTTAAAATGAAAATAATAATGATAATTGAATTGATGAATTGGATTGATAATTTTTAATGAGTTAACCCGCGATCATGGCGCTTGCAACAGCGTCGAAATATCGGGAGCTCAAAAACAATTAATAATCACGGAAGATATCCCGTAAGTGACATTTTAAGTATAGTTATGAACCGTGAAAGCTTAAAACAGTGTTTGAATATAAGGTCGGTTGCGACTAGGTAGCCCAAAAACCCACCGTTGCATTGATCTCAACAGTTCACCAATGAAAAGTGGCTGGGTATCTTCCTCTATATAATAATCATAGGTATTTGCATCTCGGTTCTAGAATTGGACGTCCATAAACCACTTTTGAATTCCGAACACACATTCGGCTTCATCTTGAACTATGACGGCACATAAAAATTCACACCGTCATTATCGCGCGATTCTGTATTCAAATAAAAACGGAAACGCCACATTTTCTACACCGCACGGCGGGGTTCGCTGGCAGTCCTCCAGTGAGAGAGAGATAGCACGATAGTTTGGCGCATAAAATAATGATCAATCAGAGCGGGATGACAAGCCGTTTATTGGTTCCACCGAGTAGTTTGTGGCTATCGCGCGCGGCCAACTTCGATGTTATTTTCTTGGCACGATGTGTAAATTTTTAAAGAATTATTTTACGCTGTTTTGTGTAAGTAATGTGTTGCTCGTAGATGCATAGAGAAACGTAGCTTTCAGTACATATTTTTATCTACAACCACATTGATTGTTTTAAGAAAATTAAAGAAAAGTTTATAGGCTCACAAGTCGTAACGTTTGATTTCCCTAATGAAAACTTTCTTAGAAAACACATTCTACGGCACTCAGCAATGTGTGGCTTTCAATCATAGAAATATTTTTTGAAATCGGATGTGCAGTTTCAGAGATTACCTCAGAATACATCCAAACTTACAAACTTTACCTCTGTATAAAAGGCGAGACGACAAAAAAATCGAATTAGTCCGTCATTTAGATTATCAAAAAATATTTGACCAGTGTTTTTTTTTTGTTACGTAGGTAAGTAAACCAAAATTGACGAAGATATGACACTTTTAAAATTCTCAATATGTCACGCCTAGGTATAATTTTTAGCTAGTACTGACGTCACGAGCCCCCACTCCCGAGTTTTGATGCGTTTTATCTTTTGTCAATATTCATTGATTTACAAAACAAAAAATACGTGTCCATTAATTTCCAATACTCTAACTGACGGACTAAATAGATTTGCAATTTTTTGATACTGTCGTCATGCCTATTATTTTAGGTGTAGTTTTTTTTTAGTTTTGTAACTTGTTTTTAATCCACATTAGTATTGTTTAGTCACTGCTAGATCAATCTATTTTATCTAATCTAGAATCTTTATAATTTTAATAGTACTTACATCTGCTCTGCTCTAGAAACAAACCTGTGACATAATACACCTTTTTCGCATCTCTCATTGGCTGTTAGCAAAGAAATACATTGTTGTGTCTCAAACACTATCTTACAGAAAGTCGGCACTAGATCAATACTTCGCTTTATGTCGCACATGTGTCATATGGCGCTGTGAGAGGACATGGGAATCTGTGGAGACGCCAGGGATATTCTTTTTCGGATTAGTATGGATATTTGACAGATGAAAGGAAGGAAAACGATTTAGTATTACTAGTTATATCGGTTTTGGTGAATGAGAAACAATTAGCTCAGGAACAGCTTGAATTAACAGAGACAACACGTTTTAGGGTTCCGTAACCAAAGGGACCCTATTACTAAGCCTCCGCTGTCCGTCCGTCCGTCTGTCTGTCACCGGGCTGTATCTCATGATCCGTGATAGGTAGACAGTTGAAATTTTCACAGAATATGTTTTTCTGTTGCCGCTATAACAACAGAATAAATGTTATATTTAAGAGAGGCTCCAATACAAAAAACGTGATTTTTTTGCCATTTTGTCTTATGTTGTATAGATAATGGTACGGAACCCTTCGTGCGCGAGTCCGACTCGCACTTGGCCGGTTTTTTCAAACTGTCGCGATTATTTCAAATGCAGCTTCAAATTGTGCCTATGAAACGGCTACTGTCCTGGCACATAAAAATTGGACACATAATAATGTATCTAAATGGCATTTAGGCCAGAACTAGCGTATAATCTATAATATAAAAATGAATCGCAAAATGTGTTGGTAAGCGCATAACTCAACAACGCCTGGACCAATTTGGCCAATTCTTTTTTTTAAATGTTCGTTGAAGTTCAAAGATGGTTTTTACGGCGAGAAAAATTCGAATAATTGCCGGAAAAACCCTAAAAACAGCCCTTTTCTTTTTCCCATACAAACGTTTTCTAACAAAACGAGCTTTATTGCTATTATATAAAGTTCATATTGAATTACAAGCAGTCACTGTTGTTTAAACAATGAAGGTATGTTTTTAACGTCAAAGAGTCAATTTTGCACTTTATTACCTCTGTGTCTGTACATCACCAGGGTGACGGTTCTGTTCAGGTGAATTTTTGCCCCGACTATAAAATATGTAGGAACAAAAAAATGACACATTACAAATCATTTTGACAGGCTATATTTGGCAGTACGAAGTCTGCCGGGTCAGCTAGTAATAAATAAATATCGCTGGACATTACACACAGCGCCATCTAGTGCCACACTAAGCAACGAGGCTTGTGTCGTGGACACCATATAGTTGATATAATACACACACTGTAAATACATACTTATTATACATATAAATATTCTCGACTCGGAAACAAATGTCCAAGCTCATCACACAAACATTTGCTCCTATATATACCGTGATTCGAACCTGGGACCCTAAGAACGTAAGGCAGCCTCACTACCGCTGCGCCATTCATTCGGATCGTCAACACATAATTCATCAGTAAAACTTTCTAAACGACCGAAAAAAAAACTAACTTAAAAAAAAACACTCAACAAAAAAATATAAGAACAACAGCAACTCCACAGCACACAAGCTTATTCCGTGATAGATAATGTGTTACTCGCATATGCCAGGGGAGGCAGGGGGATGTTTTGTCAAACGCCACCCGAAGAAACGAAGGGAAACACTCGATTCCTCACACGCTTTTATTTCCAAGACTATTTTCCCTACGTATGAAGGTCTTCCACTTTTTCCTATCCTCCTCGAGAATATTATTTTGTTTCGTAATATTGGATGACGGTATGTAAAGTACTTTTGTGATGTAGAAAATTGTTTAAAGTGAATATGTTTTTTGTCGTTGTATTGTATTGTATTAAGTTGGTTTGATATTGTATTTGAAGGCCTGTGAAAGGAGATATCCTTGTCTCAGACTGTGTTAGTTCTTTCAGTCAGTTTGGTAATGCTTGTTAGTTTAATTGTAAGTATAGAAAGAGAACTTTATCAACTAATACGAACGAATTTTACACAGCCACTGACAGCCTAGTGATGTAACCGTCGGACTGCTACGGCCTACCTCTGATTTTTCGGATTCATGTGGGTATTGTACAATTATCACTTGTTTTGGTGAAGGAAAATATCGTGAGGAAACCAGCATGTCTGAGAGATATGTCTCGACGACATGTAAAAACTCTGACACTAAGTTACGCTCTAACCACACCGGGGTTGCGGGACTGTTCGAAAGAGATACCGCGTTGGCCCCGGAACACAAAGGGCGATGAAGGAACATGCATGGGTTGTAGTCAGTAAAAGTCTGACACTCCCTCCTGCTCCGCCCAGAGCGGGAGGAGTCATTTGATGATTTCCCATCCCAAAAAAAAGAAAGGCTCTAACCACACGAAAAAGAAAGAAATAGCAACGTATTTCCAACAACCAATTCTACTTTTAATTTCTGATTAATTCCGGGGCCCAAGATAGTTGAATCATTTTTCTGGGACTCAATGACCTACACATAGTCTCGCCGTTTTCAGTCTATTTACGCACATTTTCATGTTATATCTACCTTACTGGGGTACAAGCGGAAGAATTTGGGCGAAAATAAAGTTCATTATTAGGTACTAACCAAACTCAAGCTCTTTTTGGAGACATTATTCTAAAGGACATCAATGACTAAAAGCCTAAGCCTATGGCAATTCCTTGCTAAATACTTAATCAAACATAACATGAATAACTTCACGCCTGTAATCCCCGAAAGGAAAGGCAGAGAGGAACCTAAAAGTACGCTCAGTTATGTTTCAGTCCAATGTAAAACATAGTAAGCAACCGACTAACAGACGATCTGCTTAAAGTGGCCGGAAGAAACTGGATAGCCATGACACAAAACCGCCAAAAGTGGAGAGATTTGGAAGAGACCTACACTCCGCATTGGGTGGCCAACGGTTGAAGAAGAGAGAGAGAGAATAGGAAGCGAGCCAATTGCCTCAATGTCAACATAAGTAATACGTTCATACATTTCGAGGAAAAAGAATCACATACCGTTTCCTACACGAAAATGATTTTACTCGAAGTAAAAAATCTTGAAAGTTCTAAAACGGGACGACTTTTGCAGAAGTCGTGAAATATTATTATATTTAAAGTTTACTCACAAGAATGTTTGCGTGAAGTGGCGGAGGAGGTAAGTCCGGTATGTTTGTCTGTTTGCGTTTATCGGAAATTTTGGGGCTGAGACAAGCGGAGAAGAAGCGGGAGCGGGTTGCAAATTTCGAGTTTCTCTTATCAAAAGGAGGGCAAGACTTCTTTTTAAATAACTAAATTATGGACGCTTTTACAACTACGGCACAGGGTTCACAATAATACTTATCATAGTTGTTTTCATCTCTTACTGCTGTTCTAACATTTACGAAAAATTTGCCATAAAAACGTTCTACATTGTGTAATATTTTGCCTAAGAATTTTAGGCTCATTAGAGTAATTAGGTATTCAAAGCTCTGTTACATTTGGAATCAATTGCAATATCTCGCAGAAGATCAGTAGGTAGGTAGGTAGTACAGAGGTGCTAGCGCTACTACCACTTTTAATGTACTATTTTATTTAAATCCTAATTCAGTGTGAAAGAGAGGGAGCTAGATGTCTTGTATAGTCATATTTTTCCCTCGCGAAGGTGATTGTAGAGCCACAGAACATTGGCATTGTTTTTTTTTTCCTGTTTAGGCACTTTCCCTTCACATTTAAAATGAATTACATAATATTGTTTATTTTGAATTAATCGAAATACCGTGTGGTGGGACCCTGGTGATCTGCTATACAGGTTTTCCTAGTGCAGACACCAGTCTCTCACAAACTTATATACCGTAATTTTAAGTTCTATACATAATTATAGGTACTAACTTGTCATGTTTGTGAAGAGATAATAAATTATTTTGAATTTGAGTTTTGAATTTGAATTATCTCTTAACGCGCTTCCCGCTCCGCTCCCCAACATATCATCACCCAGATCGACATACGGTTGGCGGGCAGACAAATATATTGTTAGTAAAACTTCATGCCGACTCCTGGAGTGGTTTCCCAACTTTTGAAGCCTCAAGTTGCGCATCCGAAGCTCGTGAATACGTTATTTTATTTATAACATACTTCTCGAACTTTCCAGTTCGGTTTCTTTGGTTATCAGCTATTTTACGAGTCGTGTGTTGGTATTTTTATGATTTTCGTTAAGAAAAGTTTCAGTGTTTTGTTGGCTTATTGGCCCAAAAGGGTGTTGTTGAATTTGTTCTTTTATCTGACATTTAAGGCGCTTCCCCGAGCAAATGTCCTTGAGCGAGCAGTTTTTTGGAGCCTCCTCTTTATCCAAAAGAAAAACGAACTAATAAAAAATACATTAAATTTCTACATATTCTTAACTCCAAAATATGATTTAATAAATGCCCTCACAACGAAACCACAGAAATGAGAAATAATGATTTATAACATGGTACTCCTCGTTAAGTAACCGCCATTATTTTGATTTGCTACTTATACTAATGGATAGGCAATTTAATAACGAACATAATTGTTTTTTTTTTTCCTAAAAGATGAATATTTGATTTTATAAAGAATAAAAACCACTCATTTTGCACTATTCGGCCCGCAGTGACTGACGTAACAACCACTTTGTAGTGCAAGCTGATTAGAACTTTATTCTTACAGAATTTCAAACGAAGTTTGAACCACCACAAATAGAGTTGCTGATTTTGCTCAGGGAGGCGACTTAAAAAGTATTTTAAAATTACCACAAAGAAGGTCCTAGTTCAGTAGGCTTGGCCTGACTTGATGCAGAATGCAGAGGACATGAATGGACAGGAATGACGCAGATTGAAAGAGTCCCTTGGTCTAGGTCCAACTTTGGACTGCTTTAGGCGAATTTTATTAACACCTAAAGGAAACTCCAAGCACTAGTTTGTAAGACAAACTTGGCAAAAACAATATTTTTTTTTTCATTTTTTTTCATCTCTAGGCTCTTTGTTTCTCTAATATGTATTGGTCGTTTTCTTACATCTGGTTTATGAACTGTATGTCAACACGTTATGATGACTTGGTGATCTTTTTAGCCTGTCCAGCAAGGAGCAAGGCCCAAAGGGCCCCGAATAAAGGCACCACCCATGATAATTATGTATGTACTTACAGTCGTGGTCTTTTCCGCCTGATCAGTTAAAACATTTTTCGCTTAAATCATGCGAGGCGCTGAGGTACGCCCCCTTAAAGTTTAGGCCTATTAAGAAAGCGTCAACTTTGGCGCGGAAAATAACAATAACTATCGTTTGGCGTGTGTCATCAGCTGTGCGCTCGGCCGATCGGTATCTTTTCATTCATTATTTCTATACAAAGTCAACGGGGCGGGGCTAGAGAGCGTTTCTTTGTTGTAAGTGGAAGCAAAAATTAGCTTAGTGGTGATCAGGCGGGAGTGGCCTCGATAGTACGTATATTCTGCTTATTCATCCAAACTATCCAGATATTTACTACGAGATCTGGATTTCACAGAAGGTATGAGTGTGAACAAACAGATTCCTTGAGATCACGGATGGAAGTACAGTTGCATCGCATGTTAATTAGTGGATCAAGACAAATATAACACAAAGAATACCGACGTTATAGAGATTTAGGAAGGTGCACTTTTGTTACTAGTTTATTTCCATAAGTACCTACATCAGCATACGGTGTTTGAAAGATGTTAAAAAAGCTTAAAAATACTCTACAACCATCGAAAAGTCAAATAGTTAAAATATGACCCATTGAACTCAAAATGTAGAACATCCCGTACCTTTGTACGGTGACAATAAATTATACGGACACAATGAGGACAACGGTAGCATCCCTTTGAATCGAGTGGCACTCAAAGGATTACGTTCGATATTCAAAAATCGTTACAATTGATTGGTTTATTTAAATAGGACTTTATTGAGTGTGCATGATGCGGCTAATGTCCTGTGATTTTGCATTTTATTGTCACAGTGGCAAAAATGTTAAAGTAGGTAAGTACCTACAAATAAAATTGTAGACAGATTTGTCTACCCCATTTACACGTTTTAACTAAGTAAGTATGGAAGCATAACATCGGCAATTTTTGTATAAAAAATAAAGAAAGAGCGCAAAAAAGCGTCATAAAAAGATACATCTTCTTAAAAAACTAAGCGTTCTGAAGCGTTAAGCTGTTAAAACTTATTGACATCACTCCACAAAGTAAAGGCAAACGTGTCGAAAGGAAAACTTAAAAAAAAAACACGTACTTACTTCCCTGCAACTCTTAAAAGAAGTATAAAAGAACCTCTTCGGGGAAAGTGCATTAAAAATGAGTGCGCTAGAAAGGGACAGCGCGCTATCGAAACCGTCTATCTGTCCTTATCGCACGCTTCTAAGAAAATGGTTTTATGAATGAAAATTACTTTTTTCTCACGCCATTTACTGAGTTCAGGGACGTTAGTTTTGTAGCTCGTTTTCCTACACGGGAATAGGTGAAAGTTGTCCGGGATTGCCTTTGAAAGTAGGGCATTGCCTTTTTGTAAACGTACCGCTTTTTTTCTTCTTGCGATTTAACCCTCTTTTTCTTCAGGGGCGTGCGGAATTTTAGGATTTTTTAAAGAGCAACTGTAACGTTTTTTTTTGCTTGCATTATACGAAACATAATATTCATTAAGCACTTTTAGGAAAAGTTATGATTTAAGGTAAGTCAAACTTCTTGTCGGCGCAGCATGCCTTCTTCTTCCATACTGCGGTAGTTGCAAACAGAGAAAATTAATAATTATGCTAGTTACATCTCCAGCGAGATTACAATTTTGTGACCTACTTCTAACATTTTGTACGATTTGACAAAACATCAAGATTTGTTTATTTGTGTAGTGTAATACTACATTGATATACATAAATCTTCTGGAAGAAAACTGAAATGATAGTGAAAACTGCAAAAATCTGTTCCACAGATGATCTCTCTCTTCATTTGCTCACCATAGAGTCTCGAGAAAGTGATAAGTTATTGGTACCAGATAGATGTTACCCGAATTGAAATTATTACACGCTGTATTTTGCTACAGGTTGCTGACAAAAACAATCTAATGGCACATATATTCCCAACTTTTGTCAACAAAAACTGTGTCCCCATATTGTTTTTTTTTTAAGAATTCGTTTTTTGGGAGTATTAGGCCGTAACAAGCAATATTTTATCCTACATTTATTGTTATATTCATAATTTGGAGGCCCAAAGATATTATCCTAAGTTTTATGACAAAAATATGACAATTAGTACCTATAATCAGTTAAATAAATTATGACAGTCTCAGAAAGACGTTTTTATGTCCCATGTTTTAATGACTTCTGGTTGTTGTATCGCTATTGTTTAGCGACTAAAACCCGTTAAATTATAATAACTACATTTTAAGACTCACTGTCGTTGTCATAGATCTTAACAAATGCGTATGCACCCCTTTTAACGAAAAAAAAAACAACACCTTTGTTGCCACAGATAAAATATAACTACCATTTTTTACAAGGAATAATACGCATAAATTTATCTATACATACATTAATAGAAAGGGTTTAATAGCCTATAAATCAGTATTTTAAACAAAGGCTAGTCAAATTCGGTACAATAGACCCCTTGTGCATAGACACAAGTTTTTTTTTGTTGCCGCAAACCCGTGAAATGTTTGTTTTGTTGGTACCGCGTGTAGTGGCTTTTTGCAAACGTTTTTTTTTTTTCTATAATCGATACTTCGATGATTGCCTATAATAGCGTGCATTGTGTGTGTGTTTTTTTAATACGGTAAATATTTGAGCAGAACTTACTAGGAACTGTGGGTTTTTTAAATGCGTGTAAGTGGAGACATGTTTCTGTTGTTAATTGAGTTAGCTCTGTAGTCTGTTTATAGCGGTTTAATTTGTTTATTCTTTAATGTTATAGTTAGCCCATCTGGTAGCCGGATAGAAAAAAAACAGACATATATCAGAAAGAAAAGCCATATTTTTAAAGCTGAGTGTGCCACAAAGTGACATCATTTCTTTAAAGAAAAATCTGTATTCAAAACAAAAAATAAATAAAAAGCGCAATAATCTGGCCCAACCGACTTTCAAATCTTAACCCCCTAAATGCGACAGCCAAAAGTTTCAAGATCCTATTATTTCTCACAGATACTCCCATAGATACCAAATATCAGACGTTAGGGGTCAAAATGAATAGACAAGGCCCCTAATATCGAAGATATCGCTTCACCGGAAGGGTTTGAGCGTCTGTTACAAAAGATTCTACTTCCGGTTGATCGCACGCATTGTGGTTGATATTAATAAAAACAGATAATAAGAAATGTGATCGTATCAGTTTTATTATTAAAATTAATAATAGTGAGTTTGATGTTTTATGAATAGGTAATAATGTTAGACAAAGAAGAACGTTTTTTTTTTGCCTTACCTACTGGTGTCTGTACTCCTTTTTTTAATAAACTACGTAAGCGTATTTTGACGTTGACGATTTTTTTTTTGTTGTTTTGGTGACCGTTAAAATGAACCATTCGGCCTTCAATGCCTTTTGCTTTTAAGCTAATATTTTTTACCGAAATATTATGATTACCTTCCTTAAATACCACTTTTTATCTGGCGTCAAGCCAGGACAAGAAATCAAGATGGGTGACGATTCAAAGCATTGCGGGACCAAGTATGGAGAAGAAAAGGAAGCTACTTTTACCCACCAGAGAGTTTAAAATAAGAGAGCATGTGGTAGGTACAAAACAACTCTGCTGCAAGTAATAACAATCCAACTGGCCGGTCAATCCGGTCAAAACTAGACGTTAAAATATTTTTGACTTAAGAAAACACAGTGAGAATATTTAAATCAGAATCAGATCTGAAGATCCCGTGAGATTCATGATGAAAGAAACACAACTAAGAAATTAGAATATTAGACAACGAGATCTGTGAGAGAACTGCAAACAAGCAAAAAAAATTGTTATCAAAAACATCTATGACAGTCAAACCGGTGCTCTTGCGCATCCCAAACTGAACACGGCAAACCTACTTAAACCATATTAATACAACCAATTCATCTACCCCCTGAAAACGTTACACAATACCCCTTTACATCCCTTCAAATATAAATAATAAACTAAAAATTATATGCAAATTCACGAGCCATAAGTTTCTATAGAACTTTAACCCTTTCGATGCGGAGGGGACAAAAATGGGTAATAATTTATTCACGTGAGATAAAAGGTCAGAAATAAGGTCGCATTCAAAATTGTGCTACAACTGTGTTCAGACGTGTCTGAAGTCCGTGGTTTTTAAGTTTTTTTTAGTAATTAAACGTCAAATTGTTAGATTGTGTTGTGCGCATGCGTGATTAAAATGGCGGGTCAAGAAAATGAATCTGATTTATTTGGGTTGAAATTTTGTGAAGTTGTTTTAAAGGTAATTGATAGTGTTTTATTTCTTTTTATTATGTTATCAGAAGGTTTTTCTTTAACTCGAATCGTAATTTTTCATCTCTTGTTCTTTTTTGTCCTAAATGTTTCCTGCTCAATATTTACAACCAGAACTAGTGATGTTATAAAATATAATTAAACTAAGTTAATTTAATTGAAATAAAGACTTGTAGCATTGGTATTAATTGCATTCAACTAATTACCACAACCCATTATTGCACGCTAGGTTACATTGCATAGTTTATGTAAGTACACGGCTTACAAAACAGCCCATTATTTATGATCCAACTAATGTATTCTATTTTAAAGGTCTATCTTCTTATCTATCCATCTAAAAAGCCGTTTTAAAAACTCAGCCTGATTGTTTTATGTGTTTCGGAAGTCGGCTAAAATGTAAAGAGCGTGTCTTCGTTAATATAAGACGATACTTCAATTAATAAAGTAAAGAGAAATTTATTACTGGAATATTCGATGGCTATCGTGAAATTCTGTATATTTTTTTATGTATAGTACCTATTAAAAAGTATCGCCATTTTCTGTGGTGTTAATAAAGGTGGAATAGACTATGTTGTTTTGACCGTGAAAATATTTATTGAACGGAAAGTGGTGTCTTCATTTATAGGGTTAAGTCTTCGGTTCGGTGTGGCGCTAGTTTTTCATTACGGCTGCAATGTAGATGTTTTCGTTCTATGTGGTGGCTTAAGTTAGGAGTTTCATTTTATTCATAACATAGCATCACGCCTGTAATCCTCGATGAGTTTTTTTTTTTTTTTTTTTATTATGCTATCATTCCTTCCTCTTTCTGTCTCTAAGGGTAGGACGCCCTTCTACTTTTGCCTATTCTGTACTACCGTTCTCCAATTTTATTTCGGGTGTAACACAACAAGACTTCTGTTTTTATTATTCTACAATGATTCTTATTCTAATTCTTACATTACATGTTTGTTTACAATACTTATTTCTATTTACATTATTACTTAGGTCTACTTCTATTTTCTATTCATTTTTCTTCTTCTATTTTTTTTCTTTTTTTTTATATTATTACATGTTTGTTTGCACTATTACAGCCATCTTATAAACTATTCTTACTTCTAGTTACGTATTTCTTAAGCTAATTCTAATTTCTATTTCTTAATTCTAGTACATTCGTTGTGGATTTCGAATCATCATCTTTCTAATTTCTACGAAATTTCGTCCTCGAAAGGTTAGGTAGAAGTGTTCATAATAGTACACTGAAATGTCGCCGGTTATTATTTAATTAATTAATCATTATTAAAGTCTAACAAAGTTTTAATGTCTCTCATATCATTATCTACCAAATGTACCCACATGATTCCAATTAAAATAATGCTTTGCAAGAACCGATTTAATTAGATCTGCCTGTTTCAAATAAACTGAAATTATGAATAAACAAAACTATTTGGAAAACCTTTCAAAATCACTGTTCTAACTATTGTTAATAAATAGCCGTACGTTACAGAGGGTTAAGCCTACCAAGCCCTACAGAACATAACTCAAACCGATCTGAAAATCGAGACAGCTAGAGTACTTCCATAAATTGATATAAACAATATCCTAATGGAAACTGTAACTCGATATATTTGTCAATACATTTACCATGGCTCCTATGACTCTTATGTACAAGAGAAATATGTCCAAATTGCAAACCCGAGACATGGAAAATTCACCATTCGAAAATAAACCATGTCTGCTTTGTTTTTGGGTGTGTTTTACTTTGGCCGTTGTTGTGTACTTGGGTTGTTTTCCCAAAATTGTAAGTCTATACTGTTTGCACATGTTTGATCGATTGACAACACGGGGGTGGGTGGGGTTGGCATAATAATAACACCCCCGAATTCGATAGGTACGACCGTATTTTAGTTCGTTTTGTCCATGAAATCCATCTATAATTATAAAGTTTGAATGGACTTGAAACTATTTTAAATTTAAGTAGAGTTACTTTCATAACAACGCTGCTTGAGCATCTTTCTTAACTATCGATACAATATCGTTAAAAGAACAAGAATCAGCAATTAAGAAATAAAATGTCCCGATTTGAAAGATAAAAACCTTAATTAAATACTAAGTAACCAATAAGTTATCTATTAAATTAAATCGTAAATAACAATAAAACTAATTAACAGCAACAAAATATGAAGGAACCAATAAAATCAAACGACCACGTGGCGTGTCATAGACAATTTACTTTTAACAGCCATAGACACTAAACTCGATGAACAATAAATTCCAAAATTAAAAATTTACAACTTTTGTAATTTTTTTAAGTTTCCAATAATCGTCAGTAGCGATCATAGTCGATTAAACAAGTTCTATATTAGGGATCTTTTAAATACAAACAACAAAATAAAATTTTACGATCCTACCACTACACCGTTAAATAAATAGCTACGCGTTCGATTCCCCGTTTGGTCATGCTATAAATCAACTGAGACGTGTAAAAAATAGTGACGTTGAGTTGTTTTAAAATAATTAAATACTTGGTTACTGAGTTCTCACACTGTAGACTGAGCATTTTGAAATTAAATTTTTAGTAAGGTAAATTGGCTGTGACAAGCCTAAAAAATAAATTGCACGATTTAATAGTGTTAAAATGTCATAAATGGTCTTACCATAGAAAGCTACTCAGAGTTTTTACTCGCAAATAAAAAAAACCAAATAAAACAAAAACTTTAAAAAATCACTTTTGTCATTTACTCGTAATTTTAAAAGAAAGATAGCTAAATGGAAGTCGAACATTATTTCCAATTACTGTCTTATTTAACTACCGCAAAAACTCCTTTTAACTCCGCGTTGTCATCGGACGGGTTAATTCTGCTCGATCACTGTTAAGATAAGTTTTACATCGAAAATAACTCCAATGTTTAATTTTCGGATGATTGCTATGAGTAAAATTAAATGGGCTATTAAATGTAAAAAAAAACCGGCCAAGTGAGAGTTGGACTAGCACCCTAAGGGTTTCTTCGTAAAACTGAACATCCTTGACCGCGGTTTTTTTTCTTTTTCTTGTACTATGAGCAGTACGAGTCCTTTCTTCTTGGCAAAACGAAATTTTTGCTGCTAGGGCATCGGAAAATAACCTTTCAGTTTTGAACCTTGAGAGATTCCTCTGAAAATGTGACTTAATTCACAGTATCTCTTGATTGAGTGGACTTAGAAGCTTGCAGTTTTCAACCGTCCAAGGAACCGCAAATTTTATTTGTGATATCGATTTCAATAACCTCTACTTACCAATTCTTATGAACAATGATTTTGACAGACGGACTATAAAGTGATCCTATATGGAATCCGTTTTTCCCGCAAGTATTGTTAAGCTGTTGGTCCCGGCTGTCATTTGTAGATCTTTGACAGTCGTTACAGGTAGTCAGTGGCCCCAAAGGTCTGATAACCAGTCTTACCAAGGGGTATTGTATGACCCAGTAATAAATGGGTTATGGAGGGCAGATAGGCAGACGGTCCATGTAAAATACTGGTATTCAGCTGCATCCGGTAAGACTGGAACCCGACCCCAATATCGTTGGGAAAAGGCTATAGGCAGATGATGATAAGGATTCCGTTTTTTCTATTTTTGAGGTACGGAACTCTAAAATATAATAGTATTTTTGATTACCTCTTCATCAGATGTAAGTATGCATATAATTATTATTACACAATGTTATGTCTATCTGTTTATGGAAAATTGACCTTTTATTTTCTTGGTATGGCGTACTTAAATTTAAGCTAATGAAGGCGCTATTAAAATATAATTATCTTTTAAATTGCTTGTTACTCGCTGGTAGAGTTTCTCTCGTTGTGTGATAAAGGAAATGTTGAAGATGGTAATATACACAGCACCTACTTAAGTAGGTAGGTTATTTCTGGAAACGTGATTAAAAAAATTTTAACTAGCGTTTTAATCTATGTAGATCAAGCTTAACCCAAAAACGTTAAGAATTTTCCAACTGGAAAATTCCAACCAATTTTAATGGTTGATATGTTACTATTTTATATTCGCAATGGCTTTTCCACTAGCAGCCTGTATCACTCACTGACGCTTAAAAAGTAGAACACGTTAATCACCGAAAAAACAACAATTTCGAATACTTACCGAATTCCGAATTCGAAAAAAAATTGACAGTTCAAAAATCGTGCAAAGCCGTTGGTTTACAAAGGAGTTAGCCCTATCGATTTTGTCCTCAACCCTACGCTACTCACATGTATATATTATGTATATATCCATGCGTCGGAGGGTCGCAAGGTACGGGGGTGGAACCAACTATCGACTATACGTAATACGGGTAGGTATATAAATTATATGTCGTTCACCCCATCAATAGTATAATGTATGGAGATTCGATATTATTTTGTGATAGGTTTTCTGTTCGATTTTACTTTGTAAGTAGCTGGTTTAGATGGAAATAAAGTTGCTGCGTTTTATTTAGGAATAGACAAGTAAATTCTGTCTTATCTTGTGATTTATTGTGCCAGCGTAACGGTTTTGATTTATGGAACAATTTGAATTTGAGATTGGAACAGTTTTTCGAACAACCAAATTATCTTGTGTCATCTGTTAGTATTCTTTTTTTAAATAAAGTTAATTTACCGTACCAACATGTAAATTAAATTGATTTATTCCGAAGTTAATTGCCGTCAGAGTTGCGCTTTCAAGTAACGACTCACAATTTAAGCAAATTAAGTCGTTAAAAGTTGACGTTTTAAATATACGGAGTTTTTTCTCGCCCTGTCAGAGAGTACCGGTTCGTTTGAACAAATGCTGTTGGAACTTAATATATATTATCTGTGTTATATTTAAAGTAATATGAAACCAACTTGACGTAACAAATACAGGGTGTAAATAGACCCTTCACGAAGCCGTCAACCAAGCATTATTACTTACATCAAACTGAGAAAAATTATTGCTGGAAAACTCCTTTTTTTTTGGAGTAAACGGGTCATGGAGGTATTTAAAGTAAAGTTATAACATTAAAAGCTTGTATTTAAAAAAAACTTGTGAAAAAGTTGGAACTTTGGACCCCCAATATCTCTGTAACTAGAATGTTCCCAGGTATGGTCTAAAACAAAAAAAAAATCGCAGTGACGAGGAAAATAAGTGCCTTTCGGCTTCGTTAAGGGTCTTTTTACATCCTTATACGTTTTGATAAAGGTGTAAAGGTAGCCTTTATTTGGAGTAATACCAATTTCAAAATCTGTGTGTTTTCTAAAACGAAATCTTAGATATATTTTTGCCGTGTATCCTAAGTAAAAAGTAATTCATCCTAAAATCTAAATCGTACCAAAAAAACAACCGATTTTGCTAAAAATAATAGCGTTCCTGTAATTCATTAACAAAATCTTCTTCTACAGTGAAAAGCTTAAATAAAAGTCCACTAAATCGGATATCTGTCAGAGGCAAATTACCTCTGAGCAAAGCCGGAACGCGATCGTAGTTAATATTTATACGTGATTATCTCAGCGTGCGATGTTGTATTGTTTTTTTAAACAAGCGGAGTGGGTAATTTTCTAGGCTAGCTTCACAGGAGGTAAGGGGATGTTTTTTTTACTTTTAATTAGATTGACAGCTGTCAATCGTTTAAATAACTGACAACACTAATTTACAGATTGTTTGGAATTTAAAAGATCGTGTTTCTAAAATTAAAATGTAACTCTAGTTTAGTGGATATTTCAAAATTTAAATAATATTTAGGCCTTTTTACATATAGTAAAATGTAGCCAAAATGGGTTCTATACTCATCCTAACCCAATTAATTTTTCGGGTGCTTAACAGTTTAAATCTACGCTAGCGATATTGGAATCGTCACTAATGTGACCTCAAAAATTACGAGTGGAAGAAAACTAGTACTAATATTATATATGAAAAAACTCAATGTTAAATAGTGATCAGTGTCATAGAGTAGTAATTTAAAAAAAAACTATGATATTCAGAACAGTTAATCCAAAAATGTCACCCTTAGGCATAAGGCTGTTTTTTTTTCCTTTAAGAACTAGTTACCAGTCAAAGCTCCAAAATGTAGCTACATATAAGTCCCGCGAAATATTACATCGAACAAAATCGAACTCAATTTAAACCTGAACGTAACCTATAAACAGTAGAGCTCCTTTTTCAGAAACAATCACGATGGACGCCTACAATATGTAGACGCACAAAAAACGTAAAAATAATTAAGTCATTCCGAACTACAACAACTCAATCTTCAGAAAACGGTACCTGACAACTTCCAGCCAAATGTCACTTGTTTTAAATGACATTCAGGACAAGTCCCGCCTACTGGTCGTCAATTGATGTCATTTCGTCATTCGGACGTCATTTTTGACAAGAGTCACGCCTCTCTGTCATTTTGAATGCTCAATTAGTTGAACTGATTGTCTATTAAAGATACTGGTAGTCCATGATCGGGCTGTGCTGTGATTAAATTTAAGAAGCTGTTTGATTTAAATAAAAATGTTACTTTTAAGCGGTTCACGAAATATTTAGGCGAAGTTTCTTATGTCTGTAATAAAAAGCTTAGGTACGATGAAAAAACAGTCAAAAGTACCTGAATCTAAAAAAAAAACAATAACATTTTGAACGAAACTTTACATGCGAGGCATTATTATTTCATTTCTAACTGAATAAACTGCAAAAAACCTAACATGTTTCTGTTACCCAAAGGTCAAGAAATACTAAATTTACAATTTTGTATTAAAATCAATGACATAAACTCCCGAAATAATAATTCTCACTAATCTTTCCGTTCTTCTGAAAACTTTCCATTCATAATCACGCGGCAGCGTTTTTAAGTTGCCGGCAAAACTTTATGAAGTAAGTAACCGATTTCTAAACCGAATTATTTTAGCTGGATTCCGGAAAAATATTACATAATTAAAATCTAGGATAAGCAAGTAACGTTTTTTCATAATAATATTCCGAAAATATCAGACTCGATGATAATAAATCTTTCATGCTGGCTGAAAATATTCTTACCTTTACGTCGATACGAAGCAAAGTTTTCAAGTCGAAATTTTTACACGGCGCGAATTTAAAAAAAGAATATTTTGTCACCGAAAATAAAAGAATAAAAGACAAAAATAAAATAATAACAAAAAATACCGCGTCACTCAAATACCGAACACCAGTAAAAAAAAAAATATGCTAAGACAAATTTGGAGGCAACGCGTCCCGAAGGAAATTCGAGAAAATCGTCGTCTCCATGCGGCGTACGGTGAGCGAATGTCCCGTTCAAACTACGCTACAATTTCCTCGGCGAAAACCGAATCGACTGCGCTGTGTAAGTATAGGGAAGGGTGGTTTTTCCTTCGAATTTCATAAGTATCTACCTTTCTTTATATCTAAGCGCAAGAACTACGCTCACCCCTTGAGAATACCTCGTGAGACTCGATCGCGGGCTCACATCGGCTTCACACTAACCGATCGAGATCTGCTCTTGTAAATTCAAATGTGTTCCAACTAGAATAAGATTCTAGTTCGACTGCACGCTCAATAGTGATGTAACCTTACAACATAGTCAGAATTTCTAGTAAGGCAACGGTAACATAGATAAAATGTATTGGGTGGTGAATAGAAATATATTTATGTATGTAGATTCGTGTGTTCGAGAGTAAGATATGGTGTGGGCTTCGTTTCACGTATGACTGTGGATCTATACGTGTAGGTAGACGCTTGGTTAAAATGTGAATTTTGATATGTGGATACGTACCGTCTCGCAATTTGTCACAATATGAGATATCGTATCGAGTAAGCAATATCGTTTAGACGATTTCCTTTTGTGTATCAATTCTTTTGTCTGATAGGTATTTCTCGAAGAAATAAATGAGGTCGCTTTTATTATTTTTGTTATGATAAAAATATAAAGGTAACATCATAGAAGAGGTTCAATAGAACTAATGAGCGGAAAATTATTAACCATCGAACGTGTTAATTTTTACGCCCAAAGGGTAGCCTCTCATGCATAAAATTATACGCTAAAATAAGTTTTACGGTTAAACGGTAAAGGGGGATAGGAAAATTCGGTTCAAAGTGACACCATCGGTTTATCAAATCGAGTAGCAATCGATTTTCAGGTCCGACGCTCGCGAGATTCAACCCGATGCAATGACACACATTTAAAAAGTCTTAAATAAATGCGAAATGATTCGGCAAGCAACAAGTTTCATTCATTCGCGGGAAAGGGAGAAGGCAATCCAATTAGAAAGGGAAAGAGTGGAATTTAAAAAGTGAACGCCCGGAAAGTTAGGCGGGAAAGCTCCGTGCTAATAACCTGTTGCTTCCGCCGCTAAATTAAATATCAGAGCGGACCGCGCTTAATAAAAACATCGACTATCGATACAATTTTCGCAACGCAACTACGTAGCCCTACTATTCCCATTCCTCATCTACACAACACAATTTCACCCTTCTGATCGATTTTCCTCACCTTATTCGTTTTTAGATACAGCAGTCTATACTCTGAAATTGCTTACATTTATCATTTTACTATTCATAAGCCACCCCGTCGCCGTTTGAGTATTATCTTGGAAATATCGATAAAGCTCACTTGATGCGGCTGACACCCCTACGCTTGCTTGATATGGAGCGAAAAAGGGACAGCATCATCAAAAACCAGTTGTTAGACAAAGAAGGAAGATAGTACCGCGACGAGATAAGTGTTCTAATTTATACTCAAATTGCGAACGTCGTCACAAGAACCACGTGCTAAATAACTTATTCAAATTCAGAATGTCTTAAGTGCTTTTATTTTTGGCATTGATATTGAACTTTAGTGTAAGACATCAAGGTTGAAATTAAGAATTAATATCAATTTAAAAAATATTATGTTAGAATTTTTCATTTTTGAGAGACGAATCTCTATCTTTGCTCGTTGGAAATGAATTTCAACTCTTAGGGGTGGGAAAACTGGGTTGTTTTTCGTTTGTGAGAAAAGTTTGCAAATTAATACGTAAGATTTTAAAAGAAAGACTGTGCATACTAACTAGGGTTGGTTCAAGGTTAAATTGGTGTTTTATTACTAAGTCGGTTAGTGGGTTAACTGGTACATTTAGGGGTGATTTCGGAGTTACGATACTGTGATTATGTAATTTACGTTTTGTATTTGATTAATTTTATCGTTTCTGATTGCTTTATGATTAGTTTAGGTACGTTTGTTGGGCAATAAAATGGCGGATGGGGGAATGACTGTTGTTCATGCAATTTTGTGGGTAATGCGATGGGTTGTAGTGATTAATTGGTAATGATTTAATGAATAAATGCGACAATGTTTGTGATTTCATATTTCAGTTAGAATCGTAGTAGTAATAAGACTATGTTATACACTTTTGGTATTGAAGAATAGTCATAAATTGAGACTTGTAAATTCTGAGAATTTTTGTTTTACAGAAAATAAAATTTGAAGGAAAGAAAAATCACCAGTAAAATAAGTAAAAGGAGACATTTTTGCAGAAATTCTAAGTTAGCCTAACATTAACAGATAAAAATAATACCATTCTAAATTCAAGTCTCACCTAAAACGAGACATCAGTTTTCGGGTTTCATACACGCACACATACACACAAACCGAATAGACGTTACCAGAATACCGTCACGCGTGAGGTTCGCGGCAGTTTTTGTAGTAAATTTTTGACACTTGTCATGTCTGCCGCATCACAATGAGATGGGGTTCACCCCCTACCCCTAACAACCCCTTACAACCCTATACCTTTGCCTTTCTTTATATTTTCACAGCGTTATATTTTATGGGGTTTGAGAGGACAGTATTTTTTGACGAAAAATTCGAAAAGTTCAGTGTTTTGGTGAAATCTAAAACATTAAGGATTTATTTGCTTATTCTTCTCCAAACAAAACTTCTTATGCGAGTTGGGCAACAAGAATAATTTTTTTTTTTTTTTTATAACATTTGACTTTCAAAAATTAATTAAGTACCTACCTATAATGACCAATTGAAATAAATAGTTGGTCTTTGATTTCAATATACTTACTTACAATACACAACTGAGGAGCTCGATCTTCACGTTAAGCCGTGCGTGCCTAGGTCGACCTGTGAATGGGTGACAAACCATTACATATCGAGTTTCCTCCGTGCCTCGGGAAGCATGTAAAGCCGTTGGTCCCGGCTGTAATTTGTAGATCTATGACAGTCGTTACAGGTAGTCAGTCTGAAGTGGCCTGAAAGTCTGACAACCACCAGTCTTACCAAAGGGTATTACCCAGTGGCCTTAGGATGTAAAAT
The DNA here is from genome assembly GCA_963853795.1 of Xestia rhomboidea. Classification (NCBI taxonomy): domain Eukaryota; kingdom Metazoa; phylum Arthropoda; class Insecta; order Lepidoptera; family Noctuidae; genus Xestia; species Xestia rhomboidea. The sequence continues at coordinate 16,029,138 of OY970773.1, forward strand.
ACTGGTATTCAGCTGCTTCCGGTTAAATTAGAAACCGACCCCAATTTAGTTAGGAAAAGGTTATGCACATAATGATTTCCGATAGCTTTTCTATAATTATAATCTTAGTTTCCTTAAGCGAAATCAATTTTATTTGAGTTAATTCGCTGAAATTTCTTGTAAAATTTTCTAATTGAGTGGATTTTTTTTCTCCCTTGGATGGAAAATTTTCCCGTTCTATTCATCAGGGTTGCTTTGTTAAGAGTGTGGGTCCTCATTAGTGGAAGGCCTCTAAGTCTCTTTCATACATTAGAAGTAGAGCCTCATAATTTATTGGAAGTGGTTTTTTTTTTCAATGATTTGTGTGTTTGAAAATGTAATTGGAGTATAGCGTAATAATATAATATAATATAATAATACCAGCCTATTACTGTCCCACTGCTGGGCAAAGGCCTCTTCTCATACAGAGAAGGCACGAGCATTGATCACATAGGGTAATGATATATAGATAGACGGTAGATAAGTTTAAAAGGGCTGAATGCCTTTCATGAATTGTTTAATTGTACATAACTTCACGCCTGTAATCCCTGAAAGGTTAGGCAGAGATGTACCAACCTTTCGCAGTTGTATCAGTCATGACTATCTCAAAAATCTATTTGTGCTTTTCCATCAAGAATTGATTGTGTGATTTTTACGGTCGACCAAGCTATTTGGTTTACATTTTCACCTGCAAATTACATTGTAAAATGTAAACCAAGTAGCTTGGTCGATCGTACATTCTGGGCTACTGATAAGTAAGACAAAAACGTACATTTTAGTCTAAGACAATACATGAATAAACTCTGACTGAAACATAACTGTAAGTTCGGTCTAATTTACTCCCCCTGTAACTCCCCTTTTAGCAAAACAGGCATGACGATATCTTGAGTCTAATAAAGAGTTGAGTTTAAACCTATACGAGTACATCAGCTAACCCCTATAATAGACCTGCACAATATAATTATGCAGCTAAATTCCGACATCGATATATTTTGGTACAGCTTCTGCCAGCGGCTTCGACCGCGTGAAGTTCGTTAATTGTCCCATGGGATCTTACTACCGGGATAAAAAGTATCCTATGTGTTAATCCAGGTTATAAACTACCTGTGTGCAAAATTTCATCCTAATCCGTTTAGTAGTTTTTGCGTTAAGGAGTAACAAACATACACACATACTCACACACATACAAAGTTTCGCCTTTATAATATTAGTGTGATAGCTGAAGAATATATCGACAAATCCTCGACTCCAGCTCGTTAGTACACTCATTCTCCTAACTAAAGAAACCCGTAATCGTTTAAGCATAATATAGTAAATAATATTTCGGTGGCCACAGAGCTGCACATTGTCGTCTAACAAGCAACCCTTGAGAGGATGGCGGGGAGTTGTGTGGGTACGTGGTACGGGTGTAGAGGAGCGAATGAAAATTTTGGAAAAAAATCTCGTGGTAGTTTCGCTGGCATTGGATGGGTGGTGTATGGTAGCGTGACGGTTGTCAGAGGAGAATGGAAGAAAACGTGTGGCGCCGACTCCAAGTTACATGGGACAAGAACAAAGATGATAATGATGGTAGTTTCACTGCAGGAAGTACGGGTTCAAACACATGGTTTTAAAGATGTGATCGAAGACGAATCTTTAAAAAAAAATTGTTGTACTTCTTTCGTCCAGAATGCTTAAACAAATGGCAATTGCTTTCAAATAGTTACGTATTTTTTACAAAGGCTGTCAACAGGACTGACGTAAGTTTTCGATAGCCTATGTCAATTCAACACATTTTTTACTTTTCCATCATCGGTAAAAGTAATGAAATGTCACTTTGGCTAAGCTTAGGCCCCCAGCATAGCTATTCACAACGCTTCGATTCGATTTTCGATCCGGAAAGTCGTATGTCTATCTTTTTTTGACATTACGAAATCGAGCGAGATAGACATACGACTTTCCGAATCGAAAATCGAATCGAAGCGTTGTGAATAAGGGGCCAGATGTCTCTTGCAATTGTGAAACTTTCTGAAAATATTGGTATATTTAGTTCGTCGCCATTAAAAGTCACGTCAAAAGTGCGCGCCCCGTGTCAAAGATCAAATATAATGCATACTTAAAAGAGCCCATTATTAATATTACAGTGGAATATTTATGTTCAATAATGCATCTATTGGTTATTACTGTAATAAATTAATTTTAATTAAATAACGGAGGAAGACTATTAAACGTTAAAATATGGTTGTTGTATTGCAAAATCCACTTTGTTATTAATTAAACATAGATAACTATTGCTGTTGTTATTTAAACAGTGACGCAACTGCTATATTTACCGAGAACTATGGGCTTAGTGCGAGTTTTTATCACTAGCAAAACCTCCTCTTTGCATTTCTAATTTATGGAATATGGCTATTTCAATTTCAAATTAAAATTTCCGCTAACGCAACTGAAAACTTATAAAAAGTCTTATTAACCCCTCAGACAATGAAAACACTCCAAATAAAACCTAACAATTCTCACATATACGGTTATTCTTTTTAACAGTACGCCTGTCAAAACGAATGGGAAATATGCGAGAAAGAGTGACTGGATAACAAGCACACTCACACACACACATTGCACATGGGGACCAGTCGCCATCTTGAAACCATTCACTATCGGAAAATTTAGTTTACGTCAAGGAATTGAACGCGGTAGCTATGGAACGGGGGACTGTAGGGTACGTTGGTTCGTATTTTGGCCGAGGTTCTTGAGATTCGTTTTGAATTAGCGTGGTTTTGAAATAGGAAAACCTATATCTATAATTTATGCTAGGCATCTAAGTACATATATATTTAACAGTAAGTATCTATTAATAAGTTATGGAATCAGGCGTTATTTTGCGGAAATTCACGAAATTAAATGTTTCGCGAAATATTTTGCGTTTTTCTCATTCTGCGATTTATTTGTTGTTGATAATTTATCGGTTTTAATGCATATTTTTGTTAAATATTAGGCAAATCATTTTACACTATTTTCAAATCAAATAGAGTGTATTCAAAGTTGCATAAGTCCAATCACCCATCGATTTCTGGACGTCTAAATACAGGTCCAAAAATTTTTAGCTATGCAAAAAGTCTAGCCAATATTGATTCAAAACATGCTACTAGTAGCTTTTCTAAACTAACAAAACTTTCGAATTTTTTGAAAGTATTAAACGTTTTTAGTCGAACTTAAAACTAAAGTGACTACAGCGTGTAAAAAAACGTTTATTTTGAAAATAGACTTTCCACAAACCACATCACCTCCATTTCAATGTCTCAATTTACAAATAGAAACTTCTTCCTAATCACAACAGCTTAATCCTTGTCCCTCCATTAAAAATTCAAATATCTTTATTTACTAACATTTATCATTAAACACGCGATTTGCTAATGTAGAGTAGGAAAAGCAATTTGTTTGGCCATTTAACAGCGAGCCTCTGTGAAAGGATTTTTGGAAATTCCACCTTCAGGGGCGTTAGATAGGGGTTAAAGTTTACATTAGAATCCGTGATTTTGAAAGTATGAAAAATTGTGTGGATGCATCATCAGCTGCCTAGACTTAGCATAAGACGAAGCTGGGTACCTACCAGGAGGTCTAAAATGGCCGCAAAAAAATTAAATTCTTAAATTGAACTTTATGCCAATGAAATTAAAGTCTATATTAAGAATTTAATTTTTTTAACGTGAGTCATACTAAGATTCTACTAAAGCGGCCATTTTAGGCCCCCAGTATTTTACATGGAGCGACTGACTATCTGACTTCCACAACCCATTCAGTGGGTAACACAATTACTTTTTAAGACTCGTTGTCGCACTTTAGAATTCTGTAACGTCTGTCAAAGTTATCATCATCATCACATCAGCCCGGAATCACCCACTGTTGGGTATAGGCCTCCCCTGTCTTCTGCCACACTTTCCGGTTCTGTGCGTCCCTGATCCAGGTGTTTCCCGTGACTTTAACGATGTCGTCGTCCCAACGGGCTTTAGGACGGCCCTGGTTTCTTTGGCTAAACCTTGGCCACCACTCGGTCAAAGCCTTGCTCCATCGGCCACCTCCGCGTCTAGCCAGATGTCCTGCGCATGTCCACTTGAGGCGCACCGCCCGGTCCCCGGCGTCGTAAACTTTCGTCCAACAGCGGATTATGGTGTTACGCAAAGTTAGACAGTCGAAAATTGAAATATCTTCATTTACTAACATTTGTCATTAGTAATCACGCTATCCACTAATGTACCCTTCTAACAGACCGGAACAGAAGGGAAAGTAATTTGTTCGTCGATTTAACAACGAGCCGCTTATTTTGGTACCCCACTAGAAGGAGTGAAATCGGGTAGCTGCTGAAACAAATGTCTTGTATCCGTACTTGTCGTAGGGATGGGAAACATCGTCGCTATAATGATATCGATATTTTTTCTGAGACTTACCAAAATTAAGACATGATTTCTATTTTTGTCAGGAATTGGTTTTTGCTTCATTGTACCTATTCACAATTGTAGGTAAAATCTACACAGGGCCTGGCTCAGAATAGTGGAGGTAGGCACGAGCAAATAGAGGTCGGTTTATTTGTATTGATATTTGATTTGTCTTTGGATAAAAAAAAAACTTAATCAAATTCGTTTCATCCGTTCAGGACGACGGAAAGATTCTACAGACAAAACACAGATACTCAAACACAAAGGTACACACTTCAAACTTATAACACCCGTCTTTTTTGGTCGCGTGTTAAATAATCGGAAATCATTTCATAAATATGTTGCATTATATTTTACGATTAAATCTTGAGTACTAAGAGCCACATCCTATTCTAAAGATATCAGCCAGTATGAAGCAATATTGCACCATGCATCAGCTGATATCTAGGTCGTACATCCTATTGCTAAATCAAGACAAGTATTGTGTTAGTCTAGCCTACAAAGCCGAGTATTTGATCTAAGCCTACATATTTGCCATCATATGCACTATGATGATACTTAACTGTCGATTGAAGTGCAGTTTGGGCATTCAAACTGTAGTATTGTGGGAAATAATACCAATTTCGAAATAAATATGGACTCAGTACTCGACACTTAATACAAACACTTAATACCTAACCATCTATAACATGCTTATCTAATGTATAACAGACAGCAGCGTATCAAGAATTTTCTCAGTCGATCGACTTCGACGATGCACATGATATGGTTTCCAATCCACATGCAATATCTAACTATACATAAATACGTGTCTAATTATGTATATTTACGTTGCATGGTGATCTCACAATTCGACTAGGTAAAGTAATTTATAGAAACATAAAAACTAAATGGACTATGTACCTATGTATTCCGTATTTCAATCCTTATTTCCAATTGATGAAACTCCTTCTAAAACAAATATCAACTTTAGTATAAATTAAGATGATTTCAGAGTCACAAGTATGCCAACCTCTCTAGGTTGAACTGCGAGATGCCATTCAAAATTAAACATCACAAGTATGAATGAAAAAAAAGCATGAAAATACACGTTAGCGTTACGTCACCAGGTCAGGCACTAACAACACGATAAAGAAGAAGAAAGAATACACGTTGTAGCGTAAACTGATCTTTGAGTGTGGGTGTTAAAGCTATTTTTCCGAAAACACGTGTTTGTTTACATATTTGGAAAATAAATTACGAATGAAGGAAATGCTACGTGGCAAGAATTCCTTCGCACGTGTTGGTTTTTCTTAAGACTTATAGTGGGTGTGGAAATCCCTCGAGTACCTTTATGTAACTCACTTTGAAGAAAATAAGTGGATAGTAGGTGTGAGCTTAACCACACAATATCAACAAAAATACATTAGGAACATTTTAAGGAAAAATCATTCAATAAAAAAGATTTGAGATTTTTTTAAACGTACCTACCTATTGTCGTCATGTTCGAGAAATCGCGATACAAAAATTATCCTGTTTACATTTATTTACACCTACATGTATAAGACGTATGGAACAGCTGAGATTTTTCGCCGATTCAGACACGGTCTTATTTATAACTTCTTCATAATAATGAGTAGGTACTTACCTACTATCACGTGATTTTACAAACGTGGGCATTTAGGCAACCATGAACCGTGAATAAAATATCAGCTGCTCCGTACATTTTGGTCGCGTAACTCGAAAAAATTCATTCAACAGCAGAATTTTTTCCCATAAAAGAGTTGCTTATATTTATGAGTACGTCACTCTCCTAAAGTATTGTCCACGTTTAACCAATTCTGTAATCGGCCCCAATAATTCCCAGTCAACCTGTATAAATAGAGTACAGTGACCCATTCATCTATCGTTTGCAACCTAACGTCTTTATTTTGTAGGAATAACGGTGATTTTCGTAATTCAAGAGTAAAGTTTACGATACCTTACACAAGAATGGTATATTCTTCCACATTTTCCAAACAGAAAATCTACATCCCTACACGAGTTACAACACTATGCAAGTATGCATATTGTCTACCTTATCGGCCTCTAATACGCCATTTATACTGTATGCAAATTTATTGCAAAAAGGCTTGTCGGATATAAAAGTATACCTATAAATTAGAAATACATCGCAATTCTTTGATGTGCTAATCACAACAATGATGAAATTGTTGTTTTTTATAGGTAATACCAGCTTATGCTTGCAAATTCACCCGTGCGGAATTTGGATATTATATCACGGAAACGTAATAGTTACTTATACAAAGTTTTAAGGTTTTATTTACTAACACCATTTATATTTTATCATAGGTATGTTAATCTGTAAGGTATAGGTGATACTATGAACAACTTTTACTATGGGACCAAACTCTGAATCGCGGTAAAAAAAAATAAGCTTTTCTATACATTTTGACGAGTTATGCGAACATATTGTAGGGAACAGCTGTTTTTTTTTCGCGATTCACTGTTTGGTCTCTTAGTAAAAGTTGTTGGTTCATAATGATGAGTACAATGACCCCTTAAGAGATTTCGTGTATGAATAGATTATAGATACACCTTATATATCTATGGGACAAAGTTGCCTGAAAATAAATGAATGTTATGTTATTAATAAGTATCCTATTTCCTTACTCTTAGGTTAGTCAACATGAGTGCTAGTGCATCAAAATGCGTTCAGCCGTTAGCGCGTAAAGAGCTTACAGATAGACAGACCGACAGACAGAGTTTCGTTCCAGTTTTTAATATCAGTATTGATAATTCATTAAGCGATGATTACTGATTAGATGGAATGTTTTATATTTTTAATTGCTGATATACTAAGTATTGATGCGGCGATGTCTGTCGGTATTATTTTATCTATAACGCGGCATCTACTGTTAGGTTTATCTTTCTTGTTGAATAGACCGCAAAATTGCAGAGAAATAATTATTTACACCTTTTTTCGTGATCGGTACGGTACGGTAGCGGTACCGCCAATAGATTTAATTTTCTCGATAGGTACTTAGAACATTCCCAATACGATTTTCTTACAAAACATAGCAGATGATAGATATCCAGTAATTTTTATTTCCGTATTTCCCAAAATATCGATATGAATTTTCCACGTCACCCCATCCCTAGTCCACACGGAAACGCGCCGCTGGGGCGTACAATTCAGGGCCACTACAAATGTGCACAGTTTTGTTTCTGACATTCCACCATCAATAACGTTTTTCGTAACGCAGTAACAGTCGGTTTTATTTTATTTATAGAGCGTTCACAACTGAATTTTACTTACTCAGTTAATGCGTGTACTTATGTGATCGATAGTTGTATTAGTGAGGGGCACCCCTATCGATAGTTTTATAAGTAAGGGGCATCCCCATTGAAGAAAGTTTTGGAACTGATTAATGACATGTGCGACTTAAGTTAAGTTGTAACTTATTTTTGATAACTTCATCACGCATTAACTCCCGCAGAAGTAAGGCAGAAGTGTAATTCAGACACCATATAAGTATAGTATCCACGTACACCTACATTTCGTTACTTGAACTTTTGACAGACTTGTGTAAAATATTTTAACCCTTTTCCTGTCCAATGGAAACACCATACCTGGGAACCTTCTAGTTACGGATATTGGGGGTCAAAGTTCCAACTTTTTGACAACTGTTTTTTTAAATACAATTTTTTAATGTAAGATTTTTAAACATCTCCACGAGCCTCGTACTATTCAATCCATCCATCAGCACAATGTTTTGAGTGCATTACATTGAGTTCTACCACAAAACATGGTTTTTCACCCCAAAAAAAAAGTCGTTTCCCAGCAATAATTTTTGCGTAAAGTTACTTAGTTTGATGTAGAGAATGCTTGGTTGACGGCTTCGTGATGAGGTGGTTTACATCCTGATTGGTGACAATGGTGACATAACCCCATGCCCGGATTCGAGCCCATGAGCCCACCTCTTAGACCAAGAGTAGAACAGGCCCCTTTATAGGCCCTATGCAAACACTTAGTTTCGTTTGTTTTGTATCCATCTTACAGAGTTTTTATGAAAAACCTGAAGTTACCTATTTCACTCGATCTGTCAATCGAACCAGAACGCAGCGAACGTTCTGGACAAGGAGTAGAGTAGGAACTGTAATGCCAGTTTTTACTAAAACTCTGGGACGCCAAAATATTATTACACTCTAGAACTATCAAAGTGTCAGTAAGGCGATACTGTCGAAAGTTGAATGTCCAAGAGAGCACTTTTATGTCGGCTACTATTCGTGAAAACGAACGACTCTCTTGCTCAATTACAAGATACACAATATCATGCAAAACAATAACATTACAATCCCAAGTAAAAAGCACTATAAATTCTCCAACAGTACCAAAACAATAATACATAATCTTACCTAACATAAAAACCCATTTATATTGATAAGAAGCCTATCAGTATAAAATAATACGACATGTAACTCGACATCTCTCATGTAATTGATACAATGATAAAATGAAGCCACTTATAATAATAGTATATAAGTACAATATAGGTACGTTTATATTGGTTTATACGCTGAGAATTTCATAGAATTCCAACATTCGCTGACATGGAAAAATGAATATTATTAAAATACGACAGCACACAGTCGCAGTTCAGGATAGTGATGTTCTTGTAGCGTTTTTCGGATAAAATTAGGATATTTTGAGAAGACTTTTTTATCAGGACCTGCTAAAGGCTACAAAATATTTAATTAAGAAGATTCTCACAAGACACTGGTCCCCCGAGATGTGCATGTGCATCTGATCACTGATCTTCATACAAGCCAGTGCGACGCGAGATCCGATCCGACCACGCAGACGAACGGTGTGGAGTGATAACCGCCTTATGAGCTCTAACGAAATTATAGCTCTTTCCGACCTAAAAGTTACATATTTCTATTTAGACTATGACAAATACGCACTAAATTGCTTACATGTCTTATTACACTAATTTAAACTTTATTTTACGGTAGGTAACGTATGTTACGTTAATTACAAAGATCATTTTTTTAACCTGAAAATATACCATTATGCCTAGGAACCATACCCATTTTAATTGTCTTTATGAATGCTTTACCAATTAAAATGCTTCGTACAACTTGTCCTACGTAATAAAATATCCGAAAAAACATTTCTGAGCACGAATTTCACTCGCCCCTAAACACAACATACCGCACACACACATCAATGTATGCTTATTCCGCCGAATGTCACATTCATAGGTAAAAATTCAACATCGAGATATGACGTTACCCTTTCTTTATCAAAAACTAACACACGTGCGGATATAACAAGGTTTTCTCGTGTCGATATACGACACGCACACTTTCCCAACACTAGTTCGAAACAGAATATTCAACTTTATTTCGTGGAAGTAAGCGCTAGTTTTGAAAAACGATGAGGTATTTTCTTCTAACAATAGCTGCACAGAATAATAAATCATAAGCTCTTGCGATACAGTTTGTTATTCGAAATAGTCGCTGTATAACTTACGACTTTCCGTTCCGCACACATCTAAAAATACTGAAGTAGGAATAAATGCGAAAATAAACCTTAACTGTAAACTATGACGGTTGTTTTTCGCGTGTACAAGTTCCGAATTGAAAATATCGCGTGGGTGAATTCACGAGGCAACAATAGTGTCCGAATGGGGTTGTTAGTTTTCGGCCGACTGCGCATCAGTTTTGCGCATATCAAAGATGGCGGACTTGGAAGCGCGGTCGCGCCATTTTAGCTACGTTTTTCATTTTCGCGTCCGAAATAATAAAAAGAAGTCTGTTTTCTCTGAAAACGCGCGATGTTTCGTCATTTTTTGAGAAAGAAAAGTGTTTTTATACATATTGTGAAGAGGTAATGTGTGTGCCTGAATAAATGGCTCGTTTGGTTATAACTTAGTTACAAGTCATTGATTTTTACGAAGATACAATGTGGTGACAAAGTTGCTGGTGTTAGGTTATATTTTTCACATGAAAACTTCAAAAGTCGGAAGTTTTTGTTTACCGTCAAGTTTATTTAAACTTTAGCCTGTCTTTAAAGCCAAACACATTTTGATTTCTGTGTTTTTCGTCATATGAACACTGCCCTATTTGTTTTAGTTGGTGTTGCTGGACCACGGTCTACACCGCAATTCTACGAAGCCATCCATGGGCCGGTGGGTTCCTACAACTCAACAGTAAGTATCACCATCCAGCTGACTTTTTAGTATTTTTTTCGAAGCGAAGAAGAGCAGGTACTAGGCTAAATTAAGTATGATGGTGTACAGTCAGCCTCCAAAAGATGTAAATACCGACAAGAAATTAATTTGACTGTCTAAGTATAATTTGTGTTCCCAACTCTTGTTAGTTGGCTATAAATACAATGAAGCACCCAATTTGTAATAATGTTTTATCTCTGTTTGTGGAAATTTTACCTAAATTATTACATATTTTTGAGGCTTACTGTACAGTTGACTACACATATCTCTTTAATTTTTTGTTTTTATTCATGTTTCTATTATTATATTTTACTTGAAAATGTTTTCTTGAAAATCCTCGGTTATTTTTTTTATCTGCATCATCCTAGAGTAGAATTTTAGAAAATGCCCAAGGTATTAAGTCCGCCTTTGTACAGTGTTTTCTTTTACATTTGTGCCATACTGATACTGTTAGTCTGCTCCATCCCACTTTTGGGCAAATGCCACTCCCCATGTCTTTAAATATAATTGGGGATAAAAGTTGCAAAACGTGTCATTTAGGGGAAAAAGCTGGAATTTGGGGAAAATTCAGAAACTCGATCTAGTAACCCTGGGTTGCGCACCGTGGCAGCCGATCAGCTGTTGCGATGACTTTCCGCCATTAGCGCTACAGAAAAAAAAAGTTTAGTGCGAGTCAATTATTTAAATAAAATCATTTTGAACTTGACCATTTGCAGAAAACTAATGTTGTTGTTGTAAATAATTATTTTTCTAAACGTTATAAAAAAAAATGCCGGCCAAGAGCGAGTCGGACTCGCGCACCGAGGGTTCCATACAAACTTTTTATAGGACAAACTTAACTTTGCTGTTCGATTCGGCGTTCGATACGGCTATTGTACCAACCGCAAATAATAAGCTTGTAGTAAACTCGCTTTTTTGTTATTAAACTACATAATTACAGTTTTCAGATTTTTCTCTTTACATGTGCAGTAAGACATTGCTTCTCGCCAAATTCTGTGATTCTAGGTCAAGGAACTACCATATTGGTTTTCGACCAAAAACCTATAGGGTACTTCTGGTTGACCTAGAACTGACAATTTTGGTTAAAAGCAAGGCTTACAGCACAAATAAAGGGAAAATTCCGAAAAATAAAAAAAGTTGAAAATTAAGGTAAATTTTGGTACTTACAAGTTTTCGCGAAAATCTAAATTTGCCCATATTTTTTTACCGTGTTGATTTTTATACACCTAATAGGAATTATAGACCTTGTTATCTGGTATAAATTTCAACTTGCTAGGTCTACCCATTCCTGAGTAAATCGGCTGTGACAGACGGACAAGAGAGTGATCTTATAAGGGTTCCTTTTTTACCTTTTGAGGTACGGAACCCCAAAAACTAAAGAGTATTGGTAAGAATGTTAAAATAGGACTTATAAAGACTGTTTGAACTGAGGCAAATTCCGTTGGGGTCTCGGGACGCGAGTCCTGCACCTTCGTACCAATTCCGTGCCGCACCCGAGTCCAGTATTCACCTCAGTTTGATCAGTACTTTTTAGTTAAATAGAAACAGAATCATTCAAACCTCGCATATTTTCTTTCTTAGATGGCGATTCTGTGCATTGTGGCGACTGGACATTTCTACAGAGAGACCGCGCATCAGCAAATCTTCAAAGAGATATTTCATTGACATTGGAATTATCCTGATGTAGAAACTGACCCGGAGTTCGGGTTAGTGTCAGTCAATGACGCAATAAAAAAGGTGGATCTCTAAGTTCACAAAAATACAATTACAGATCTAAGAAGCATCTCTAATGAGCAAAGGACGACGCAAGCGAGCTTTGTACGAATACCGCATCCCGCCTGCCGACCTACTGACGCAGACCCAAGTTAGAGCCATAAAAAAGGCACTAAGCGCGAATATTTCGCAGTCAATTAATGGACAGTCTATTCGGCTCTTAAGTCGTAAATCCGTAGACGAACAAAAATGAACAACGGGTAAGTTACCGGTACTGCAAGCTCAGTTAAAAAACATGAAGGACTTGAAACAGTGTCCTGTTCTGTCACAGCTTCTCTTGAAAGACTTCCAATACTGCTCCTGCAACCAATGGTCAACGATACCAATAACTAGGGATACCTCTACAGTCACTTCCAATTACAGGAACGCGCGTTTCAACACGAGAAACTAGTATATAGTAGATGAGCACTTCAGAACTTACACCTCCTCGAGGAATACCGAGCATATACTAAAGACTACTGAGCATGGGGTCCTAAGTTCGATTCCCAGGTCAGTCAAAGTGTTATTGGACTTTTTTCATAAGGAGTTTATCAGTAGCTGCCACGAAGTCCGGGTTTGTGCCCCGTTGACGGCATTAGGCTCGCCCCTATTACGTGGGACTTAAACATGGCTAGCGAAATGTGGGTGTAGGTACTATTAGGTACCACTCTGCTCATCTTTTCGAGGATTCCAGGCGTGATATTATGATAATACGTTAATTTTAATATTATTTCTCCAATTGTTTCAGAAACCTGCAGTGCACCTTAAAATGCTGGAACCAATTACCACCTTTAGAAAGACGTACTCTGCTAGACACACACAGGCTTCCCCAAGCTTCACCAAATCAACCGGTCCTGTGATTCTCACATCTTCCTTCCCGCGTTATTTAATAAAGCAGGAAATAAACAATTAAAGACCACATCCATACAATTTATTTCACACCTTTCAAAGAACACCGTGCAAACCAAAAGTAACAACTAACAAGTAATAAAATCTAAAGAAACTTGTTAGAATTATTAAATTACACCCTTCTATTGTAGGTAAATTTGAATAAATTATAATCACAATGCATATTCAAATTGGTTCCCAAGGTTTGGGCATCATCCTTTATAATAATGCCAGGCGTTAACCCTTTCTGTGCCGTGTGCAGTTTTGTGATAGTTAGATTTTGATTATTATTATTTTGGAGGCTCGTATGATCTTCGTTCGTTAGTTTCGCTTCGAGAGTTTTTGGCAACTAATCGTAGAAGATTTCCCCATTTCAATTGTGACTTTAAGGAGAGCAGTAAATATGTGTTTTATGACTGCATGATTGATAGATGATATTAATAGGTGTTGGTTAGCTGTACGTTTTTGTGTAAACTGTTACTGATGCAAGTAATTATAATTGCTGTCATAATATAATTATGTGCTTTTTGTGAAGTTTATATTAATGAATACGAAAAAAAGCTAGTAGGAGGTATTATTTTATGTTAACCTCTAACTCAACTATATTTATTTAATAAACTATGATTAATAAACTATAGCTCATTCAATTTTTTATTTCTGAGAAAAAAACGAAGACACGTACTGAGAACGGACTGAGATTCTTTGTCACTTCTTGTTTAATTGAGAAATTGAGATTAATTGTGAGTTCTTAGTGATGCATGAATAAACCTGTGTTAGTAATAAGAAACTCTGTTAGTGTTTTTTTTTCTGCTAAACGCTAAATAATAAAATAAAAACATAACATGTAAATTTCCACTTCCTCTTTAAACGTAAAAATAATTAAATACAGGATATTTCTACAAAGGCGATAGTATAATTGTTGGTGCCTAACCACTTATTTAACGTTCAAGCATTTAAATAAAATTGTATTCTCAAACAAAAACTCACTAGCTCCACGGAACAGTGTTGACTATTTTTTTCTATTTTTATTAATAATATAACCCTCCACTTTCGATTTCTAGCCGTTTTTTCCGACTTCCGGAACCTAACACATCTGTGCGACAAAAAATGACATACACTACACAAAGCACATTATTCTAATTATGCATAGACCGACAACGTACTTTGACATGAAAAAAATAATAAAAAAAAAGCTCGATAAAGGGTTAACTTTTTGCTTTACGATTGAAAGCGAACACTTTTATATTATGCAAATGAAGGCGACATTTGCATACAGTTTTTTTACTAAAGAAAAATCACGCACATCTGTCGTTCTTCCGTTTCGTACTTAAGTTAACGATTGTAAATAGATAACCGGTTTGCTGGGTTAATGTCAACCGTTTTTGTTATCTGTAGATAACTAGGTATTTGCATTATTGTTATCTTTAGCCGCGCTTTTACCTTTTTTGTTCATTATATTTTCACTTGCACCTGTCTAAAAATAATTGTAACACTTTACGCAGCATAATGGTAAAATTTAATTTCTTGTAATAAAAAGAAGAAAAGATATAGAGAAATTAACCGCGGGCGATTCAAATTATAAACTGGTATAACTTTACAACATATGTTAATACAGTAACAATAGGTTTGGAAAAAATACGACAGACGGTAATTAGAAAAATGTCGTAAAATGTTAGATGAGTATCTTACATTCGCGGCTACGCGCTGCCAACAAGATGGACAGATAAAGATAATATATCATTATAGACAATTATACTGTCGCTGGCTGTATTACGGAAGTCGGAAATATACGAGCGCGCATTCAACGGGTCTCATAGAACTGTCAAGCTCTTGGCATTGAAAACCAAACTCTATTTCACCTGCCTAAGGTTTAATTTTCTTTGTTTGGACTTACACTTACGACATTATACTCTGAATATTTTTTTCTAAGATCGAAGGCGATCTAACCCTTTCTTTACGTGTCAGCTTTTTCCTGTTATCTGTTTTATTGCTCGGTGTATTATTACAGACGGAAATAGCTCGGGGGTCTTAACGACCGTATTTAAGCGGTGCAAGTGTTAAATGCCCAGTATTTTGTGTTGCGGCTCAGTTTTGCAATTATTATTTTCTTAATAATACCTTGTATGATATGATGAAGTTTTATTTCATGCATTTGAAGGGTTATAAAAGTTTTTATGAAGGTTAGAATGGAAAATGCTATCGCAAATACGAGCACTTTAAGAAGATCGCCCAGCAGAGACATCGGGTTATTGCAGCATACAAAGAGGCAGAAGAAGAATATCAAGACTTTTAAGGGGACAACAGGATCTAAACGCGAGTTTTATAATGCAAAAAAGCACATGATTCACAGCAATAAACAAAACCAGACAAATATATGAAATTCTTCAGGATATATGCTAGTATGATAGTGTTTTAAAAACATAATACAACTAATTTTACTCGATTAAAAAAAATCACCAACTTATCTCTAAAAAATTCTTTTAACGAGTAAAAACCATACTCAAATACATGTGATCATTCTGATTTTTTGGCAAATAATTCTACAAGCAACATATTAGCATGATAGTGTTTTATTTTTTTAGTCCAATCAATAGATTTTTTGTAAATCGCAAAAAAACACTCATTTCGCACTATTCGGCCCGCAGTGACTGACGTAACAACCACTTTGTAGCGCAAGCGGATTAGAACTTTATTCTAACATAATTTCAAACGAAGTTTGAACCACCACAATTAGAGTTGCTAATTTAGCTTCTGTAGTCGCCTTACGTTGACAGTTAAAATATGAAAATGTCTTAACTATTGTGAAAAATCACAATGGATTAATTTCTGTGTTTCGCTATTTTTATAAAATAAAGGGTTCTATTTTGAATTAAAAATTACTATTATGAACTACCTTTCCAATTACTTATTTTCTTTGCTATTTAGCCAGAAATTAGATAAAGCGACCCTGCTACCGCTACTGCTTTCTACAAAGGTAAAGTTCAACAACCATAATTATACCTAAGTAATTAAAACGGGACTGGGTACTGAGGCCATGTTTGTCATGTCTGACGGCGCACAGTGGTGGGCCCGGATATAGCAAGACTGGAGCCCTGGGACGAGAGAGAAGAAGTACACCATGGTGAGAAGTGGAAGGAATGGGGCATGAAGCAACTCCTGACCAAAGGGGGACACCCATTTTTTTTTTTTTTTTTTCGGATTGGAAATCATCAAATGACTCCTCCCGCTCTGGGCGGAGCAGGAGGGAGTGTCAGACTTTTACTGACTAAAACCATGTTCCTTCATCGCCCTTTGTGTTCCGGGCCACGGTATCTCTTTCGAATAGTCCCGCAGCCCCGGCAGGCCTCGGGCCGGTTGCTTGGACCTTGCTTGGACCTCTTCTTTTGCTGACTCTCTTTGAAGCGCGCGTGGAACACGAACGCGCCGTCGACACGGCCTGTCGTCATGAGACGGACGGACGGCGAGCTAGCCCATAGCTCACCGTCTACAGGCCCGCGCCTAGTGGCCCCCGACGCTCGGGGCGTCTCCCGCGGCAGCCGGGACGTGTGGATCCCCTTTTGGTCAGGAGTGAGACAGTACGGGCTAACTATAAAAAAACAACACCCCTTTCTCACGCCATAATAAATAATAAAGTAACAACCTACGTATGTTGGTAGACTCCCTTGAATGTATGCAAGCCTAGTACTTTTGGTCGCTAAAAAGACGGTTTTAGTCAATATTTTGGAGAATAGACTTGTTGTCTCTAGTAGACAGAATAAAATAAATATTATTTTATTAATTTGTAATAGCGTTTCAATTTTTGTTTTAAGTGTACTTTTGCAACCTCGAGGTCAAGCGTAAATTTTTAAAAACAGATGTCATTTGTTTCACGAGTCGACGTAAAGGGAATCGACGTAGAGGGAATGATTCCTTACTGCATCTAGTGGTAAAATATTCTGGTACTTACAAATTTACCATACCTACCTTACATATTGCATTTATATTTATAGTAAGACCTCAAATGACGACACAGTGACGCAATGATTGAGCGATTGGCTGCTGCGTGTCGCGGGTTCGATTTCCACACGGAACAAATCTTTCTATGCCTTACAGGTAGTTGATCCGGGTGTGGCTGTTTGTGTGAGTTTAAATGTTTGCAAACCGCGGAGCCACTATCTTAGAAACCGATCAATGACGATCAAGCGATTATGATAGGTATTTTTTTTTTATAACTTTAACCCACACTTGGAATTTCTTCTGTATTATGTAAGTACAGCGATAACGATATACGTACGTACGACATGATGTACATACGTTTGACGTACATCATTTTAAGATATACCTATATCTTAAAAAAAAAAATACCTATCATAATCGCTTGAAAAATGATAGACCTACAAATGAAATCGTCAACAAACAGCCTCGCCAGCCCGAGATGCAGATTGCAGTAAGTACAGTCGCTGAGCTAATGATTGCCTTACAACTTACAAGCAAGAATAAGAAAGGGCTGAATCTTGAACGAGTACCTAACTAACATAACATCACGCCAGTAATCCTCTAAGGGTTAAGCCAGTTATGTTTAAGTCCTATGTAACGAGGAGCGAGCCTATTGCCACAAATACTGACTCCGTGGCTCCTACTGAGAAATTCCTGATGAAAAAACACAACCGTGAGACACACGGCTAAGCATGAGATCTTTCCTTCCCGATCCTGGAATCGAATCCAAGATCTCGTGTTCAGCAGTCGCGCTTGCGACTACTAGATCAACGAGACAATCCTAAATGTTAGTACCTACCTAAATAACTCTAATTAAAAGCCAATGAAAACTGGGATTACACTGTTAGGAAATGATAAGAAAAAACTACCTATAGTGATCAACTACACTGCCCTGCCAAACTAAACGTATAATATATTTTTAAAATTGCAATAACTTTTTAAGTACACAATATAATATACTTTCGAAACAAAAAGGACTCGAAAAGAGTTAAATTTTGTCTGTAGTTTCAAAGAAAGCTGATAGAAATTGCTATAAAACGTTTTTTTTTATTTTAAATCTCGAACTTCTATAATTAGATAAAATAAATAAAAGTGTAGTACTTAGTTTTGCAGGCCAGTGTATAAGCTAGATATTGAAGTGTTTGGACCTGAAATCCAACTTTTTGGGATGCAGAAAAAACCTCTCGCAAGGAAGGCTTATTTTACTTAGGTATTGAATGCAGTTGCAATGTTACCTCCGCACAACGACGGCAGAAACTGAAAAATTTACGTAGCAAACTGAAATAATAACATTGTAAGTACAAAAGTAGGAATCATAACTTGTACCTCGGTATTACTAGTAAAAGTAGTCTAAGATACTCGTAACAACCAAACTTGATTTCTCTGAAACCTTTCGTATCGTCAGTGCCCGCCCATATTCGCCAATCATTTTAAAGTTCTATGTAAGAGCAAAGTCCAAGCTCAAGGTTTGCCAACGTGCTGCAATGGAGCGCAGCATACAAGGCGTCAAACTTACCGACCATGTACGCAACGCCACACTGCGCTCCAAAACACAAGTCACTGACGTTGCTCAAAAAGCAGCTAAGCTAAAGTGGGACTGGGCTGGCCATGTCTGCCGTATGCCCGACGAGCTGTGGGCCAAAAAAACCACGATGTGGAGCCCTGATACAGCCAACCAACGACCAGTGGTCCACATTGGCCCTGGATCGAAGAATTTGGAAGTCATGGGGAGAGGCCTTTGCCCCGCAGTGGGATGACATATGCTAACAGTAACAGTATGATAGAGCAGGGCAGCCTATTGCCATCTACAGGGAACAATTTCAGACTCCGAATTGTTACCGAGAGTTTCCAATAGGAAAAACCCATTGACATGTCCGATCTAGGAGTAGGCATGACGACAGTATCAAAAAATTGCAAATCTATTTAGTCCGTCAGTTAGAGTATTGGAAATTAATGGACACGTATTTTTTGTTTTTGTAAATCAATGAATATTGACAAAGATAAAACGCATCAAAATTCGGGAGTGGGGTCTCGTGACGTCAGAACTAGCTAAAAATTATACCATGGCGTGACGTATTGAGAATTTTAAAAGCGTCTTATCTTCGTCAATTTTGGTTTACGTAACAAAAGAAAAAACACGGTTCTAATATTTTTTGATAATCTAAGTGACGGACTAATTAGATTTTTTTTGTCATCCCGCCTATTGAGCCCAGTACCCAGTAGGAAGGGGGACGTGGCTCAATAATACGAGTAACAGCCGCTCGGGTCGATCTTCAGGTTAAGCCGCTCTTGCCTAGGTTGTTCCGTAGATGGGTGTCCACCCATTACATACCGAGTTGTTAGGAATTGTCAGGAATTTTTCAGTAGCAGCCACGGAATCTGGATTTGTGCCGGCTGATGCAATAGGCTTGCCCCGTGTTACAGGGACCTAGGGGGACTACAGGAGCTAAACGCGAGTTTTACAATGCAAAAAAGCATATGATTTATTGCAATAAACAAAACCAGAAAAATATATGATATTCTTCACGATATAAATGCTAGTATGATAGTGTTTTCAAAACATATTACAACTAAATTTACTCGATAAAAAAAATCACGAACTTATCTCTAAAAATTTCTTTCAACGAGTAAAAACCATACTCAAACACATGCTATCATTCTGATTTTTTGGCAAATAATTCTACAAGCAACATATTAGCATGATAGTGTTTTATTTTTTAGTCCAATCAATAGTTTTTTTGTAAAACGCAAAAAACCACTCATTTCGCACTATTCAGCCCGCAGTGACTGACGTAACAACCACTTTGTAGTGCAAGCTGATTAGAACTTTATTCTAACAGTATTTCAAACGAAGTTTGAACCACCACAAATAGAGTTGCTAATAATTTATCTACATAACTGTCAAACAATGTGGAAGAACTTTTTGATACCTACACCTCTGTCTAACCCTTCGGAGATTACAGGCATGTTATTATGGTATGTGAAAAGTATTTAACTGTAACAAAGACCTCTGTACCCGAGTGTACCGTTTATATTATGTAAATGTAAGAATAAAGAACGTCGTGATTGAACATGCATGACGCTCGCCTACCTACCTACATTTTTTTATGCATGTATGTCAACGTGCATCACGCCTCTACTCTTCGACGGGGTAGGCAGACATTGAATTGGGAACCATTGTTTTTAGCAGAAATATTTAGAAGTGTAGTGTCATGATTCGCTCATAAAGTAAATACTAGGAATTTTTCAGAGAATTCTAAGTCTAGAATTAAGTATTGGTGACCAATTAAAGAACGAGATTCTAGGTGAAATGCGAGTTTACGACGACACCTTAACTTTTGTGGTGATTTATGAATTAACGATGGCACGTTGTAAAGACGACCGTTGTAAAGATGACGTACGAATGGCGTAGCGGTAGTAAGGCTGCCTTACGTTCTTAGGGTCCCGGGTTCGAATCCCGGTTGGAGCAACTGTTTGTGTGATGAGCATGGACATTTAATTTTGTTTCCGAGTCATGGATGTTTATATGTATAATACGTATGTATTTACAAACAAAAAGTATCTATGTAGTATATCAACTATCTGGTGTCCACGACACAAGCCTCGGTGCTTAGTTTGGCACTAGATGGCGCTGTGTGTTAATGTCCAGCGATATTTATTTATATAAAGAAAATGGAAATACACAATAAGGTTCAAACTAGATTACTAAGAAAAGAAGCGAAAAATATAGTTTTATTTGATATCTAAATAAGTATTGGAATCTGCCTTAATACGATCCTCCATAGAATCAACTTACCTTACCTCACAAACACATTCCATAAAACTTGAAGGTAGGTTATTAAGTAGGCTGGTAAGTATTGACTAGGAATCCAACTCAGAACTGAACAAAGTACTAGACACAGACACCGTGTCTAGTTCTAGCCTAGGTAGGTTAGGACCTAGTAGCCAAGCTAGGTACCTAGGTAGGTTTTCATTGAAATATTGGATATTTATATTCCTATGAAATGAAAATTATGTCGATACAAGACTACTTAGTAGATCTGATTCTCTTATTAGATACGAGTTGGAATCGTTTGTTTAAGTAGCCTACATAAACAATGGCCAGTATTGGTAGAAATTCTAAAAGTAAATGAGTTGCATAATCTTGTTCCGGATTATGAGAGGCTAAAACAAAAAAAAATGGCGGGATTCCTAAAATGTAACTTTCCGCTACAATTCAGTTAGTTAACTTTTTACTAGCGACATCTATGTTCTATAAATGTCAGATTTTTTTTACCTTTAAACGATGTGGACACCTAGCGTCATCTATTGAGGGGTGAGCGAATTCAAAATTAATAATTGTTTTGATGTCCTAGAACTTTTAAGAAACAAACACGTTACATGTTGTATTTATGGATTGATTAAAGTAAAATTGAATACCTCAATGATTATTTGTTTATGGAATTTTGTTGACTAAGCACATGACACTTCCTCGTCTAAAAATCCAGACACATTGCTCTGCAAGTTTCATTTGAATGATGTTCCAAAAAAAGCATTATCCCTTTTTACAACAAAACTATAACTTGTACTAATTTATAATTAATACGAAGTGTCTAAAATCGAGGTAGCAAAAAGTTAATATTACAATATCAAAATTCTGACAAGGAAAACTTATTAGAAAAACTTTCTGTTTAGAACAACTAGCGACATCTATTATCGAATAGAATAACAAATAGACATGTAGGTAAAACAGTATCCAAATGCTTCGGGACGTGCATTAAAAATAGTACAAATTAGGCTTAAAAGTTGATGACCTGTTCTTTGAAACTTGTTTTTTATTATTTTCTTCTGAGGATTATTAATTATTATAGCAGATTTAAAAAAAAATGACTTTTAAAAAAATGAGTTTTGTTAGTTATATTTTTGCTTTTACTTTTATTCTTCCTGGACTGTTGTTTGCCGGTTTTAGAAGAAAATTATTATTACAAAATTGGAAAAATTTGATTAATAGATGTTGATAGTGTTGGTTGTTGGTAGTGGTTGTTGGTGTTGGTATAGAATAGAATAATTTTATTTGTGTAAAAACGTGGTAATTAGGTCATTTAGATAGGGTTGTGAATTTACATGTTTCGCCAGAGAATGGCATACAAATATCAGAACTTAACATAGAAAATTAATACAAAACATTAATTTGCCCATATTATAATATACATAAGTAATAAGAATAACACTTACAATTTTGGATTCGAAATCTTAACAATAATAGATGCTTACTCGACCAACATCTTAGGAGGCTCTCGCTTGGCAGCTGGATCAAGGGATTGATTCAGGAAGCAGTACTTCTGGACACGGCACGTATTGTTAGGAGGTTTCTATCTCAAGAGCCCTGACCACCGGCAGCTCGGACCCTGTTCCCAGCGCTGGTGGGCTACGAATTTTATATTTTAAATGTTTTTTATAGTATTACATATATTATATATTTAAAATTTCAAATAATATGTAAGATAATGTATAAAGGATAATAATAGATGTATAAGAGAGCCTCGATCTTGCCCGGTGCATCTTAGGAGGCTCTCATTGCTATAAAAGATACTGCTACCAAATTGCAACAGTAGGTAATCATCATTTTTAGGTTTCAAGTTAATTCTGATTAAGGAATCCTAATTTCTGTTAGACAAAAAGAACTGAGTTAATGAGGAAACTGTGGTGACTTGACTACCTCAGAGTTACGATATTTACGTAGGTAATTTTGGTTGACTCGTCTAGCTCCATAAATAGGAAGGTAGATACGAAGTTTTACTTCGGTACTTTGGACTAGAGTGATGTTTGCTAGTCAACTAACTTATCTTACAATATTTTTACTTGTTTATAAGCCATTTATACTGAATTTTCTTCTGTTTTTGTGTGTTGTTGTATATCTCTTAATTCAGCATGTCTCTTGTCAAAGGCCTCCTCTAGCTGTTACCATTGTTTTCTATCTCGAGACACTCTTACAATATAATGAGATACAAATAGGCATTATTCCTAAAAAAGTAGAAATTCATCTACTAAACAACTACGGTACCTACAAAGATCTGCGGTTAGCTGGTGATTCGTTTTTATAATCACCACGCCTGGTATATTTATTGATGGTTCCTACTGTTTTTTTTTCAATAGCTTTGTATGTTCCACTGCTGATGGGCAAAAGCCTCCCCATATCCTTCCAGGAACTCTTCTCCTGCGCCACCTCGAAACAGCCTCCGTGATAATATTATTATCAGGATATCATTTCTTCTTTTAGCTTAGAATAATATAAAAAAAATCTCAAGATCCATAAAATCAATAGATCTTCTGAGAGTGATCATTCTCAGTAGATCCAAATCTTGAAATCAGGATCCATATTGTGTGAGTACTATGTACTAGAAAGCTATCATTCACTGGAAACCTACGTCTTTTCTTGACTTGAATGTGCCCTGGCGGTTGAGAATATGTCATGCTCACTCAAAAGTCTCGCTGATGGTGGCGCATGTGTCGGATCATTTAGTTCTCTTCAAAATGGTTGAGTTGAATGGTGCTGATCTATGCGTCATGTCCGTAAACGGGCGCTTTCGGTTGTGACTGGTCATCTCTCAGTTGCCATGGCTTATTTGAATGAATTAGTTTATGAATTGTTTTTTTTTTCTGTTTTGTTTTACTGTGGACACTTTTAACGTGCACATCTTGCTACATTGTTCTCACATAATATACCATCTCAACATGAATGATGTAACCAAGATTTTGTAACAATATTCTGATTTAAAAGAGTGTCCATGGAGTTTCTTGCCCGTTCTTCTCCATAGAGATCTACGCTAGGGAATGGGCAACTACAGTACTTTCACAGTTTTTATGTCTTGTGACTGGGACTGTAGCTACATTTAATTTTCATCTTTGTTTCGACAATTCAAAAGTGCCTGTAACTGGCTTACTTGAAATAAATGCTTTGATTTTGATTTTGATTTTGAATGAGAAAAACAATTCTCGCTAGATCCATCATGGATCTGGCCAATGGATCTTCTGAGAATGATCGAAAAACTCTGGTAAAGAGATCACGCCTTACTTCAGAGCTGCACCTACTTTGTGGTATACTAACACATCCATCGAAGTTTACTCCCAGCTTAACACTCTCTCATATCGGAATGACTGCAGAAACTTGAGACATTTTACCACGTTCAGCTGTGAGATATGGCAAGGCAGCTGCGATGCCTCTGGTGATTCAGATGTTAATGGCCATTACCAACAAGTGCAGCAGCCTGTAAGATGACCAAAGAGGTTGGAAGATTTTTGCATAAAGCGTGGTATGCCTAACTTCCGCCATTTTATTTTCAAAATAGTGGCCACGCATAAAACCTGTATTAATCAATAGCTGGTATCAAAACAAGCAAGTTTTGTATGTGACAAAATCTTCTAAAGCCTCATGTTTCTGAAATGTAAGCAATCAAAGTTACAATCTTCGCTATCATGACCACTTTCATTTTATTATAGCCTTTTTAATATAATTGACCCAAACCACGCGTCATCTAACCGTATTTGCTTAATCTCATATCATTTCTATTAAGTAAATGATCAATAAACATGATTTTAATAACTCAACAAACAACAAAAAAAAACTTCAGACAACGGAACACCAACGAACTGTCAGAAAAAAAAGTTTTGAAAAAAGTTATCAAAATTAAAATATTATGATACCAAAATTAGTTAATGATCGCAACGAAATTATAGAGCCCCACAAATTATGGGGTCTATGACAGTCCACCGTAATTACCAGGACTTTTGATGTTTTAACTTTTAAGTTAACTTGTCAACGCAGGCAGCTAGTTTTTTGTTGTAACTTAACTGACATTTTTTCAACGCAAAAGTGTCTCAAAATGCCTCGGAATGTCTCGGAGGTTGTCGGAAGTATTGGTTGAAAATAGTTTTCAGTTCGGTGCGTTGAGAGTACTTATGTTACATAATTATAGGTACATTGGAGAAACCTACCTGTGGTTTAAAGAAAAACATGCGACCAATTCTATCCCAGATTTCACCGTTTTATAAAAATATTCCCACTACTATATTTTTTGTCTGTATCTCCCAAAAGTCAACGTGTCAAAAATGCCTATAGAGTATGCCATTCTGTTATAACTTTTTAGCATAAAGAACCTAATATAATTAATAAAACAATTATACCATTATATAATTAATAAAATATCATGTTCGTCATGAGGCACTTATTCTAAAAAATAACTTTATTAACCAATATTAAACAATTTTGAAAGAACACACTAATTTCATTAGCACATAATTAATAATACTTTAATACATAACATACGATTATCTGTGGGTTTTACTTAGACAACCCTGTAAACAACCTCATCACGAAGCCGTCAACCAAGCATTCTGTACATCAAACTAAGTAACTTTACGCAAAAATGATTGCTGGGAAACGATTTTTTTTGGGGTGAAAAATCATGTTTTGTGGTAAAACTCAATGTAACGCACTCAAAACATTGTGCTGATGGATGGATTGAATAATACGGGGGTCGTGGAGATGTTTAAAGTAAAAATCGTATATTATTAAAAACTTGTATTAAAAAATAAACTTGTCAAAAAGTTGGAGCTTTGACCCCCAACATCTCCGTAATTCTAGTTACAGAGATGTTGGGGACAAAGCTCCAACTTTCCTAGGTATGGTGTAGAACAAAAAACAAGTGCCTTTTGGCTTCGTTAAGAGGGTTTTTACACCCTTTAAGTAATTCACAAATCTCACTTTCGTGTAAAATCTAAGTGTATTTTCAAAAAAATATGAATATATTTAACAAAGGAATGAAGGGGTAAAATTAAACAGAAACAACGACATATTAATGAATTTTATTCACATTTGTTATATCAACAACCAATTTATAACATTACAACAGCTTACAACTTAATTCATAAACATCTGTAAAAACCCATGAATATTTTGGACATTATCATTTGTCATTAGAACTATTTGGAACCGACCATTATCTTCATGCTTTCTGAAGAAACTTAAAGTGCATAAAATACATAACATCATGTCTGTAATGAAAAGGTTATGTAGAAGAATAAAAAAAAAAAAAAAAAATTTAAATAATTAATTTTAACATAACCTTCTTCTATAATATTATATAAATATTTATAGAAGTCAAGATTAACTTGATCATTTAGAACAAAAATAGCACCACTTTGTTAAAATACTCATAAATGTTATTTAAATATTAAGTGAATTGCCAATACCTTACACTCACACGATTTCGTTAAATGAACCAAATGGTCATTTAATTAAGTTGTGGCAAGTCCTTGACACATATTCTACTTATTAAGAAAATAAAAACGGAGTTAAACATTAACCATACATTTTAGGAGGATTAGTATTGGTATAACTTTACTCCAGGGTTAATTATATAAACAACAAATTATATAGTAAATCAACTTAGTTTATTGCTGCAATAATACATAAATGTCTAAATATTATGGTGACCTGCACTGAAACATTAAACTACTAACTACTTTTAGTAACAATTTTATTACAACGTTTTATATTTATTGTCAATTTGTTTTGTTTTGTTGTTTTATGAAAGGACTTTAATAATGTGGTCACTAATGAAGCTGTAAAGAAAAATAGCAACTATTAACACAATAACATGTCTTAATTAAACTTGCACCTAACATAAAAAAATAAATAAAAAATATATTTGTTTTCAGACTATGAAAATAATAAAAACTTTTTTTTTAATAAAAACTTTTTAAAGAAAAGCTGATTTTCTCCTCCTAACTCCTACATAACGGAAAAACCAAAACGGACTTTTAATACAACCGAAATCAAGATGGAAACCAAAAAAAATAGTTTCGACACCACCCACCCACCCTGATACGAATAACCCACCCTCAAATATTCGCATACCACATTGCGTGTCCCACCACTTTTGATTAAACAGAAAAAAAAATGGAGTTCCGTCATGATGAAAATGAAAAAATACCCACCCTATGGGGTGCCACCCCGACTTAAACTTAGGGCTGATGCAAATCAAAGATTTATAAAAAAAAACTTCATGTAATTGTGCTGTGGTTTATGGAAAAATTGGCATAGATAATTGTGTTAATTTTTGACGTTTAGTTTCGTTTTCCGGGTGTTTGTTAATCATAGTTTAACTTGCGTTACGTTAATCTTTGATTTACCTACACATTTTCTATACATACATCAAAGATTGCTTATTGATTAACGGCCATTTTCTATAACTTAGGTACTTACGTATAACTGTTAGTTAATATGCCTACTTCCGTAGCTACCGGTGTTTCTATAAACAATGAATATCCTATCCGTGTCACCTACCTGTCACTTGATTAATAGAAATATCAAGGAAAGCTTTTCTGTAACGTTTTGTTTCTAACCGTCCAGTAAGCAAAATGTCAAACAGATAGAGATAGCAACTTACCGAAACCGGCTAGTAAGTTATTGAAAATAAAAATTATTAAATCGTGGACGTTTAGAAATTTCAAATTGCGTTAAAAAACAAAGTTTAAAAGAAATACATTTACCTAAAAGATACTTCGGTTTACTCTTCTAACAATTTAACTTTTTTTACTAGAGTGGTTTAGCTTTAAAAAAATCACGGGCATTTGAGGATATTGCCAAAATTATATTCACTATCTAAAACACGGATTAGACATCAGAACTTGAAAAATGTTGCTCATCTTAATAACACAAGCATTCCTGCCTCATCCTATCTCATTTGACTCTAATTAAAAATAAAATAAATAAATAAATATCGCTGGATACAGCGCCATCTAGTGCCACACTAAGCAACGAGGCTTGTGTCGTGGACACCAGATAGGTGGTTGTTGGGCTGATTTTGGTGCAGCATGCTTTTATCTTTAACACAATCAGAAGAAGAAACAATAAATGATTGTTTCCTTGCCCGTTTAAGTTTTATCTCTCGACGAGTATGAGTGTGACGGAAAAAGGAGAGCTCCAGTATTTGCCCACATCCATATGCACTATAATATCTCCATTCTACTTAGCTAATCTTCGTAGAGACTGGCCGTCTTTGTTGTTACCACAGTAATTTGGTAGAGGGATCACTCAATAAAAAAACCGGCAAAGAGCGAGTCGGACTCGCGCATCGAGGGTTCCGTACAAACTTTTTAAAGGACAAACTTAACTTTCCTGTTCGATCCCTAGAAACTAAAAAGCTGAAATAATAAGTTTATAATAGTAACATTGCTTTTTTTTTGTTATTTAAACTACATGTTTACGGTTTTCAGACTTTTCCCTTTACATGTGCTGTAAGACCTTGCTTTTTGCCAAATTTCGTGTTTCTAGGTCAACGGGAACTACCATTTAAGTTTTCCACCTAAAACCTATAGGGTACTTCCGGTTGATCTAGAATTGTCAATTTCGTCTACACGTAAAGGGAAAAGTCCGAAAAATAAAAAAAAGTTGAAAATTAAGGTACATTTTGGTACTTCCAAGTTTTAGCTAAAATCTAAATTTTTACATATCTTTTTATCGTTTTAACTCAGGACCTTGATTTTTACACACCTATTAGGGACTATAGAACTAACTAACTCAGTACTAATTCAGTATATGGTATAAATTTCAACTTGCTAGGTCAATCCGCTCCTGAGAAAATCGGTGGTGACAGACGGACAGACAGACAGACGGACAAGAAAGTGATCTTATAAGGGTTCCTCTTTTACCTTTTGAGGTACGGAACCCTAATTAAACTTTTTTTAAACATCATTAAATCAAAATGAAAAGAAGAAAATTAGGTTTATCTATCAACACTGAACGCGTATACAAAGTTTTGTGTCCGTGCTACTAATCGTTGAGGAGTTCTCTCGTAAGGAGGCGATCCTAGCTGCTGGATCAAGACATGCCTGTCATAAAAAAATAGTAATAGTATTGTCACTAGAACCAAAGGGGTGTGTAAACTTTCAGTTCAATCGGTTGGAGTGAACTGGTTTTAAATTTAGTTGCTAGATTTGACTAAAACATACTAACCAACTAACTAACAAGGCAGGCAAGGCAAGCTTTTAATAAAAAAGCGACCCACACTCATACTCAAAACTTTCCTTACGACACATACACTTCCTTCCTTTATTTTATTCTATATATATTATAAATCCCCATATAGTTCTAGTTTGAGTCATCGTGGTGAGAGGATTAGTCAGCTAAACTCTGCGTTACCGAGTGATAGCTGTGAAAAAAACAAAGATTTAAAAAAAAACGACAAAGCCGTGCAGGTACTGGTCGGGTATTATTTGAGTCTATCGACACGCAAAGAAGAAGAAGAAATCCCCATAGGAACCATGACGACCAATTCCCACCCACCCACACAACTTCTCAACGAAACGGCGCAATCAGACCCAATCCTTTCCTAATAATTTCCAAAGGCTTCCTTCAGAAATCTTAGATTACGCGAAATATAAAAATGAAATGAAGCGACTACTACCAATCATCGTTTACCTGTTAGGGGTCGCAACCGCCGCGACCCCCGGGGGTGCAATTTTTGCGACCCCCATCACTGGCACGGCACTAATGCTTGGTAATTATCAATTAGCTGGCGCGATTTTGTCTTTTCTTTCTTGATTTTTATTTCTGTAGAGATGTTGTAACCCCCTGAACTTCAGACTTAAGGTGGATGCTCCAGGTTAGCCCGCGAAATTTAAATTTTCTTACGTTTTTTGCAATTTGCAGGTCTGTGTCAGGTTGTATGTTGATTAAAACATGATTCGCGGCTGTAACATGTACGTAGTTATAGAATTATAATCATCAATACAACCCTCCAAGCGCATAAAGGTGCAGGAAAGACTTTGACCTTGAAAAAGTAATGCATAGCCTGCAAATTGCAAAAAACGTAAGAAAATTTGAATTTCGCGGGCTACCCTGGAACATCCACCTTAAGAAAATTTATTGACATTATTATTGAAGTTTTATGTTATTTTGATTTCATGGAACATGGAATACGTACAATAAAGGAAATTATTACTATATTTAACTACAGTACACATCCATTCAATTGTGTTAAAAAAAATGATCTTCACGACTTCGATGCGCTACCGAAATCTGAAACAAAAAGAAAATATTATTTGTAGGAATACTAAGTATCGATTGATCTTCTTTTAAGTGAGATTAACCTGAAGCATGTAGAGTAAACCAGATTAGAAATCAGTATCTTCGTTAGATTCAGATAGTATGATGACAGTATCCACTGACTTAATAAAAAAATTAAAAAATCAACAGTTAAAACTAAGCTGCAACCCGTATTACATAGATGTCAAACACTTTTTCAGCAAACGTTTTTTTGGACCTGTTGCAATCGTTTGAAATTGGTTTTTGGCGGCTCGTCAATGTTTTTTTTTATGCACACATGGTTGACTAGAAATACCTAGTTTTTCTAGTCAACCATGAATGTTGACTCAGTTTTTAATAAAATTCCACAAGCTATCGAAAATAGTGTAGTTTTTCCAGACTACCGTAACCGACCATAATCCCGACGAACATGACATCATGCCTTTTTTTTGTCCACATAGCTTTAAAGTGATAATGACATTTCGACAGTTACATTTAAGTCTCATGTTATAGGCATCGACCCTATTGGCATCAGCTGAATCCAGAATTTGGGCTGTTACTAAATCCTAATGGACACCAATTTTCCCCATCCGGAACCAAACTCAGTATCTCAGGCTCGCTTGATGGACTGGTCATATTTTATTTTTTAAACGGTTCTGCTGAAGAAAACAGATAAAACGTATGAACTTGCTTTGAACATTGCCCATAATTCATTTCTGTGTTACACGACCCAAGAAAAAAACTAAACCTTAATAGGATCGCTCATGTCTGACTGTCTGTCCGTCTGTCACAGCCAATTTGCTCCGAATCAACTAGACTGATTAAGCGGGACTTTGGCACACATATGATTTTTTGTGAAACAGAACACGGGCGTGTAAAGTAAATCAATGAATTTTGAATATCGGTTACACGGAAAATAAAAAAAAATAAGGTTTTGTAACCGTTTTGAACCATATTTATATTATTACTTAGAGTTGGAGTTTGTATAAAATGTAAATATATAATTCCTTATTCGACTGCTTCTAAATCACTACATAGTATAAAACAAAGTCGCTTTCTCTGTCCCTATATCCCTATGTATGCTTAAATCTTTAAAACTACACAACGGATTTTGATGCGGGTTTTTTTAATAGACAGAGTAATTCAAGAGGAAGGTTTAGGTAAGTATATAATTTGCGGGCGGGCGAAGCCGCGGGCATCAGCTAGTTAAAATATAAAGCCCAAAAAGAGGTTTTAAAATATTTGAATTTACAGCTCTATACAATTCCATGGGCAGTCAGCTATCAGTTTGATTAACGGCAATCTTTGCAGCGATTGAGATGTTTTACAGGAAATTTTATTAAACGGTTTGTTAACTAATTGTTTAACTTTAACCATTCGTTTATTAACCATTTAGATCTTTAGATCTTCTTTTCAAAGGAAGAGAAGAAGTTTTGGGCCAAAACCTGAATTTAAAAAAAATTGCTCATGAATGGATAGACATTTTTAAGCAGAACATTTATGAATAACTATTACCAACAACTAGCAGTTTACGAACAAACGTAGATTCTGAACCCATTATAAATAAATAATAAATAAATAAATAAATATCGCTGGACATTACACACAACGCCATCTAGTGCCACATTAAGCAACGAGGCTTGTGTCGTGGACACCAGATAGTTGATATACTACATAGATACTTTTTGTTTGTAAATACATACTTATTATACATATAAACATCCATGACTCGGAAACAAATATCCATGCTCATCACACAAACATTTGCTCCTACCGGGATTCGAACCCGGGACCCTAAGAACGTAAGGCAGCCTCAGTACCGCTGCGCCATTTGGGTCGTTAAATTATACTTTATCGCTACTAGACTGTTAATTTGCTTTGTCTCTCTGGGCTTAATGATATGACCTCTTACATAAAGCACTACGCAGGCTTTCAAACAGTATATTTCCTCTGCATTAAGAGGTTTTTCTCCTAGAGAAAATTGAAAATTTTACCAAAAAATTCAACATTATCGTAATCTTTGTAAGTAGATTACCTACCAATCTACCCAATCCCCAAAATAGGAACCACAAACCAATGAAAAATTAATGAAAGACGCATCAGAGTCGAACTTATGCTAAGCACTCGATAAATCTCGCCCCCAAGGCGGTTTCCTCCCAATTTATTCTTTCTGCTCGCCCCCTTAATCCTGT
This sequence comes from Xestia rhomboidea, assembly GCA_963853795.1. Lineage (NCBI taxonomy): Eukaryota > Metazoa > Arthropoda > Insecta > Lepidoptera > Noctuidae > Xestia > Xestia rhomboidea. The sequence goes on from OY970773.1 coordinate 16,061,662, forward strand.
TATTAATGGTATTTTGCCTCCCCCACAGATGTGTGCAGAAACTGTCTATGGTCGGAGATAAGTAGCTTTTTAGTATCGGAAATCGTATGCAGAGTTAGAGGAAAGAATATCTTTAAGCTGGTAGGCAAAATAAGTAAATATATGTTTTCCAATCGTGACTTTTGAAGATTATGCATTGAATTGAAATAAATAAAATAAATAAATAAATATCGCTGGACATTACACACAGCGCCATCTAGTGCCACACTAAGCACCGAGGCTTGTGTTGTGGACACCAGATAGTTGATTATACTACATAGATACTTTTTGTTTGTAAATACATACTTATTATACATATAAACATCCATGACTCGGAAACAAATGTCCATGCTCAACACACAAACATTTGCTCCTACCGGGATTCGAACCCGGGACCCTAAGAACGTAAGGCAGCCTCAGTACCGCTGCGCCATTCGGGTTGTCGAAATCAAAAACAATTTTATCAAACTAAGTTAGCCTAACTAAATCGTTGCCTTTATTGACTGCCTCGCTGGCCTAGTGGTTGCAATTGCGACTGCCTAAGCATGAGGTCCTGGTTTCGATCCCCGTGTCGGGCAAATTGTTATTGGGTTTTTCCATCAGGGATTTCTCTCTCTCGTCTGAGTTCGTGCCCTGTTGTTGGCAATAGGCTCGCCCCTTATTACATGGTCCTAAAAACATAACTGGCGACATGTGTGTGTATTATTAGAGATCTACGTTAGGGAAAGGGCAACTACAGTACTTTCTCAAGTTATTATGCCTTGTGACTGTGACTGTAGCTTTGCTTTTTTGTATTTTCGACATTGAAAAGTGCCGTAATGGTCTAATTGAAATAAATGATTTGAGCTTGAGTTTGAGTTTAGGTACACCTCTGCCCAACCCTTCGGGGATTACAGGCGGGATGTTATGTAAGTTAGCCTTATTTTAATTTTAGCGTCAAAATGCAGAACGCTTGCACTTTCTAGTGGTTTAACTGTGAAGACTGAAAAGCCTAAAGGCAAAATCATAAAAAGGTGATACTGCTACGAAAATTGTATCTTTGTTATTTAAACTGACCCTGCTATGGAAACCAGCACACTTGGAGGAACCGGTGAAGGATAGTCATCAACATCATCACCAGCCTATTAATGTTCCCACTGCTGGGACACGGCCTCCTCTCTAAGAGAGGGAATGGGCTATAATCCACCACGCGGGCCCAGTGCGGATTGACATGACATTGGACATGCCGGTTTCCTTCACCGTTTTGAAAGCAGTTGTGATGAAATAAATTACACAAAGTAATGCGCCTGTCCGGGTTCGAATTCACGACTTACTGTTCGTTAGTCGGGGCCGCCACCACTGGGCGCTGCTCTGAAGGATAGTAGCAGGGTAAATATTTCACAATCACAGTTCTTTTCACTGAAGTAAAGTTTATTCAAGGAACTGAACGAAACCACACCGAAGCGCCCGAAATTTCGGTTGCTTGTTTTACACAAGGTACTGCAAGTTGTCGAGTATTCTAACTCTAGAGATCGAAGAGAATCTAGCATGAAGGAGTAAGTCCCGGATTCTTTGTTATTTGGGATTATTTTATCTGGACTCGAATTGTCTTTCCGACGAAAAACCCCTTCGCCTCTCTCATTGGCTCATCGTTCTGACAGCGCGCGGTTGCGTTCAGAAACGCCTACATACACGTTACTTATAGTTCTAGCATTCAAATTGGTTTTTCGCCAAGAATGATCTGCCTAGCCTTTTCCTACTCTGTTACCAGCTTGCTACCTATCTGACCTACGCTAACCAGTTACTAAGCCACGCGATACCCGTTTGCGAGACTAGTTGTCCGACTTTTTCGCGTATTTGTACCGTATATTACAAAAAATCTACCAGACTTTACATAAACAACAACAAAAAAGAACACAAAACGGGTCCAAAATGAGACAGAAGCACACTCGAAAGCGAAGGGGACGTACCTAGAACATCTCATATAAAATTTATTTCAAATAACAACCAATTTCGCTTCTGACCCACCCCGTCGCGTTATTAGGAAAATGTTTAATACAATTGTGCTACAACAAGGGACAAACAGCTTTATTAGCAAGGTATAAAGGAGAAATTCGTGTAGACGAAAAGACAAGGTGAAAAAAAAAACAAAAATATTTCGGACTGACTACTTATCAACATTGCGTTTATTGAAATGAAATATAAAGCGAAAAACGGAATACCGAAATTGGTCGAAAGGTGACGTGTTACAGTGGGGGACAGATAATTGGAACAGCTTTAGGTATGTATATAAAATCACGTCACGTCACGCATGACATACTTGATAGACATAACATCACACCAGTATTCCCCCTAAAGGTAAGTCAGAGGTATTACTGACGGAAGAACCCCAATAATACTTTTTCCGACCGGGATATAAGACCCTGGAAAAATGGTTTAATTAAAAAGTTACGTGATTGAAATCAACACTCGCTAATTTTGAATGCTTTCTATACATTAAAGTGATTGGAGGAGCGCGATTTGTCTCAATCTTAACATATAATTAAATCTTGTAATATAATTTATAGATAGTCTAATCAATGTGTTAACAAACCTATCACATTACCAGTATTACCACACAAAAAATATGTTTTATCAAGTTTTTGAACCCCAAGCGCTTTCATCGCAAATTTATATTGAGTTGAGATCCCTCATGTTTTAATTCCCATGGAACTTCTAATCATGACAATTTGCAAATTATAATATCAGTCATATTTTAAATGTCTCTGTACCGTTTTTTTAATTCATTTTCAATTTAATAATTCAATTAAATATCTAATAATCTTTTGTTTCGACAGTTCAAAAGTGCCTGTAATTGGCTTACTTCAAATAAATGCTTTGATTTCGATTTTTTCTAATAATCTTTTTCTCTTTACCATAACAATTTTTTTGAAAGGTTTTCTATATTTTGACAAAGGCTCTAGCGTTACTGTGGCAAGTAACTTCAGCATTTAGTTAATTATATTTCGCTGCAATTCTGCAAACAAAAATACTTTTACCTGCCTCTAAATATGGATATTATCCACAAGTTACCTACTTTCTTGAAATTTAGCTATATTTACTATAAACCCTAGTGCGATCTCTGGTAATAAGTAACCTCATGTTCTTGAATGAAGTTTTACAATGAACATACAGTACGAACCCTTTACAGAAGCCGATACTCAAAAATCTTTACAAAAACCGCCTCCTTAACAAAACGTTTTTAAAAAGATATACAATTACCATCGGCCGCCAGTGTAAGCCGAAGAAAGCAACACGGATTGGCCCTAGGCTGAATTTTAATAAGATGTCACTGCCATAACAAGGGCCTAAGGGAAGCAAAATTTTATTACAAGAGAAAAACTTTATCAGAGAACAATAACACGCAAAATTACGTTCACATTTAATTGGGTCTAATCGACGATGATAGGGCGAAAAAATTCTATTCAGAGGGTATTTTTAATTTGACAGTTCGGTTCCTTATAGGTGTATTAATATTGAGCCAATTATGATTTTTCTGAGGTGGACCGGTTTTTTTGTCCCGCAGTGCAGTGTTAATTATAGATAAATGGTGGTTTTGAAGTGACGAAACGATGACTTAATTGCTTGTAATTACAGTTTTAATAAAGCTTTAATTGTTGCTTTATGGGTGTTTCGTAATTTAATTTTAAGGGTGTTGTTATTCATAGAGTCTAAGAAAAAATATCTATTTATTTTTTTACTGGGATTGTAAATGCGGATTTATGAATATACTGCATAATCCAGTTTAGAGCAGAATAACGTAAGAGAGTTTAAAAGTACAAGGTTTCTAGATGCAATGATAATTTTGAAAAGGTAAAGCCTGACTCTTGATTTTTGCCGGAGCGTACCTAGCCTACCTAAAAAAAACCGTACGATCTTAATCATCATCATCATCTGCCTAGCCTTTTCCCAACTATGTTGGGGTCGGCTTCCAGTCTAACCGGATGCAGCTGAATACCAGGATTTTACATGGAGCTGACTACGATACCCTTTAGTAAGACTTATTGTCAGACTTGCGGACAACTGACTAGGTAGTCAGCGACTGTCAAAGATCCACAAGTGACAACCTGAACCAACGTATTAAATGGGCGGTCACCAATCCACGGCTCAACCTAGGCAAGCGTGGCCTAACATCTATCCACTGACAGGCAACGCACAGCCTAAACTGCTGGGTTAAATAGGGTTACTAGGGTACGAAAGTGTGTTAACTTCCTCATTTTTAACCGACTTTGAAAAAAAAGGAGCTTATTGCCAATGAAAACACTCATTGGGTC